>JABTTQ020000618.1:0-318325 GCA_016081115.2 Rehmannia glutinosa | reverse complement strand
GTTATTGTTGCATTACGACACCTTTATACTCATATTTGTAATTACTTTCATTATCCTAACAATTGTGAGACCATTTTGAAACATATATGGAAACAATTACATAAATATTTATAAATTCTGTGATTAGTTTGTTGTTTTGGTTTTATGTTTATTTGATACTCTTTTTCAAAATTCTCAATCATACCGGAGGAAGATGACAAAGTCGTTCTCGAAATCGGGTGTCTCATAAGGAAGTCGTCATGGTTTCACACTGCATTATGTTGATGAGAAATAATTGGCTTCTTCCTAGTAAGTTTTTCAGATTCCATGTTGTTTTTTGAATTGTCCCTTCTTCTTTTTGATTTGGTTTTTTGTGTCTATTTTGGCAAGATATTGATGTTCTTTCTACTATTCGAGGTAGAAGTTCCCATACTTAGCATAATGTCATGCATTCATACAACGATCGATTTGATATTCACCTGTGCATCCAAAGTATTTATAAGAAATATTGCCAAGTAAACAAAAGAAAGAAGAAACATTTTGATCTGGCCCATGATCAATGTCAATACCACGTGGACTATATCAGCGGATGCGCATATAAACGCGCGGATCGGCCATATCGGTTGATCACGATTCTGCTCTACATATCGTGAATGGCGGCGAGCATCGGGTAATGGGATGGTTGAGCCGAAGCAGAGAACCATATATTTGTACAATTCGTTGAACACTGATGATTTTCCGCATGCGCCGTCAGCTTCCTTAAAGCCTGCGCCTTTCTCCTTCCCAGTTCCCCGGCCCCGGTAATTTTTACGGTACCTATTCCTATCCACGTCATGGCGGAAAGTTTGGTTGAAAGACATTCCTTCGCGCATCAAGAAGTACGTTTTTTTTCTATGTGGCCGTATTTGTTTGTTCTTTTTGTTGTTTTTGCTTTTGTTGGTTTTATACGGGTCGGGTCAAGCCTATTTTTTACATTTGTTCAGAGGATCGTATGCTTTTTTGTTTCGCTTTTGTTATGCCGGTCATTTGTTGTCGGAATAAACGATGCCGACATGCTTCGATGTAGATAATGAGCGTCATGTTTAGTCATTTGTTTGCCAATCACGCCAAGTCAAGTAACAAAAATCCGCTTAATTTAGGATGACAATGACATTGAAATTTCGCTTCCACTCCCAAAGGATTCTTAGAATCGTTGTTACGAAAATCCCACAAATGTGTAATTCATCCAACAGATTTGTCTTGTTCGGTATTTTAGTCTTTAGTATGTGATATTTGGCATATAATAGCTTTCTGATGATCTGGGATCGCTATTATCAAGCTTTGATTATCGATTAGATTTTCTTGGCTTATGTTTTTGAACAACTGCACGAAAGTTATGAGATGTTTTTCAATTAATGTAATGATGTTGCTTGGGTTTGGGATTCAAATTATTGTGCGCTGCGGTTAATGCTTTATCGTCTATCTCGGCAAATGGCTTCTATTGTGCAATAGAAACATATTCAAACACATTCGAATAAACATTTGTTTTGTCATCTTATTGTAAGAAACATATTTGAAACAAACATCAAAAACAATTTGTTTTTGGATTTTCTATATGTGGAAGCATCAATTACACGTGTATATTCGTATAGTAATATCTACAATGAGTCCTATTTTTGTTTTTGGTTGATTTTACATGTTTTTCTATTATGACCAGGATCCCCACATCTACCACATTTGCTTTCGCGCTTTTCCAGGCCGCCTGTCTTCTTCTTTGACCTTCCGCATTTCGCTCTTGCCACGCTTTAGGGGAATCATCATTGTGTTGATTTTCCGCACGCACCTGTACCTTCATGTATCACATCGTTTCCAAATAAGCCGCTCTCCATTGTTTCCTTCTATGTAAGATGGCAAGAATATCGGGTACCTGACCGTATCTAAATCTTTATTATCGCTAAAGCATGTGGGCAAGGAATTTCATCCATTTTGAAACTTGTTGCATGGAGTCCTTTTTCCTGGTCCACAACAACATCTTCTCGCCTTTCCGCGACTTCTTGAAGATAAAGTCATTTCGACGCTTCACTGAAACATAAACAACATATAAGAAACATGCTTGAAACAATGGACCAACTCGATGAAAGTTTGCATTAAATTACCTCTTAAATTTAGTGAAATGGGTGTAGTTTTTCCTATATACTCTTCACTTTTGTCATCCTTGTGAATGTTGATTTTGCTTCAATCATGTCCGCATCGTCCAATTCAACTAAAATCCTGATTCGATGTTCGGCACGGTGAG
Source organism: Rehmannia glutinosa (assembly GCA_016081115.2). Classification (NCBI taxonomy): domain Eukaryota; kingdom Viridiplantae; phylum Streptophyta; class Magnoliopsida; order Lamiales; family Orobanchaceae; genus Rehmannia; species Rehmannia glutinosa. The sequence goes on along the minus strand of JABTTQ020000618.1, from coordinate 316,071 downwards.
GTCTCTCCCCCGGCCACCGGCTGCCTGTGATTCGATTCTCGCCATGTTTGAGGTCATGACAAAGTATCGCTTACTCCGGCTAAAGGAGTCGGTCCATTTCTCGTGAAATGGTGCTGGACAAACAGGGTTCAATTTCGCTGTTTACGCTTGCCGCGCATATTTGTTTTCAGAACTCTTCATTCATACAAGCACACAAAGCATAATGTGATCTCGTATTTTCACTGCTTTTCCTTTAAGCCTGGGCTTTCACACTGTCAAGAGATGATACGCGGTAATCACCTCATGAGACTCCTCGTGGATATACTCCGATCGTTTAAATATACTGGTGAGAAATTTGTAGCGGGTATGTTTTTGAAACTATTTGTGAAACATGAAAAGAAACATATAAGAAAAACAAACGAAACATCATATAAAGAAATATTTTTACATTATGTACCTCCTTTATTGTTGTCTCGATACTCACGTGTCTGTTCGAGACTATGCACATCCCTTTCCCCTGAGTCCAAAGGTTTGCCTTATCTTTGTGAAAAAACCACACCCAGCTCCCATCGTTCTCAGAATCCACTACTGAAAAGCCAATGGGAAAATGCCTCATTGCTGATCCCGTAAAGCAGACAACAAAGTCGCCCCATAGCTTGCTTTGAGAACGTACCATCAACAACAATAACAAAGTTCGCAAAGGCTTCCATCCTTTTATCGATGCACCGATAGCTGTTAACAAGAAGTTATAACGCCATCATCCTCCTTTTCTTACTATTTCGATCGATCCGGGATTCGCTTCCTCCAACATGTACAAGTAAGCTTGTAGGCTTCGGGAGCAAGACCATCCGGCCTTCCCTTATTACCTCCACGTTTTTCTTTCGATCTCCACGCTCTTTTTGTACTGAGACTCATTCCATGCCTGCCTTCTGCCATGCCTCTATTTATATCTCATATGCAGTAGATTGTTTTTTTGATGTTGTTGAGGTACTTTGATTTGATATGTCCCCAACTATTTTTTCCATGGCGTGCCTATTAAGGCCATCCTCTTATTTAGCATACATGTGTGTGTTCTTTAATGCTCTCTTACTATGAAAGTTTTTGTACCGATGTGGAAGATGCTTTCAAATGCCAATTGCAATTTTCATCGATACGCTTTACGTAGTATTTCTCACGACCTCTTCACCTTATATTGGAAATGATGTTTCCAACGTATAACAAATAAGCTTGTTTTTTTCATCAATTCCTCATTGGTGTTGTAGATATCTCCTTTGGAATTCTTCTTCAAAGATGTGTAGTTTTCTGAATTTCCATCGTGTTCTTTCTCCACCACATTTCGCTTCGCTAATGAGGTTTGCATAGTCGATGTAGTCAATCGCGTTACGCCCATGTTTTCCTTCAATGAGCTCTCTATAGACATGCTGGGTTCCTTCACATTTTCTTTGCGTTGTTATTTCCAAGCTCGGAGTTGTTTCTTACTATATCTATGCACAAAGGAACTTCATCCAAACCGTTTCTTTGCTTTTCACTTCCAGGTAGAATTTGAGATTGTAATCACTTTCTATTTTCAATGGTGGCAAGAGTCTCTCCAATTTGTATCTAATCTGCATAGCTTCTACATCTTTTTTGTATTGAATTTGTTGTTCTAAGATTCCCTTAGTGTCTCGAATGTGTTTGTCCATTGGAACGAGTATTCCCATTATCTCAAAGTTCCTATACTCTCCATTTTCTCCCCATTGTCCATTGTGGTATACTACACCGGGATTTGCTCCATTCAACTGTGGATTTTGCATCAATAGTTGGCTAGAGTGAAACATAAAAGAAACATAAATGAAACATGAAAATGAAACAATGTTTATGTACGCTCACAATATGTTGTATTAAAGTAACGAAACAATCAGAAACATAAACTAAAACATATGTGAAACATGAAAGAAATATATGAAACAACCACGTAATGTAATCGCATCTCGAGTGTTTTCCGTTTGACACGTTTATCCGTAGATAATCACTAGAAGCAATTTTTGTAGAATTTTTGATCATAATTCGAACAAAATAAGCATTTTGAATCTCACAACTCCGCTGTTTTGATTTGCATGCAAAATTATGGTTCATTCAATGTCAATCTCGATCGAATACACATTGAATCCTAAATTTCAATCAGAAATCATGAAATATATCTAAACAAGGCATTCTCGCAACAAGATATATCTAAACAAGGTATTCATCTAAGAAATATTAGTAGTCCCTCCTAAAAGTATTAGATGTAGTTCAACTTGAAAATGTTCAATTCCTTAAAAGTAATAGTTTTTTCAAGGTTAAAAGTATTAGTAGTTCTCATGAAACGTATTAGTAGTTCCTGAAAATATTAGTTTTTACACCTGAAAAAGGTTTTTAGCGATTCTCTAAAAGTATTAGCTTTTCCAATAAAAAGTATTAGCAACTATCTAAAATGTATTAGTAGTTCTCTGAAAAATAATAATTTTAGGTATTTAGTAGTTCCTTAAAAATATTAGTTTTTCCCTTAAAAAGTATTAGTAGTTATTTTGAAAAGTTTTAATTTTTACATAAAAAGTATTTATTTAGTAGTCCCCTAATCGACAAGATTAATCAAAGAAAATGCATTCTATGGATATAGTTTGTGAATTCATATCAATCAATGTAGAAGTAGTGATTTGATCTACTTTGGGCACAAGAACAAACATAGAGCCTTTAACTCGTGGAATTAAAAAAACCAATCAATGCCTCAAAACACAACAATATCAATCTACCTCGTAAATGGATGGATGATGTCTATCCTTCAAATCAGTCAGTATTAATGACACCCATGCCACGCTTCTTTATTTGATTTAGCCAAATACGCTTATGCAGGATGCGTATGTTTCGAGTTTGTTGAAGAAGAAAAACATCCGTGTGATGTGGTTCCGTATATAATCTTGTTGAAGAAGAAGAAGATCGTGGTGATTTTTTCTCAGCTTATATATATATATATACATGTATTAGGTTGATTGAGTTGGTTATCGTCTACGGGTCTAGATTGGTTGTTGGGGCCCGCCTCCAACTTGATTAGATCCGTTAGACTGTCTAATAGAGACTAGCTCAAATACAAAATATGTACACAAAATCGTTATTTAATTTGAATGGGACTTTTGAAAAAAAAACATGAAATTCGTAAAATAATAAATACGAATCACTAAAAAATAAACATATCCCAAAAAATACCAAAAACAAAATCAACCAATAATCTTTTTGTTTTACCAAGAGAATATGTAACTTTATTAATGAAGGTCACTTATTATAATATTCTCAATCCAAAATGGCAAAGACCCCCGTGATCCCACACTTCTAAAGTGGAATGAGATTGAATAGAAAAACGAGCAATAGTACGAGTGGCGCATCTCACGTTTAGTGCCACATGAATCAAACAAGCTTTTGGAAAGGCCTCCAATAATTGAATAATCTTACTAAAAGTATGTTTATTTTCTCATATTTTCTTAATTATTCTTCTTAGTTCTCTAAGCGTTATTATTTTCTTTCATACAAAATATTGTGTGAGACCGTTTCACAAATCTACATCCTTTAGAGATAGAGCCCCAAATACTTCCGACTCCACTGCAACCACTCAAATACATTAATGAGATTAATTATTCTAATTTTTCTCTCTCTTTGATCTTCAGCTTCTTTCCTTTTTTTTGTCTTCCGATTTTTGCGTTGACTTTTCTTACATTTTTCTTGGGATTTTCTTCCCATTTTTGTAGTGCATAGTTTGGTTTTTCTGTTCTTCTTGATCTTCAAAGCTCAAATGAACAATCACGATTTCTTCTGAAAGTACTCAATATTTTCTTTCAAATGAAAGTATCAATTTTTCAAAGATCACATTTTTGTTTTAAAAGTATCGCATTTCGTTCCTCGACAATATTGTATATGTTGTATTAGATGTCGTGAGATTTTTGTACGGTGAGGATGAAACATATGTAAAGTTAATGAAAATTATTTGTCTTTTCATATTAGAAGTATAACCTTTTTTATTAAATTGGTATTGAATTGTTATGCAAAGGATGACCGAACCGAATTAATCTTTTTCTTTTATTGTATAAGATATCATTTTTTGTTGTAAAAGAAACTTTTTGAATTAAAAGTATCACCATCTTTTTCAACAAAATTTTGCAAATATCACTATCTTGTCGTAATTTGAAAAGTATCATTTTTCATTAAAGTATTGATATAAAAGTATCACCTTATTAACCACTAGTTTATAGCTAAGTGGTAAATTCTGTTATTCTTTGTAAGCGGTATTGACCAGGGTTTGAACGTGGTATCTTTCGATTTCTGAAATTTATCCTCCCTTCCAACCAATACTCCCAACTTATTAAAAATGTATCACCTTATTAATATAAAAGACTGTATTACTATTTTCTTCAGCTTAAAAGTATCATATTTTTGTTTAAAGTATCGCTTATGTTCTTAAAAATATCAACTTCTTAATTAAAAAAAGATTTACTCATTAGTAATTCTCTTTAGAAAAAATCACTTTCTTACCTAAATGTATCACTCTTTATTACAAAAGTATCATTTTTTCAACAAACCGCACTAATAACACTAATTCTCTTCAATTGACAAGTATCACTTTTCGATCTAAAAGTATGGATTTTAGCATATAAGTATCACCTTTTATCACAAAAATATTAAAGTAACAACAAAGACGTGAAATTGAACGACCGCTTTTTAATGGAAAACAATCACTATAACAGAGGACCATAATTTTTATACAAAAACCATTACAAAATAAAAAAATACTAAAACAACGAAAGCATAAGAGTCTTTAAATCGAACTCCTTCAATGGATGTGAGTTTGACGTATCAACGCTTTCTTTCGTTGGTGTTACCTTCAACTTCTTGGTTTGTATTGAAAGATACTTTGATTCTCAAATTAGTTGTGAGTAAAGACGAGGGATACGGGAAAGTTTGCGGAAGAGCGCTCCCTTACGAGAGATCGACGATGAAGATTGTGTGGTGTGGGGTGGATGCTCCGAGAGAGAGAGAGAGAGAGAGAGGTGGTGATTTTTTTGCTTTGCGTTTAGGTTTAGGGTTTGGCTTTTTGGGTTTGTTTTTATTTCTAGCGGCTGGTATTTTGGGACTCCGTCTTACAAGAAACCTCCCCTTTCCTTCACTCTTACACCCCTAGTCCTTGAAAAATAATCAAAATTTACCTTTCAAACTTTACAAAAACATTTAAAACTTACCAAAATTAGACCAAGGCACAAAATTTACATTAACTAGTAATAATCATTAAATCCAAATATTGTCTATATCTAATATATTAAAATGTCTTTTAACGATAGCATTTCATAGATACGAAAAGACTCATTATGAGATATTACAAATACGCATAGCCAACAAAGTTAACAAACCAACTTGACTAGACCACTAGCCAATTGGGGAATTGGTCAACCCAATTCAAACAAAATTTACAATCAAACGCTAAACTCGCAAGCTAATACAAATTCAACTTACAATTGTGGTCTTGCCTAAAAAATAACATGATATAAAAGAAAGCATAAAAGGTAGATGTCTTCTCGCTATTTTAAAGACCTTCATCAACGAAAGGAAGACGATTGTCGAGGTTGCTCGCAATATCCTTAGCATCTACCAATATCTTTAAATTGATCACTCCCAAATCGACGCCTTACAAAAAGAGCCAACCGAATGCCTAGCAAAACAACTTCCACCGGATTTACACCGAATTCCCTAGAAGAAGCCCATGCTTTCAAAAGTTTCCTTTGATCATTAGCAATCCATCCTCCAACAAAGAAGACTGTGCACTCATTGGTCAAGACCGCCACCAAGTAATGGTGTCTCATCATTTACGCGCAGCAAGACGAGGGTCGCCACATAAGGGTCTTTTGTGCTTAATTTCCACCTTGTTGTGGATGCATACAAGAGATTGAATTCTCGCCAATCATTCCAAGCAAACTTGATGATGTCCATTTCTTCCAATATTTCTTATCAAAAATCCATGAGTTTCCCAATTTCCAAATCCACCAAAGTAGCAATGTCGTGAACTCAATCATATCCTCAAGAATGTGACCTTTGTCATAACACAAATGGAGTCCCACCAATTTTTCAAGTTCGAAGACCGGGATGGCTTGCAAGATTCCACCGCACAAAATTTCAAATCATCTCAGCCCGCGACACACCGAAAGAATAGATGCTCCACATTTTCCTCCTTGTCACCACAAAACCCGACATCTAGGATCCAGATTAATGCCTCCCCTAACCAATGCTTGAAATGAGGTAAGTCAGTTATGAAGCATTTTCCACAGAAATGCTTAATCTTATTGGTAACCTTCTCCTTCCAACAACTCTTCCAAAACAACCCCGCACTTGACACTCCAAAGCTTGTTCAGTCGATCAATCTCAAATTTTCTAGCTTTGAAGTTGTTCATAAGTGATTTTGTCGAGAATACACATTTCTTGCCCCAATGCCAAATCCATTTATCAATGTTTCCATCCGATCAATAGCAACTCGTAGGATATTGAAGACATCTGCTTCACAAAAACTCATTAAGTAAATCCGTATTCCAAAGCTTGCCATCCACAAAAAAAGATCCCTCACCCATATGATATTACGTAGATTAGGTTTAACACTGTCGGCTTGAAGGAGGGAGTTTGAGGCACCAAGGGTGTTCCCATATTCTAATACCTTTCCCATTACCCACTTGTTGCCTCAAACCCAATTTAAGAGCTTTCAAGGATTTTAACCAACTCTCCACAACCAAGAATCACCACTTTTAGCCACACAACTCAACAACCCCCTTATGGTAGTACTGGCTTTGAGCACCTTCTAATTAGGAGGTTAGGTTGGGCAATTAATCTCCGAGTTGTTTAGTGAGCAAAGCTCCATTAAACAGTTCAAGATCTTGAAGCCCAAACTACCTCAATTTTAGGAACATCATGCGATCCCAAGCCACCCATGAAATCTTTTTACCCCCACCCACCGAGGCCCCCAACAAAACTTGGATGAAATTCTACAAAACTCCTTACAAATATGAATCGGAGCTTAAAATATGACATCACATAATTATGCATGGCATTGATAACCGCTTTAAGAAAGCACTTTTCCTAGTACAAGACAAGAAAATATTACTCCAACTATTGACTCTTTTTTGCACAGAATCAATCACAAACTGAAATACTTCTTTTTTGATCTACCAATAACCATAGGTAGCCCAAGATACCTAGATTGGTGATGTTCAGTGATACCATTCAACAGTGCACAGATATTACTTTTAGTACTCTCATCCACATTCCTACTAAACATCACAACAGATTTATCTAAATTGACTTGCTGACCCGAAGCCCTACAGAATCTATCCAAAATAGTTCTAACATTTAAAGCTTGAAAAAGAGAGGCTTCAAAAAACACAATAGAATTATCAGCAAAGAAAAGGTGGGTCAAGACAGGCCCTCTTCTACTGATTTTAATACCTTAAAAAAGACCACAGAGTTGAGCTTGCTTAATGAGATTAGAGAGCACTTCAGAAAGCAAGATAAAGAGATAAGGTGAGAGAGATCTCCCGCCTAATCCCTCTAGAAGGAACACAAAAACCAGAGACTTGCCCATTGACATTAAAAGAGAATGATGAAGAGTTAATACACTTAAGGATCCAATTCACAAAGACACAATCAAAGCCCATTTTGATAAGCACAGAAGCTAAGAATTTCCATTCCACTCTATCATACCTTTTGGCCCTTTTTATTGCCTTTTAAATGATGTATGCACTCATGAGTCAAAACCACATTATCAATGATTTGTCTATCAGGGATGAAAGCCGATTGGTTAACACTAATGCAATGATGAAGCACTGGTTTCATTCTGTTGACAATGATTTTGGATATCACTTTGTAAATGACAAGACAAAGACTGATAGGCCTGAAATGGACAATTAGCGAAAGATTTTTGATTTTAGGAATAAGAGTGATAACAGTGTGATTAATACTTTTAAGCATCTTACCAAAACGAAAGAAAACTTTAACAGCAGTACAAAATTTATCAGAGATGAAATGCCAACAATGCTGAAAGAAAAGAGGGCTCATACCATCCAAACCAGGAGCTTGGGGCTGAGATCAAATAGTGCCTTTTTGATTTCCATATCCTCCACTTGGCAAGTCAGAATCTGATTCATTGAGGTAGAAATAGATTGAGGTATCCCTTCTAAAACAAAATGATCAAGATCCGGATTAGAAGTCTGAATAGGGAGTGATAGTAGTCCTCAATTTCATGTTCAATCTCCTCACTGGAAGTGCAAACCATACCATCTCTCTTAGTAATGTTCCCAATTCTATTCCCTTTCTTTCTTTGGATTGTATAGGCATGGAAAAACTTGGAATTCTTATCACCTTCCTTAAGCCAAGTAACTCTAGCTTTTTGACTCCAGTACCCTTCCTCCTCTTTGTAAGCCTTGGCAAGAGCTATCCTCAATTTTCCCGGTCATTCCAATTATCAACACAACCCTTATTTTTAATCCCGCATAATCTATCCTTGCACTTACGGATTATATCGCGTAACTCGTTCTTTTGTCCTTGCTCCAATTAATGATGGCCACTCTAAAATTGCCAATTTTCTCTGTTGCACTTGGCATAAAGGAGTTCCTTGAATATCCATCTTCCAAGCTTTCTCCACTTCCCCGTCAAAATTTGGCCGTTGAATCCATCTTTATAAAAATAAACCGTTTTTTCCAACAGCCTAGGGGTTCGTATCAAGAAAAAGCAAACAAAGGGTCGAAGATTGTTTTTCAATGTGTTGTACTCTAGTATCTCGAGAATTTAATGATCCACCCGTGACCCAAACATTCTATCAATACGTTCCTCCACGAAGCCTTCACCCTCTCTGTTATTAGCCCATGTAAATGGAGACCCTTGAAAGTGCAAATCCCCCATATTCATGTTGCCAATGAAAGCATTAAAATCATTACAACTAGTCACACTATGGGGCCTGCCCCCTTCTTTTCATCCGGGTCCGCGATACCATTAAAATCCCCCCCATAACCCAAAGAGAACCCCACTTATCCTTCGTAGCCTCCAAATACTGCCATTGTTCCCTCCTGGTAGCCTTGTCTGTACTAGCATAGATAAAAATAGCCCACATCATTTCAGGATGGTCCTCCAAGTTGAATTGAATTTCCAAACAGAATGATGAGCTATGGATATTAAGCACCTCCGTTCTATTAGACCAGTTCACGGCCAAACCACCACTCTTACCCACGGGATCCAAACACAACCATCTATCCCCCAACTTCATTTTATTAAAAACTAAATTAATGAGAGCTTTTTTTTTGTTTCGCATAAGAAAATCAAATCCGGGATTTGGAGCCGAAGAGACTCCTTAAATTGCGGAATTGTAGAGGGTTCTCTCAGACCTCTACAATTCCATGAGCATATTTTCATGGATAACTTTGGGCCCAATTACGGCTGGCCACCTCCACCTGTTCAGAACTGACTCATTCTTCACTGTCAAAACTGCACCTTTCAGTTTTTTATTTCCTTCGAGCTCCCTATTAGCATATTCTTCCATCACATTGAAGTTTCTCTTTTTGCTACTATTGCCCTCACCTTCCTCAATAATGATATCCATTGGTTTAGGTGTAGGTCCTTTCCCACTATACTTCTTGATGGTCTTTCTCCATTGTTCGTGATTTTCAGTTACACCATTTTTAGAAGTATTGGTACTTAGGTTCTGTAATTCCCTGAATGGAGCTCGAGTTGTTTTCCCTTGATTCTTGTCCACTTTGCCCAGCCTGTCGTCAATTGACATCTCATGGTTCTCAACCTCCTCCATCCCCTTCATCTCTGACATCTTATCCTTCAGACAATTAAGCCGCACATTTTCCTTGTTCCCAAAGTCCTTCCTTTCCCTGATTTGATCAACACAAGTTTTTTGGATAGTGGTTTGAGAAAGCACTTCAAAAATGGGTGATCACTTTCTCGAGCTTGTGGCCTCATTGTTCAATTTGAGGGTACCCTGTAACACATTAGCCTCTTGTACTGAATCCTTAGCCAGATTTTGGTCCCGCTGCCTGAAAGGGAATTGGCTTCGAACACCATTTGGACCTGCTCTGAAATTTCCAGTATCTATATCTTGGAGCCATTCTCCAAATTCTCCATCTTTAAAGCTATCTCCTTCAAGATCATTTTTCCTCTTTTGACATGCTCTCTCAGAATGCCCTATCAAACCGCAATAGAAACAGAAATTTTGTAGATTTTCGTACTTAAACTCCACCCAATAAGATTCCTCATCCAAAGTGATCTTGGTCCCCCTCATTAATGGTTTTTCTAAATCCAATTCCACCAGAATTTTGATGTGCTTCCCTTTCGGGCTTCCAGTTTCCGGTATTGAAATATCACTTAGCTTTCTAGTTTATTGCCAATCTTCCTACCAGTTTCAACACTCAACCAGTGAAAAGGGATATTCCATAATTGAGTCCAAAGCTCCACAATATTGAAAGAGTCCAAATTATCCAATAATTCCTCCGACCATTCTCGTAAAATCAAGTATTGGCTATCAAAACTCCAATTCTTTCCTTTTAGAACCCTAACCTTATCCTCCTGATTCATGAAGATGAATTGGAAAAGGTTATGCCCGATCTCGCAAACCGAAAAGGACTCTTTGGTTTGCCAAATATTAATCATGGTGTTTTTTAAGCCAATAAATTTTGTTTTTCTCGCCCCAAAAATTTTCCCAATGAGACTTTTCTGGCATTCTGTTTTTCTGATACTGATATCCGAGTTGTTCAGCTTGATTTCCTCGTTTTCATCCATAGATAACGAAAAGGCATTTAGCCTAGACAAAATATCTTGATCCATATATAAATCAGAGATACCTCAATCGTTGGATCAACCCTCAAAGCTTCAGATTCTGCCACATGTGAATGGGAAATAGAACAAGGGACATAGAAAATGGAACAAAGCAAAAAGGAAAGAATGAGAGGGGATAAGGGGGGACACGTAGGAGTTGAAAAAACGAAGAAGAATAAAAAAACCACACCAACCAGGGTCAAAGTATGGGGTACCATAAAGAGAGATATTCAATGGTAGGTAAAGTGGGATTAACTATTCTGCACATGATAAAGCATTAAAGATTTAGACAAACATGAAACATAAAGGCATTAAAAGCACTAAAAAAAGACCAAAATATGCATGATGGCTCAGCTCTAGACAAGTCCAAGGCCCAAGTACATAGTGGTCCACCATGGAAACTCTTGCAAGAAGTAGTAAGGTGGGCGGCAGCATGACAAGACAAAAAGCAAAAAGACAAGAGACACCAAAACTAGGGTTCCCTCTCTAGAGAGAGAAAATTACCACTCCACACAAAGGAGACTTTTAATATATTAAAATGTCCTAAAATTAGAATTTCTGACAGTTGTAATTGTTTTACGATTTATATAAGGTGTTTTGGGCGGAAAAATAGTTTTTGATACATACTTTTTTAACACTCTCACAGAAAGGACGATTTTATTATATATATGTGGTTGTTCTTTAAATTCTAAAGTTTTGTAATTTTATATGTCAATAGGTAAAATTAGGACTATATTGGAGAGCAACACAAGCAAAATTTGGACGTTTTTATTTTTTACACTTGTGTATATAATTTGAGCAATAGTTCTTATTTTTTATTTCTGGCCAAAATTTCAATTCTCACATAAAATAATGTTTTATTAGTATTTAAATTTAGAAATTCTCAAAATTGGTAGTCACATAAAATCATGTTCACTTTATTATCCAAATTTTGTGTTTTTATATTTGGAAGTTTCTTACATCATATATTAAGATTAAACGTACTAAAAATACAAAATCCAACCAAATTCCATTAGAAAAATGTTAAATCACGATTCTCAAGGCGAAATATTAAAATTTATCTAAATTGTTAAATCCAGATTCTATATGTAAAAAAATATATATAATTCATATTCAAAACATTAAAACTTACCTAAATTATTAAATATATTAAATCCAGATTCCACATAGTCAATAAAACATTCGACCATAAATATATTAATTTCACAAATTTGTTGTGCCACATAATCGATTGATCTTTGTCAAGTACGGGCTCACATTAATTTTAAATGGTGCAATCAATCAACGCCGATTGAATATTTGTTCAAGTATATAAATAAGAGACGATCGTGTAAATGCATCGATATATTGGAGCACTGTTCATGAAGAATCGAAAACCTGCTTTATAAAGTGAGCATGTAGTATGACTATAGATATGTTTCAAACAATGAGCGGATCGAGATTAACGGGATTCGAAATCCAATATAAATATCCTCAAATTAAACGTCTTATTTTCCATGTTGAGAACGAGCAGAGCATTATTTTTCACGATCCCAAAAGAATAGATGATGTTCTTAGGAAAAGTAATGTTAAAGAAAACATATTTTTGGCGTGGATGGACTCATGAAAACCAACAAGATATATCCTGAAGCTAAAGAGCTGACTTCAGTTGAAGCTCCAACAAAATTACCGTGCGAATAAAAAATCAAGCAGTGGATGTTGTGACATCGTGGAAATACTATAATACGCATTTATTATGTCTCTTCCGATTGTGATAATATTTAATATTTGAGGTGTCTTATCAATATCGTTTGTGGTGCTATATGTGAGGTCCCCGTACTTTTGTAATTGTATCTGGACGACTCCGCCAAGTCACTGCCACCTGAGCTGCACTTCCACGTCACCGAGCCACTAGACCGAACTCTCGTTCGATTTGTCAAAATTTTAAGGCTCCTCAAAGCTCATCGCGACGATGTGTACATGCGGAGTGGTGAAACTCTATATAAACTAGTCAAACATTTAATATGTTTCATATGTGGGATATGGCTTTCCATATTCCCACCCTTTTATATTCATTATATAAAAGGCATTTAAGTGGCTATAGCATTAATTTCTCATTCACCCGAAATTAATTTTGAGAAATTTAAAATGTTAATTTCATCTACCCGCGGTGTAGATTACAATTACATCATTTATTTCCGAAAACTAATAAATTATCTCACTTACATAATTGGTTAAATCGGGTCAAAATTTATTTTATAAAACCAATTTCCAACAGTTTGAAATGAGTGTCGAAAGTTTCGTCAGGACAACCTAGTGCCCCTAAACGTGCTAAATTTTAAGACTCAGGGAATAAAGTTGTACAACATTGATCTCCTATTTTAATAAGACCTTGTGTAGTATAAAAAATCTTAAAGCGAAAACTGTGACACAAAAGTTCAAAGTATATATATCGTGGTTATATTATGGCTCATTTTCTGGGTCAATAAATGTAGCACACCCGATTACTACTTGTTAGCAATTAAGCCACGTAAGCCACATAATATATGTGAATCGGAATTACCTTAGAGCGGATGAATCGATTCACTTGGATCTACGACTCACCTACAAGCCCTCTTCGTTGATGTGTATAATCCACGTACGCCAACGCCCTTCGCGTATCACGAACTTCTTGTACTTCGAATGGGGTAGGCAAACGTTCTTTTCGCTCCAATGGATCTACCAGAGTATCCACCAAATAAACACGCACCTTAGACCCTTGGAGATTTGGTGATGCTCCAAGAAGAAAACCGTAGAGAGAAATTTTAGGAGAGAGATTATTCTTTCTTATGAGGGGGTGTGATTTTTCTTATGTGATTTGGTAGTAGGGAGAGATATCAATATATACATCTCAATCCCTTATTTATGTTAGAGTCCTACTATACGAGGTTTCTAGGTAAGCCTCATCCAAATAGGACTCCTAAAATATGGATGCACTCTATTGCACCTAATATCTCACACTCATACATATTTGACTCGACTCATTCGAATTACATTCTCATGATTCTCATCTCACGTCTCTTCTTTCATATAGGAAATAAAGTGTGCGACCGAGCGAGAAAGGAACTAGTGAGGAGAGTTATATTAAGTCATCACCTTACTAACATAACTCAACAACTCCTTTTCAATAGAAATGAAGTCATTTTCAGTTTTCACTTTTTTATTGAAATATTCTTTTGAAAACACAACCAAACAATTTTCCAGCACAATCACGCAAATCTATGAGAAAATACACTGCAATCACGCAAACCTATGTTAAAAATATATTCAAAAAATTATAACCAAACATATTCCCATTTCCAAATAGAAATTGAACACAATAAACCAAATATCTTCTCAATTCTCATACAAAAATCCATAAAGTTTGAATATTCATTTTCCAACAATAGAATTGGAAATTGAACTTGGAAATACATCCATACAATGCCATACTTTCCGAGTAAAAAGTGATACTTTTTTTTAATAAAAACTGATATTTTTCAAGTCTAAAGTGATACTTTACCACCACATAATATTACAAAATGCCACGGGCCAATTGAGATAATATTTCCCCGCCATGATATTACAAAAATACCACCGTGTTCTAATGATGTTTGATCTCATAATATTACAAATATACCACCACCCCGAAAATTATAAAAATGACAACAGGTTTTGGGTTGGATCCATCTTATAGATTTAAACACATAAGACAGTCTTATATGAGTTTTTTCCTTGAAAGTTGAACTTGCATGAAAAACAATCTTAGATACAAGATGCTTAATAAGTTAGTTTAGCTCGTCAAACCACTTTAAATTTTGATGGTTAGTGATGAGGGTGGACCCACATGGATTATCATATCACTCCATCTTAGGCCTTCAGGCCAATTTTTGAAACTTGCACTTCTGAACTCCTAGAAAACCGATGTTTTTTTTTTTTCAAAATAACTATCAAACATATAATATTTTCACAGAACAAAAGGGGAATCTAGGTCATGGTGTATATACACTTGATGCAATCGATGATACATGTCTCATTTTTTATAATTTGGGATACTTGTCATTCATCCATACACATGTATCACGGATAAGAGTTGGAAACCTATTAGATAGATGATTAACGTAATTATTCAAATACAAGAGTCATTCTTATGTATACCGAGTAAAACTCAGACACAAGGTAAATCCTCTATTTCAAATGATGTTTCGCTTCCACTTTAATATACATTAATACACGTCACATGCATAAAATAATATTATCCATGTACGTTTGGCATATATCATTGATGAAAAATTATTTGGAATAGAGGATATGAATTGGAGGTCTCTTCACCATTTCTGATCTGTGGGAAGAGAAGAAAGTTTTTCTGAAGTAAACATTTGTAATGACTCTCTAAGAAGTGCATAGAAATCATGGAACAAATAATATCTATTTAAAGCTGAGCAACAATTTATGAACAACAAAGTTCAATATCCGTTGGTCATAAGTCTCCACGAAATGGATTGAAATCATGTAACAAACATAGTGTTATAACACGAATGCTGAAGTAATATATATACTTGAAGTTTGGGCAAACTGTTCAAGATAAACAAAGTTCAGTATCTATAGGTCATAAGTCGAAGTTTTAGCTAACAAACATTAATACCTGATGCAAACGATACTCGATTATTCCAGTGTGCTGTGAGCCAATCATCATCACCTGAAGAACTGTAATCTCTTTCCGTCCCTCAAAGGAATTGGTAGCCTTTTCTTACTCTTTTACCGATGGAACAATCTCAAGAAGTCTCCAAATGTTAAAAGCTAGTTTCAAATGGATATAGTACAGCCTAATTCCTTTGCAGCAGTATGGACAAACTGAGTGGGCAGACCAGTTGCACGTCGGCTATGAGCTTCCCAAGTCAAACACTTTTCAATATCAGCTTGCCAGTCAGTGATGCCTACATTTAAGTACTGATAACGTGGACTATGAATGCCTTTGGCATCTACTTGTTTGCTCTTTGATTTTATTGAACCAGCATGTAAAATAGCACGAAGTACTGATGTGCTAAGAGCACGAACATGAGCACTCGGATGAGAAACGCAACGAACCGTAGCAGGGAGGCGACACTGGACATGACAAGCCATGACAAACTATGTCAGTGGGGTTCTGAGTTTTACCAAGTGTAATTACAAATACTAACCTTTGAGGCTTACCTTACAAAAAATTCCAATTGGCTTACAAAATTCCAAATTCCCCTTTGACATATATGTCTCGATTTATTCCAAACACACAAACTTTAAGGGGGTTTTCGTGAATTTTACAGATATCTATCGTAATTAGGCCAGACCTCAGACATATTTTAATATAGTCCCTTTTACTAAATTTAGACATAGGTCAAGTAATCCTTCTACAATTATTGGCCAATTTCCTTCTAGTGGGAAAATGAGATTCCATTTGCTACCAAAATATGTGCATGCATGTGCGCATATGATCTTAAATGCAAGTACAAATTGTATATCACGCTGGGATTATTCAATTTCCTCTTCTAGAGTTTTTCTGGATTAAGAACATGAAACATGTTCGGAGGGCTTTTGTACCTTCAACAGGTTTGAAAGACCATCTGCTACTGCCAGTCCAGATTCTCCCCATCCAAGCACTGGTTGAACTGCTCTGGCCGTCACTTCCAACAGCTGTCCAACATTTTGAGTAGCAAAAAAGTGAACACATCATAGGAATCGAGTAGACAAAGATTCCAATAAATGCCAAAACAATACACACATCATAGAACAGAAGGTGCGAGAACAAAGTTGAGTCCGCAGAACAGACTTCATGGAGGAAATGGTGTAAAAGTAAATTTAGGGTGAATTACAAAAACTACTACTGAAGTTTAGCCTAATTACAAAAAACTCCAGTTATCTTCAAAATAAAACAAAATAAAACTTATGGTATTACAAACATGCCGTTGAGGTTTATATCTTTTACAAGATCAATTCGGATTGTCTCTGGTTCGTTTTGAAAATGTGGTTCGAGGAACTATATGTGGAGCAATTCGGCATAAATTGATACTGACTCCTCAGAATTTGGTAACTTCAACTCCATTAACAACCACTTATGAATCTTTTTTTGGTTTACACCCCCTATCTCAAGTTTTAGATCGAACCAATCCATTGACACAAATAGTTCATGGGAGAAAATTGAGTTATTAAGGTCCTTGGAGGACTAACAGGGCGAACTGATAGCTGGATTTTTTTTTTTTTTTTGGTAATTAGACTGAACCTCAATGGTTTTTTTGTAATTAACCCGAAAATTAAGAACAAAATGATAAAAATGTGTTACCTCGAGCTGTGGTAAAGTGCATGCTTCTCCATCAACAAGCATCCCATCAGTGGCACGAAGGAGGACATCTGATGCGCTAGCCAGAATTACCAACGACTCTGGTGCCTCATGATTTCTCATTAACTCAACGATAACTTTCACGATTCTCTGGTTGACTCTCCACATCCTTTGCCCAAGGTCATCGTCTTTAGCAATCCAAGGTTTCAATTCCCTCTCCGCCTGACAAAGAAAGACAGCCAGGAAAGTGACTAAACATATGATATAAACTTGGACAAATAATAAACAAGAACCCAAATGTGTGGTTCAGTCAATTGACATAAATTAATCTTCAGAAAACTTTTTTCAGTGTGTAAAATTCAAGCACAACAAAATCTGGACCTGAAGAACAACAGCTGTTGCGGCTTTCGCTGGTGATGCTGATACTACATTGCAGAGTGCAGCAACTACCTGTATAATTTAAAGAAAAGAAATAACACCATCTGTATTATTCAAGCCTAAGTCACATGCTTTAAGCAACGAATTTAACAATATCACAAAAGACTGATGAAAAGAATCGGAAGAATATAAATGATATGATGAGCAGGTACTAGATGTCACAGCTGAATTTTTAGAGAAATAGAAAAGAACTATAAGATCATGTTGCTGCTCCCCAGAATGGAGAAAGATTTATGCAGAGTTAATAAAGCAAACAGCGGTAAATAGTCATGGTAATTCCTGCACTCTATGTCAAAGAACAAGTCCAAAATCATCTGAACCCAAACAAATTTTATCCAGCAGGCATTATCCAAATTGAGGTAATATTGTACTGTACCGTATGTCATATTCACATATCAACCTCCTCTCACACAATCCAAAAGAATCTCAAAGCTATTTAGAATCTCAATAAAATGATTGATGTTCAACTGTAATGAGATTAATGAATGTTACAAATCTAGGTAGAGAATCCAAAGCTCTCCCATTTCCAGGACTACACTTTTCTATTGATAAGATAAGCTAACCCAATTAAGACTCACTAATACTATTAGTAAACACAGGACTTAAATAGAAGTGCCTGATCATAAATTACAAAAACAATCTACAATTAATAAATTCCCTAGAATAGCATAGGGCATAATACATATACCAGGTTTAAGAGCTCAAAAATAAATTCATTATTATCTTCAACTAAATTGTATTATCCATGTTAAATTCCTTAAGTTGCATTTGAATGGAATGATTTGGATTTGATGGGAGGATTTACTGAAATGAATCCAAGTGACTCATATAAGATGGATTTGAAATCCATCACAATACTCAAAAAATAGCTCAAATTAGGAGGTGCGGATTAGAAATCCATTGAATTAAGAGATTTGCCAAACAAGTTCAATTATTTTGCTATTATAGATTTGAAATCCTTAGCTTCAAATCCTTCCATCCAAATGCAACCTTACATTTGTTTAGATAAGACCTTTAACGATTATGCACTGGGCTTTCCTGGTTGGAGAAACTCGAATTCAAGTTCTGAAAAGTTGTCGTCAAAAAGCCTTATTCTTTCAACCATCAGCAGAGATCTGGTAGAAGATTTTTGACACATATGCCACTTCTTTCAAACACTTGAAAGAATTTAGGATGTCGATCTCCTTCCTTGTCTCGAGATAATTTTCTGGAATGACCGAGATTGTTGTGAAATCAAATTCAGCAGAATAAACTTCAATATAGTAATCCCATGCTGGATAATTTCAGTAACTTCTTTGATCAAAATATGATTTTTGCTTCGGCAATAAGGTTAACCTCGATAACTTCAGCTTTTATGCTGTTTGCTTCTAGATTGCCCAATGCAACAGAGCATCACAAATCCTAAATCGTGTTCTTCAAAATGAGTTCTTTTGAGTCCAGTTGCTCGTCTTCGATATTATGAATCAATTTTCGCACATTTAGCACTTTTAACATCAATGTAATATATTGTTTGCGCTGAAAATGTAACAAAAAGTATTGTTACCAAGCAAAGTTTTCAGAAGCTTGCTTAGATGATATGTCAGGACTCAGATGCAAGTTAGAATCAGTGCGAGCATATCTGAAATGGCTTCAACAATTTTTCTTTTTTCATTCTTCAGTCTTGTCATTTCCATATCCATCTGGTTCTTCAACTTGAATCACCGGTTCAGAAGTAACACCATCGGTTCAACTTCGATTTTAGTATATTCTTGAGGGAAGAAGAACAAGTCAACATCATGACAGTCATCTCTGTCATCCATGATCCATGCCAAACATTTGATCAAGGATACTGTTGGAAATTTGAAACGTTGTGCAGTCAATTTAACAAGGGACTTTTGCTTTACAAATTACAAGTCTCTTATTCGAGATCCTCGGTTGGTTCTTTTGAGGCTTCAATTGTTGCATCATCAATCTACCCCTGTTTGGGCTTTGTTCTCAGCAATCTGAAACACTTTTCCATAGGTTTTACAATCATGAACAGCCTTCTTGGTCTCCCTAGTTTTGGCAGTTTCGTTTTTGAGACTTGATAAGGAACCACATAAGTATTCTTTGGATATTGAATCGTCAGTCTATACTACTGATCTATTTGCCTCATTAATATAAATAATCTTCTTTGGTTTCTTTTAGCTCGTCAAACTTATTTCTGTATATCTCCACAAACAAGAAGGATCGATTTCTATATTTAGAAGATAACATGTGTTCCTCAATCTCAGAATCTGTTTGCCTGAGACTGTCCAAAGTATATTGATATACTCCTTTCCTATGAATGGTACTAAACTGGCATAGAACAAACCTTTAATGAAGCAGGGATTATGAACAGTAGCCATGAAGAGTTTGTTCGGTGACTTGTGGCTTGGGCTTTCTAATTACTATGTTCTCAGCGAAATAAAAAGATTTGAATATTGAAAATTGCAGGAGAGAAGAAATGGAAAATGAGAGGGAAAAACAACTTGGACATCTCGCACCTAGAATTTTATGGCGTCTCACAAAGTATTTGGAAGCTCAGAGATTTACAAGTCTTGATAAACTAATCAGTATTAAATTTTAATACAGAATGTTACAACTCAATATAAATTGTTGAAATTCTTCTATTTCCACTAGGACTCGACTTTTTTAAGGTAAAGATAAGCTAATCCTATTAAAACTCAACTTATAACTCCGAATACACTTCTTGAACAAAAAAGGACTTTAAACAAAATTGCTTAATCATAAAGTACTGAAATAATCTGCATTTATTAAAATCCTAGACTACACCTAGGTCATAAATTAATAAGAAAATAGTTTTAAAAGCTAAAGATAAAATTCAGCCATATCGTCAATAGAACTTTGTATGTACCTGTTATAAGTCCCTTATGCATGTACATAATGGATCTATAAAATTATATCCATCAATAATAAGCAAGAAGGCAATGTTTCTACCCATTCAATTGACGCAAAGCATACATCATCATTAACAGAATCGATGGCAATACCTGTCTCCATCCTTGCTGGGCAGATGTGCTTTCAGCACTTGGTTGTGTTTCAGGTGATACAATCAATTTGTGCCAGAGCAATGAAACAACAGAAAAGCATAATTCCTGTTTCTCTGCAAGGACAGACCTTAGAAGAACTTGTGCACTGCAATTGAAACCTATATGCCGGTCCATTGTCAAAAAGTTGGCTAAATCCGAAGCATCGGCAGGGAAACTTGCAATTCCTTTGCCCATAGTACATCTTTCTACCTCACTTGAATCAGCCTTCCCATAATTGACTAAAGCTTCACAACCAGACAAGTTTTCACACGATAATGAAGACGGCTGAGCTGCTTCTACGTGGCGACAGCTAGCACAAGTGTTATGTTTTTTCCCATGAAAACATGAAGGGATTTCCTTTGATAATGGTGCATGCAGTATGTGTGCCTCCAATGGTTCTGCTTTGTTTACTATGGATGCAACAACTTTGCTGTGAATATCAATTAGATTGAAAAGGGATGATGCCCTAGAGTGAATTTCATTGTCCCACTTGCACTTTATCAAGATGGAAAGAGCACGCATGCAAGCCCTCGAATGTCTAAACAAATCAGAAACATGAGCTGCAACCATTGCGGCAGCCACTATTTCATTTGAACTGTAACTCCAAGATGTGCCAATCGAAGATGGTTTCAAAGAAAAAAGTGCCTCTAGAATTGCTAGTATTCGTCGAGTGTGATAGACAGCTGAATCAACACCATTCTGCAACTCACTGGAAAAGTCATGCACTTTTGCAGGATTCGTTACATCACCAATATTTCTGGCATCTAAGCGACCACTGCCTTTTGAGATCAAAGGGAAGAGCTGAAGTTCACACGATAAAGCACAAACAGCAGCAATAACATAAGAATCAAATGCAGCTACAGGCCCCTGTTTTTTACCCTGTTTACTTTCCATCTCTCTCCGCTTCCCATTGGCACTTTGTACATCACCTAATTCTTCAGAATAAGAACTTTCACCTTTAGGGCGCTTGCTGCCTATGGGCTGTGCTTCATGACTAACACAGACAGTTAACACAACAAAAGAAGCCGAGAGGCAAGCTCTACAGAGGCACATGACTCTAAGAATAGTGAGTGGACCATTGTGCGGAGCTCAGCCACAGCAAGATTCTTGGATGCAGACCCAAAAATATATCTAGTTTTTCTGATTTGTTCTCTAGAAGACTCAGCTGGAAATGTCCTCTGTAGAATTGCTTCAACAGTTGCGACAAATATCTTCATAAGGCAGGTTTCAGATGGACTTCCACGAGGGAGATACTCAAGTACTTTAAGAAGAGGAATGTATAAGTTCCACGATAATAAAGGAGGCTGCAAAGGCGTGGCAACTATGATATCAGGAAGATCGACAGCCGAAGAACTTAAAGGAATCAAACCATAAGCAGCTTCCCATATTGTGCATATTCTCCATTCAACCTCTGGGCCATGTGCACAAAGCATAGATGCAATCCCTTGGGCAGTTGCTTCTACTGTAGCTTCTGCTGCTGGCAATTCTCGTTGCTGAAAATAATTGGCAGATACTAGTTAAATAGCAAGGAAATAAATTTTATGTGTTTCAAACCATTCAGAACCTGTGGCAGATGAAGTACCTGCTTTCTTTGCGATGAAATATAACCACCTAGAGGTTCATGTTGAACTTCAATACCATCAACTTGTCTCAAAGGAGGAAAAAGTAAAGCTGGTTGAGAAAGTATTCGAAAAAGTAAAGCAGCTGCGGAATCTGCAGCAATTCCAGCTCGCATAGACATTGCAATCCCAATTGCACGCAAGAAATGCAAGTGCATCCAATTCCTAGGAAGCTTCACCAATAATAGCAAACAATCAGAACTCCATATGGTTAATCAAAATTCTCACTTCACGAACAAGTCTTCCCTCGCAGATTGTACAACAAAATATTTTTCGCATGCAGACATATCCATATCTGAGATGAGCGAGAAAGCCTTGATTTTGTTTCTTAGATCATCACATTATAATTTCATAACTTTTCCTAGGTGTTTTTCATTTTATATATAGAAAAGGAAAAGGATAAACGAAAATGGAATTTACCCTCATGCCTGAGGCATAGTCTTCTGCTGCTCGAAGGAGTTCCACTAGTTGTACAGCAGCATCAAGTGCATCTGGAGCCCAGGAGGGCGGAGCTTCTAGCAGTCCAAGAAGCAGCCTTTGGGTGGCACTCGGACTAGCAATTGCATAATATCTAAGCAGAAGAAAAATTAACATATGATTGAAACTTCTATAGCCTCTGAAAAACAATGACAAAAACCTAACCTATGAAAAAGGCGTGCATAGGGCTCAAGAGCTGGCAGACCAGCCACTAGATGCTCATCCATAGGTGTCGTTGGGGGAGGAAGCAGAAGTGCAGGGACAGCAGCTGCTGTTAAGGTAGCAGTTTCATATCGAGCTACTTCCTCATCACATACACTGAGTATAACTCCAGCGCCATTAGCAACAGCCCACCTCGGAGTTGATGGCATAAGCTGGGGATGCTTTCCAGATCCACGAGAAGAGGCTGAGATATATTTAAGTAATAACCATCCTTGTTAGAAAACTAATCAGTCTTCATGTTTTTTTTTACAACCTTGAAAATACAGGGCTACGAGGTTAAATAAAAAATTATCATAAATCTGTTTTCCATCCAGAATCTAGCAGTCAAGAGCATAAAATATGTAATAGTCCACAATCCGCATTAAGGTAAAAATGCATCTAACATTTGGTTGCAACAGGTTTTATGTCTAATGATTTGAATGAATGTGAGTGAAAGCAAAAGATTCCTGTCGTGGATGCTCTAAAACAGAGTTGAAATAAAAATATTCCCATTATAGATGTTCTGCGACGGACTAATCCAATCTGCTGTTAGGATTTGTTGCCCTAACACTAGTCACATGCTCACAGAATGAAACTTATACGACACTGATAATCGAACATTGTGAGTTGCATACAACTCAGGTGAAAAAACCTTACTTCCATGATTAGCATTGATTACCACATGATTTTTGTTCTTCCACTCGGGGCTGTTTACAAAGGTCAAAATCCAGTAGAGCTTATGTTGCCCTCTTACTCTATGTTTCTACATTAATATCAATTCCGTCAATGAACAGTTCATATAGTGACACCTGCAAAGCCTAAGATATGAGACAAGGATGTGCGACCGAGTGCCTCTCTCAGTGCCAAAAGCTATAACTGTTAGCATCATGCAATTTAAATCTTTAAATCATGCAAAAAGTCAAGCACCAAGTTTCAATTGTGGCCCCGCCACAAGAGCAATTGTTGCCTTGCCACACAGGCCAACAATCCCCTCCCCAACAGTTGCTCCTCTGAGAACCAAACCGTACCAATTTTAGGGTGCCTGCCGCCGTGCCACAAAACAATAGCTATTAGCTATGCTGCAACTCAAATCTTTAAACTATAAAGCAGCCCAAGCGCCATGTTCGATTGTGTCCCCACCATGAGAGCAATATTTGTCAGACAGGCCGACTAGGGAAATAACACAGAAAAATGAACTCCTTTTGTCACAGGGTACTTTAGATAGCCTAAGTAGCATAACAATCTACCGCTGTTTAGTTGATAGGATTTCTATCAATAATCTTCAAACAAGAACCAAACAAGATGTCAGCCAACATTGCTAATAACCTTATGTGTAGAAATTCTTAAATCTAGGTCCTTATGTCTCTATTATGACATCATATTGAGAATGTTCTACAGATCTAGATTTTGCAAAATGAGGTTACAATATCTAACATATATATACATATATAAGGTTTACGTAACACTACTAAATGCAGATCAAGTTCGCGCATACAGGACTTCGCAACAAGAATAATATATCGCATAAAATTTTCTGATGTATGACACACTTAACGGCAAGTTTGTGCACCGAGATATGTCAGAAACTCGACTAACCAATCAAAGGTGGTTTCAGTTCTCCAGCTGCATATTTTCCCATGACACCTCCACACCTACAACACGTGTTAAGAAGTGTGAATCATTTAGTTACCTTGGATGTATAGTTTAATTAAAATAAAAATACATATCACTGAAAGAAACTAGCTACGTTACTGTACTTAGCAAATGTAAATGTTGGCAAGAACTGTTTAATGGTACTTTTGCAACTGTGGTAATGAAAGCATACGCAATCTCATGTTGCTGAAAAACATTGACTCTAGTGAGCAAAGGAATGACCCAGTCATTGAAAATAGCAATGAATTTAAGTTGTAGAAATTAAATATGGATGTAAATGAGTGGATCCACCGGGTTTTGTGCAAATTTTGTCTTTCTTCACTCACTTTAAGCCAAAGGAGGAAAACCAAATTATTGATTAAAAGAAGAAAAGGATCAAACCCATTAAGCTTCCAGCTTTTCTTTCTTTCTTTTTTTTTTTTTTTTTTGAATAAATCCAAGAAGTGCTTCCGCACCCCTTTAATATCTCCTTCAACACAACACGGATTACGGGTAGAAGTTTCCATCTAGCCAACAATCCCCTCTCCTTTCCCTACCCTTTGCATACTTTTTTCTTTCTTCTTTGAGATTAATTATTCATTTTATGGGCACCAAGGGGTAGCCTCCCATATACACCAAAGATATCAGCTATCATACATCATCTAAGAAGTGAGCAAAAGAAACGAAACTATCAAGAAAGTATTCGTTAGTCCAAAAAAGACAGTGCTAGAACACTTTCTGCAAGGCAAGTAGTTTTCCATTTTTCCTTTCCTTAAAACATTCTGGCATTCCTATCTTTCCTTAATTATCAAGAAAATCACAACAGTATTGCCTTCTTGGTCCATTGATCTGTACATCTTCTCATGTATAAGCTCCAAGAAAGAAGTGTGTGTTTTCACTGTTTCTTCGCATTACTGAATGCAAATTACAAAATTAAATCGAAGAGGCCATAACTGTTTGCCAGTTCACAATGCAACAGCAAGTGTTAGTTATCTCCCCACCCCTTCTATATAACATACAACAATTAACAAAAGTTCTCCTCTTAGGTTATCTATGGTCAAAGATCTCTCATGGGCAGTCATTGTTCCCTTCTTTTATCTAAACAATATTTTGGTCACATTTTTCAGTCCTAAAAACTCAGAAGTCGATTTATAGAGACTGAGGGAGGCCTTGTATTAAGACTTACAACTAATGGAACAGAGCAATTAAGGTTAAACAATGTGGCATATATTTTACATGGATTTTGTGTCCATTTAGTGTAGATGGATAAAATTCAACTATATCAAAGATGGGAACGTGTGTCTACCAACCTACAGAATTTGCATTAGCTTGGGTAAAATTTATGTAGCTTAGGGAACGTGCGTCTACCAACCTACAGAATCTGCATTAGCTTGTGGCAACCGGTTCAGTAATACAAGATCAGCATCATTTCAGAATGGCAAGGTTTAACAAAGCATAAGCTGTTCTTGCTTCTAATCAGGGCCTAACTAAATGAATGCTGTGGGTTGTAAGTGTTATCAGGCAGTCGGAATATAATATGTGAAATGACTCTCAACCTTGAAAACAGCTATCTGGCATATCCTAATAGAGAGAAATGAGAGATTGCCTATAAAGTGTTATTTCTTTAGTGATTTTTCTTGTTCTTTTTTTAGATGCTGAATTCTATGGCTAAATCTATTACTTCCACATCTAAACTATCAAGGCTATATAGCTCTGTAGAGTGTAGATAATGAAAATTACTTGAAAATACAGTGCTATAGAGACTCTAAGCTAGTGATGTAGCTTTGTGAAGCTGCAATTGACATAAGTCTGTGAGTTGGAGGTTGTCCCAAAGTTCTCAAGTACTTTCTGATTATCATGTCTGATTTCACTGCAACTCTTTTTGTAACCAGCCAATAATTTATTCAAGCCTTATCTGAACCCACCACAGTAAGACCTTAATCCAGCTGTTCTACATTATTTCAACATTTCTTCAGGGAACCATTGACACATCTATTCAGGTGAAAACCTAACGAATCCATAAAATACAAATTTCCTTTGTGAATCTATTGTTGGGTAGTTGTAATTTAATCATGTAAAATTTTAGGTAATAGTTTGGCTATGAATTACTAGAAACTGAGCCATGAGGATTATAATATGGAATCTTATTTGTACCTTCTGTTTTTGTTTCTGTCTCAAAAGAGTTTGAGATTTCCAGTAAACATGATGGTTAATTTCTTCCATTTTCCCTTTATATGATGAAACCACATCTTTTCCAGTATTTATTTCTATTGCAGCTAGCGTAAAGGAAACTCACTCACTATTCATTTTCCGAAAGTCAGAAAAAACCTCGTGCTACAGCACACAAATATGAAAACCGTATCTAATTTAACTAGGTATGTAATCAACATTTGGCATGCAATACCCTATATGTTTCGCTCACTTACCATCGGAAATAATCACTTCTTATACCAAGAGGTGCTGCCAGTAATATATCAGTTATCCAGGGAGACAATGGCCTCATGGGTTTCCTCTCTGGCTGTGTGGGATATGAAGAAGGTTGTCCATCCGCGGACTTACTTGTTGAAGCATGGTTTCCGCTGCTGCTTCTATATGCTTCATTTTCCTGGCGTTCGAACTTGTAAATTGGTCTGTTGTAGTGAGTCAAAATTCTTAATATTTCCCCACATGCAAGGGCCCACTGCTCAGAATACTCGTTCTGTAATTAGATGAAATTATCACCGTCAAGTGTCTTGGAGTAATTAAAGCAGTTCAACTATTTCGAAGAGATGAATTCTTTTTAGAAAAAAATAATGTAAAATAGGTCAAAGTAGAAAAAGATTATCCAAAAACATTAGCTCATATTATGATATGGACGAAGAAAAATCCGAGTGAATACAACCATTAATCGGTGGAGTCTTAATACCTCGCTGTTGGGGCAAACGAGGGAAATGAAAGAAGCAAATGGGGGACCGCTCCTATCATATTCAATTGTACCATCGATAATACATGAAATAATCGGGAGAATAACAGTGTGGCCATGCTCCGGATGGTGAAGAACAAATGTTGCTGGAAAGTGACACAAAAACACAAGTCATAGTACAGCATAAAGCAAACTGGAACATTGTGAATCATTTCAACCATGAAATAAAAAGTACCCAGAACATCATCAAAAAGTCTGTTCTCCTTGGATGGATACCGGCTTCGGATCAGCTGCAAAACCAGCATATATTACAATTGAGAATCATTACTTAGCACGCATTGACAGTTGCAAGATAAACCAAGCCATTCTATCATAGTACCAGAAATAAACCTTATTGATTCTATTGAGATAAGATACTTAAGATGTCATAGGAAAAAGAACATACCTCTGCTATATCATCAGGAAATTGTTCTGAGGTGAACTGGCCAAAGTACTCAACATAAGCAGTAATTTGAGCCTAAGATAAAGTACAAAATATGTTTAGAAATATTAGAATCTGAAAAGGAGAAAACTCAGAACAGTTTGAGAACATAATTTACCTATGTAAAATTATCAAACAGTAAAATTATATGATAATGAAATGGCTAATCTGCATTATGCACTAATTAGAACCCAAGACAAGAGAAGACAAGTATGAATCCGCAGCTAAGAAATCACAAACACTTGTTATTCACAAACAAATATAGGGCATATCTGCTAATTTATAAGTATTTTATACTTGATAAAACAAATGTAGGGCAACACTTGTACTAAAACCGCACCTTCCGTTGTTCTGCATCCTGTGGAGGAGGAGAAAACAATGAGGAAAACTGCAAACTGTCAATCCACTTTTCATTTGAAGCTGCCATAAACCTTCTTATTTAAGCAATATGTAAAGCTACAATTTCCATATAAGCTTCTACCAGTCCAGGATCAAAAGACTATAATTCAGCATTCCTTTGTAACCCAAATAAAAGAAACTTGTCCTGATTTTGATAAATCAATGCAACAGAGCTCCAGGCTTCCAGTTAAATATCAGAAGAAATTTATTGCGTGTAAACTTTCCATACAAAATAATCTAAGGGTATAGGCGTTGCCTGTGCTCTGCAAAACCATAAAATACCAAAGTCTCAAAAATTGCTCTTTATGTTGGACAAAAACAACAATGAGCAGCAAGAAGATAGAATTAACTGAACTAAACCAAATTAACATAACATAATTAATTACCAAAAAAAGTTTTAAATTCCACATCCAACCAAGAGGAAATATCATGTATGCACAAAATTCAAACATGTATAATTTCTCTGCCAAAGAAAATAAGAAATTAGCCCAGTACAACCTCCATACTTTTTCCTTACATTTGAATCCTGGATTTTGGTGAGGAAAACAAAAGGCACTTAAAAATAAAATAAAACACAAAATTGTACCATTTCTAAGAATTAAAAATGAAGACCTTGCAATTATTCATAGTTTTATTCTTTTGATATCAAAAATTAAAAAGAAGAACATGCACCAGAAATTAAATTATACAGTACAACTATAAGACCCTAAAAAACATAATCATTTAAGATCTCATAACTAGTATAAGAAAAATACTAATTCTAGTAAAACGACTATCCTTGTAAAATAATCCAAAAAATATCTATAATCATACGGAAAAATATTATACAAAAATTATACATGTTAACAAGTATAATTCCTATTTTTCTCCTTCTTTTCATTTTTTATTCTTTGACGAAAAGCAAGCACTCTTAACAGTAAACTTTAGCCAACCAAATTTCAAATAATTGAATACAGAGCAGAGGTGCACTATTTTCTCAATCATCCAAAATTAACAAATCACTGCATTTTCTACATCTAATTCAGCAAAGAAAATTCACAAATCTTTAACCATTCAGGTTAACTAACAAGATTAATTACAAAAAATATGATTAAAGCAGACCCAAAAAGAAATTCATACCTGAATTCAATTTTTACAGAGAACTCCAAGGAAATAAACAAAATAATCTTTAGTTCTGAAATTCACTTCCAGATAAACAGAGTGGGGAAAATGTACAGATTTTGGGTGTAATGATTTTGGGTGGAGAGAGATTAGAGAGAGAAAACAGCGAGTTTAGAGAGAGAAAGAAAGAGAGATGGAGATCTTTAGCTGAAATCTCCCACATGCATACGTGGCGATGATATTTCCTCATGCCTCACTTAGCCATGTGGCATCCCATGACGATGATGTGAATCCATGATGTACCATTGCATGGTAACCCCATACATGTGCCATGCATATGCTAACTAGGTGAGAGTTGTAAAAAAAAAAAAAAAGGGGGGGGGGGGGATTTTTTTCTAACGTGTACTATGCCTATTTTGCGGATTTACAATCTAAATATATTTTCTTTCGAAATCGATTCCTCATCTTTGCAGGTTTGGGAATTTGCAACCTCTGATGGCATCTCAGCGGAATATTCCGTCCAGATGATTCCACGTGACCTGCACGCCTCATATGGTAAAGGTATTTTTATTTAAAAGCTAAATAAAAACCTGAAAAGAAACCCCCAATTTCGATTTTCGAATCATTCAGTGGCTAGGGCAAAATCTCTCATTTCTTCCCCTCTTCTTCTTCACGGCAATGTGGAGGCAGATTCAGAGATGCTCATGGATGAGTTCTGCCATTGTGGTAGAAATGCGACTAAAAAAACCTCTTGGACTGATCTTAACCCCGAAGGAGGTATTCGGCTTGTGAGAGATTTCGAGTAAGTTATTTAATTTCAAACCCAAGCTATAACTTTTCTTGGTTTGTTTGAAAATTCGTCTAAAGTGTATAAATTTTGGATATTTTGACATAATTTGTTAAATATATATATATATATATATATTTAATAAATTTTGGATAATTTTAGATAAATTTCAGATAATTTTTTATAATTTCAGATAAAATTTGAATGATTGTTTGTTGCAGAAGGTAGGAGGATGCACATACTTTGTATGGATCGACCCACCAATATGCATGAGAGCTCGACGAATCATACCTGGGCTACTGAAACGAGCTAACAAACTAGAAGATGAAGTGAAGAAAAAGAGGTCCACGGAGAGGTTGTTGGTCTTGGGCCCTTTTTTACCTTCTGAAGTGATTATGTAATTGGAACTTAATTTGGTATCTAGGGAATCTAGTGTGGATGTGTCTATGTAATTTGGTACCTAGGAAACTGGATATTGTGAAGTAAGCTTATATGAGTTATGTCCAAATTCAAGTTTTCAGTTATGTCATGAATTTGGTCGTGGTCATATTTATAAGTTATTATGTAATTTGAACATCTGTGTTTGTTGTTGAATTGTGGCTTGTTTGAAATTTATCTCTCAAATGTTAGCACAAATTTGGACAGAAAATATCATTACCCAAGACAAACCAAGCACAAATTTGCATACAAAAATAACATTAGTCAAGCACAAAGATGAGCACAAATTTGGATAAGAAATTAATAACATTAGAGTTTTGAATGTTCAAGTCTAGAATAAGAAGCTCCATGAGCCATAGCCAATACTTCTTCTTTTCTTTCTCAACAACTGCATATGCAAATGGATACATACAATTATTTGCAAACACTTCTATAGCTGTTAAAAGAACTCCACCTGCATGAGTCTTCAAATGACAGCCATCTAGACATATCAATGGTCTACAACCCTCAAGAAAACCAGTTTTCAAAGACCCCCAGCATATATACATCCTTTTAAAATGTGGTTGCCCATCAATCAGTTTGCTTTTAAGCTTGACAGTTGTCCCTAGGTTGGACCTTCTAATTTCTTCAGCATAAGACCATAAGATACCATATTGCTCCACATCATTGCCACTTCCTAACTGAGACACAATCTTCTTAGTCCTATACATCTGCCATTTGTTAAAGACCAGTTTAACATCTTTCTGCATAATGACCATCATTGACTCAATAGGCCCTCTTGGATCTGTCAAACGTTTGTCCTTGTATGTTTTGGCTAGCCATCTAGGAGTAACATGTGACATCTTCTGGACTCTAGGACACTTGTGTTTTCCAACATAAGTTTTAACTTGCACAGTGTCTTGTTCCTGAGTTTTGAAGCATATATTACCCATGGACAACTTGGATGTTTACACTTGGCTTGGACTTTAGACTTGTGATTAATTGTGAAAATAACATCCCTCCCTTGTTTTATTGAATGACTCCTTACTGCTTGTCTAAATGTCTGCATATCAGGGAAATACATACCAAGCTCAAATTTAGGGTCATTATATCAGCACTATGATTGAATGTAGGATGTCCTTTATGCACAGGTCCAACCTCACCACTCCTAGGCAACTGACTACTGGACCCTTCATTTTTCTTATTCATCTCTAGGCCCCCCCATTCAACTTCATTATCTATGTGGTCGTCAAACATTCTGTCATCCTCATCAGAAAACTCACACTCACTATCAACAAACTCATCTGAAAATTCAGAATCTGAACCCACAGATTGCTCAAAGTCACTATCACTAACCTCATCATTTTCAATTCCATGCACATTCTCATTGCCCTCATGTTCTTCAATATCTACTTCATTGCCCTGATGTTCATCTATATTATCCATGTGATCATTGCCCATATCACTATTATCCATATCCCCCCAATAAGGCAATGGCTCCTCAATATTGGGAAGGTCTTGGGTAGTGACATTTTCATTCATTGGTTTAGATACATGGACATTTGCAGGTTCATACTCTACAAAGACTCCAACCATCCTATTTTGATCAATGAAATCCACCAATTTCATAGCATCATTATTATTATGTATAGCCAATATATCCATGCAGTTATTTACCCCACCCTTGTTGACATGAAAGCATGTAAAACCTTTTAAACCTAGTTCATTGGCCATACTAATGATCTCAAGTAGTGATATTTCATCAGAATCATAATAATCTATATGACTTACTCCCATTTTCTCCCCCACATAAAATGTACTCCCCATCTTCAAAAAATGTCCAGAATGATGCATCCTTATAGTAAATAATTGTGAATTAGCACCTGAGGGTTGCGGAGACAAACAAGAAAACAACTTTTTTATTCACTCAGAATAAGATCCCACCCATCCAACATATGTTTAATTTAAAAAATCAACTTGTAATAAAAAATAACTACACGACCCATTATACACAGAGACCAAGCACAATGTTTGATTTTTTTAACAACAACAAGACACCACACATCCAACAACAAAAAAGGATAGCAATACATACCATATTCAGGGTATATAAGTCCAGGAGGGAGATTAGGATTTCCTTCATCTCGAATAACCCAACCCATTACTGGGGTTTGATGACAGATAACTTGATTCTCCTTCGATTCGCCTTCGGTTTGTCTTTGATTTGGTTGAGTTTCAATTTGTCTTTGATTTCTAAGAAGGAAAAACTTTGAGAAATCTAGAACCCTAATGCAGATTTGGGGTATTTGATTTGGGGTATTTTATCGGGAATTCGGGGTTTTTTTCTTGATTTTATTTAGCTTTTAATTTAATCATTAAATTATTAAATAAAACGTGGAAAGAAACAAATACCCTTACCATATAGGGCGTGCAGGTCACGTGGAAGCATCTGGATGGAATATTCCGTCGAGATGCCATCGGAGGTTGCAAATTCCCAAACCCGCAAAGATGAGGAATCGATGTTTAGGTTGTAAATCCGCAAAATATGCATAGTACAGGTTGTTAAAAAAAATCCCCAAAATAAAACTGGCCCGATGGGCTGGCCCGACCGTCCCGGTAATAGGGATGGCTGGGCTGCGATTTTGCAAGCCCGAAAAGAGTCGAGCCTATTTGGCCCAGCCCATTAGGCCCGAAACACCGGGACAACCCGATTGACCCTATTGGCCTGAAGCAAATCGAGTGTATTTTTAATACATGGGCTGTGTTGGGCTCCCCAAAATAGCGGCCCGAAGAAATTTCGGGTCGAGCCGGCCCGATTTTCCCTACTTGGTCCGATAGACTAGCACCGGACTGGCCCGACTCGGACAAATTGACAGCTCTAGGTGCTACCCAATTTTATCGTAATAATAATGAAATTGGGTGTTATAATTGGATAGTACATAATTAACCCATCATGACTTTCACCTTTTATAATTTGAGTAAATTGTTAATTTATTCATACATGGGCATGGCAAAATTGTTCATCTTTTAATATTTATTTTGTTGGCAAATACATCATGTATCCTTAAAAGAAAATTGGATTTAGTCCTTAATTCGTCGGGAATTCCAAATTATTCGAAAAATCTCAAGTGAATTAAATATGAACTCGATAAATTGGGTATTTCATATCTCCGACTAAAAGTTGGGTAAGGTTATAAGAAAAACAAAAATATTTGGCCAGAAAATTTTGGAAGAAATTCTAAAATCTCTAGCTTTTGCATTCACGTGAGATTTTCCAAGCAATTTTGAAACTCTTGGTGATTTGAGCACCAAATTCTATAGTTTCTTAAAGATATGGGGTGATTTGTCAAACCAAATTTAAAGATAACCAATTTTGCTATACTTCGATAGCTACAATACTAAAATTACAATTTACCCTATAACTTGTCTTCTCCATTTTTTGGAATATTTGATATTTGTAACCAGAGCTTTTGTCATCTGACAAGGTTAAGTTTTGGGATATAAAGGGATTTTGGGTTTAGGAACCGAGTTAGTTAAGTAAGACATGTAATGTTGCTATATGTTTTAGTCGTTAATTATATCACAACTTAAATATATTGTTTTAATTATTATCTTTTTAAATCGTTCAATTTCTTATTTTTTAATTGTATTATATTCTTTTTTTTTTATAACAAAATTTAGGATGGAAGGGAGACATATGCCTGAGTTTTACAAACGTTTTACTACTAATAGGGATAACACCTAGTGTGGTTGATCATCCTTTCGGACCAGCTACCCTTCTTATACACGTCAAATCATATTCTACACAAAAACCAGCCCCCTCGCCCCTTTCCTCCAATCCCGCCCCTATATATATATATATGCACGTGTGTGTGTGTGTGTGTGAGAGAGAGAGAGAGAGAGAGAGAGAGAGAGAAAATTAGGAATTAATTAAACTAGTAATAAATAAGTAGGGATTTCATGAACCATATTCTTAAATTATGCATAAGATTGGTCCAATGTTCACAGTGGGACAATGTTTTTAAACTCGGATCGAATATCGAACCGGATTAACAAATGGGTCATTGAGTCACTGGTTCAACCGGTTAAATCGTTATAAAAAATTAGTTGATCCATATACATACACACATATATGTACACATGTAAAATATAAATACAAGTACAAATAAAAATAAAATAAATTTAATACATTATAATATCCAAATATATATATATTGAATATAAGGAAAAGTTATATGTAAATTTACCAAATACTTTTTCATTTTTTGTAATAAAACTAAGATATTTTTGCTTAAAAAAATTAATCGGGCTAACCGGGTCACCGATTTCTGAATTTATTGTCGGGTTTGACCGAGTGGCAATGGTTTTTTAGCCACCCGGATTTAATATAGAACCGGACCAGACATGTGATCAGTTTTCGGTTAAATCGGTCGAACCGATCGGTATGGTCTGGGTTTCAAAACATTGGGGTGGGGGGACGAATTGTTTTTACCCTCCCCTCCCCCCCACACACACACACACACACATATATATATGTGTGTGTGTGTGTGTGTGTGTGTGTGTGTGTGTAGTATTCTAGTATTTTTGCCCCTAACCTTGTTGATCAATTAAATTTTTTCTAAACCAAACAAGCCAATGACTATTACATTTTAGTTTGAAGAAACTATTGTTTGAGTCTTGATATATATCATAATATTTAAAATTGTGGAGTATACATATATATTAGGATTTAGTGATGTATTTTGAAATATTTAACTATGACTATTGATGTAATTTTTGTAAGGCAAATACAACATATATATATATATGTACACACATATATGAATACTTAAATGTTAGCGCCATGTATCTCTACCAGAACCCTATGATATTAATACTACCGGTTAGGGTTGTGCACGGGACTTGGAGATTATCGAAAGCGAACCAATATCCGGACCAAAAAATCTCCGAACCAAAAATATTTGTTGACCTTTTGACTTTCTCCGAACCGTACCGTACCGAAAATATTTATGGTACGGTTCTGGAGATTTTTCAAATATCCGTACCGAGAACTGTACTGAACCGTACCGAACCACTCCGAACCAAGGACCCGAAGCTACAACCGATTTTAAAATTTTTATATAAATGCATATACATTATTTCTATGTTGTTTTTATTTTGATATTGAATTAACTACAAACTATTTAAAATTAAATTGAATATAAAGCATATTTCTGGAAAAAAAATCATAATACTGCAACTATT
The DNA here is from genome assembly GCA_016081115.2 of Rehmannia glutinosa. NCBI lineage: Eukaryota > Viridiplantae > Streptophyta > Magnoliopsida > Lamiales > Orobanchaceae > Rehmannia > Rehmannia glutinosa. The sequence goes on along the minus strand of JABTTQ020000618.1, from coordinate 280,180 downwards.
ATGAATTTTAAAAAACTTTGATATTATTAATAGAGTAAATAATTTGAAATTAAAATTAGCTAAATAATTAGTAAATTGCACTTAAAAGAGAAACAAGTAATAGTATCATATTACAATAATATATAAAAAATCATATTTTAATTTTTTTACCACATCACATAAATTATAAATATAATTTTACTGATTATGCTAAGTTGTTAATTATGAGACACTGAGATTATAAATTTATACAAGTTTTTATTTCATTTTAATTTATAAAAACTATTAGTTAATTATATGTGTTCTATGTCAATAGAAGGACAATTGCCCAAATAATATTCTATTATTGTATTATAGAGGTTATTCAATTTAGAATTTTGGATTGTGTTACCTATTATAGTTTTAGTTTTTATTTTTAGACTACGCTAAAAAGATACTAGAACTCTAGAAGTATATCCGTTTGGTGATTTTTATATTAATTTTCTTTTTCTTTTTATTTCCAAATTTGTATGCTTTATTTATGGCTAATCTCCGAATCTCCGTCCCGAACCGGACCGTACCGTCCCGTCCCATTAGTACGATTCGGGACAGAGATTTTTTTTTTGGTTCGGTTCTGGAGATTTATTTTCAGAATCTCTGAACTTCGGGACGGTTCTGGAGATTTCCAAATCTCCAAACCGTCCTGTACCGTGTACACCCCTACTACCGGTACTTATCCCAAACAATTAAGAATTTCTATATATTACTTTAATTGTCCCAAACCCGAAAAAAAAAAAACAGCAGGTCTCTTGTGAGACCATGAGACGGTGATACTTTTAGTGTAACAAGTGATACTTTTAATGTAAAAAGTGATACTCAAAGTAAATACACTAATTTATGTATATTTAGACAAGTATCACCTTTTACACTAAAACTGTAATATCCCGGATTTTTATTTACGAGATATCAATATCAATTATAAATGTTTTTATTTTGAATATTATTTATTATGATTTTTCCAGAATTATTTATCATTCACAATTCTACGTGCCTTAAAATTCTAGGCCTTACAAGTCTCATTGCACCAGTAGGATTCATTCTCGTCTCCTTGTACCAATAGAATTCATATTTAGATTGAGATAAAGATTCACGATTAGATTAGAATTCTTGACTCATTAGATTAATACACATTATAAATAGACTCTCATTATACCCAACTTTCACATCAAAAAAAAAAAAAAAAAAAAGAAAAGAGGCGAGAGAGAGACGTGAGATAGAGAAGAGAGAGTGACCGAGAGTTGATGACAGTTGGGAGGGTTGCCTTTAATTTCTATTTCAATTGTAAAAGAGAGTTGCCATCAATTGGAAATTTTGAGTTCAATTTGAGGATTTGACTTTAACCTACAATTGGGTTTGATTCATTATTTGGAGATTTGATTTTTAGTTCAAGGATTTAATTGAGTGAGATGACGTGAATTGTAAAAGAAGATGAGGGAATTGAGATTTCAATTGGTTTGAGCTTTAATTTGGGGCTTTGGCTTATAATTGAATGATTTAGGTTTTAAGTGGGTTTACAGATTTGAATTTGATGGATCATAATTTAATTGACCAAGCCAACCTTTCCAGCTTTCGACCACATATTTCCAACCAAAATTCAGATTTAAGACACGAAGAACACGAGACCTAGGATTCAAAAAATTGCTTTCCACGTTTATTTACAGATTATATTTTGAGGTGGGAATTTCTATTTGTCTTTTATAAATTGTATGTTAAATTATTAGTGAAACATGATGCATGTCCCAGAAACAGAATGGCCTTCGGGCTACCAGAATCAGAATGGCCTACGGGCTTCCAGAAACAGAATAGCCTTCGGGCTACGTACCTTATGGTACTCCAGAATAGAATATTAGGTGTGTGATTGATGCATTGATAATTTACATGCGTATTTATCTTAGATGAATTTTTATTCCCACTGAGCAAGTTGAAAACTCATCCCATGTTTAAAATATTTTTCAGGTTAAGGAGCTTGGCGAAGGCATGAGGCGGTGGAAGTGGATCCCATAAGTTATTTTATTATTTCTTTCATATTTTTTTAGAGTCAAATATTTTACTTGAGGAGTAAAACTAATTTATTTAGAATTTTTAATGTCGTCGTACCTTGAGATTTATTTTTCTGAAAATTATTTATGCAATTATTAGAATTTTATTCAATTTTTCATTTTGTTAAGTCAATTTTTATGGGTCATGGTCTGTTTATATATTTATCATAAAGTTAGAAAATTGGGGTGTAACAAGTGGTATCAGAGCAGGTTTATGGTTCTGTAGACTTGCTAGTATATTATGAATTTTATTTTTAAAAAGATAGTCAAATATTTGTTTACAAAGAAATATGTCTAACCAGTATCCACCTCCACCATGCCGAGTCGACTCCAAGAACGTATGCTTTATATTTTATCAAGAATATTGTACTCCAGGCTAGAAATAGAAATACATTCATGTTTATTTTTCTAGCTTATGTTAGATTGAACGAGAACCATATTATATTTTATAACTGAATTTCGAGGACGAAATTTTTATAAGAGGAGTAGGATGTAATATCCCGGATTTTTATTTACGAGATATAAATATCAATTATAAATGTTTTTATTTTGAGTATTATTCATTATGATTTTTCAAGAATTATTTATCATTCACAATTCTACGTGCCTTAGAATTATAGACCTCACAAGTCTCCTTCTACTAGTAGGATTCATTCTCGTCTCCTTGTACCAATAGAATTCATATTTAGATTGAGATAAAGATTCACGATTAGATTAGAATTTTTGACTCATTAGATTAATACACATTATAAATAGACTCTCATTATACCCAACTTTCACATCAAAAAAGAAAAAGAAAATAAGAAAATAGGCGAGAGAGAGAGAGAGACGTGAGATAGAGAAGAGAGAGTGACCGAGAGGGATGCCATCAATTGGAAATTTTGAGTTCAATTTTTAGGATTTGACTTTAACCTGCAATTGGGTTTGATTCATTATTTGGAGATTTGATTTTTAGTTCAAGGATTTAATTGAGTGAGATGACGTGAATTGGAAAAGAAGATGAGGGAGTTGAGATTTCAATTGATTTGAGCGTTTAAAAGTGGGGATTTGGCTTATAATTGAATGATTTGAGTTTTTGAGTGGGTTTACAGATTTGAATTTGATGGATCATAATTTAATTGACCAAGCCAACCTTTCCAGCCTTCAACCACATATTTCCAACCAATATTCAGATTCAAGACACGGAGAACACGAGGCCTAGGATTCAAACAATTGCTTTCCATGTTTATTTACAGATTACATTTTGAGGTGAGAATTTCTATTTGTCTTTTATAAATTGTATGTTAAATTGTTAGTGAAACATGATGCATGTCCCAGAAACAGAATGGCCTTCGGGCTACCAGAGTGGCCTTCGAGCTACCTGAATCAGAATGGCCTACGGGCTTTCAGAAACAGGATAGCCTTCGGGCTACGTACCTTATGGTACTCCAGAATAAAATATTACACGTATGTGATTGATGCATTGATAATTTACATGCATATTTATCTTAGATGAATTTTTATTCCCACTGAGCAAGTTGAAGCTCATCCCACGTTTAAAAATATTTTTCAGGTTAAGGAACTTGGCGAAGGCATGAGGCGGTGGAAGTGGATGCCATAAGTTATTTTATTATTTCTTTCATATTTTTTTAGAGTCAAATATTTTATTTGAGGAGTGAAACTAGTTTATTTAGAGTTTTTAATATCGTCGTACCTTGAGATTTATTTTTCTGAAAATTATTTATGCAATTATTAGAATTTTATTCAATATTTCATTTTGTTAAGTCAATTTTCATGGGTCAGGGTCTATTTATATATTTATCATAAAGTTAGAAAATCGGGGCATTACAAAAAGTATCACTTTTTACACTAAAAGTATCACCGTCTCATGGTCTCATGGACTTTCACCGTCTCACATAAGTTTTGCGGAAAAAAATGGCATATACCGTCTCATTAGAGTCCGAATAGGTGTGGATACCCACGTCTAACTATCTCGTGTCATTTATAGTTGCCCCCCCTCAATTACAAATTTTGGGTCCGGCCCTGAATGGAAATTCCCCATTTCTTTAGAAATTGTAGATGGAACGGGGATATATTTATACCATTTGTCCCGTCCTCGTCCCAATTAGATAAAAAGGTGATTCTGCTTCCTTGTCAGTCCATTCTCATTCCCTGAATATTATATTTATCTATTATTAATATTAATTCTATTTATACTTTCCTATATTATTAATATTTAAAACTAAACCTTAAAGTTTTTACAATTTTACTTATTCTCGTTTTTTTTTTAAATTATGTAGTTATGTTTTTTTTTGTTTATCTTAATTTTTGGTTGTTTAAAAAATTCACTTTAATTTTGCCTTAAAAATAGTAAATTATTTTAATTTTTACATATTATTTTATATTAATAAATATAAAATGGGGTCCTCGATTCCCCGAACGGGAATTCTCTGCCCAAAATGGGAAATAATATGATGATGGTATTTGAGATTGGATTCGGGGACATAAATGATATTTTCGTACCTGCCATGCATATGCTAACTAGGTGTTACCCAATTTTATCATAACCCATCATGACTTTCACCTTTTATGATTTGAGTATATTGTTAATTTATTCATACATGGACATGGCAAAATTGTTCAAATTTTAATTATTTTTTGTTTGGCAAATACATCATGTATTTTTTTAAAAAAAGTTGGATTTAGTCCTTAGTTCGTCGGAAATTCTAAATTATTCAGAATCTCACGTGAATTAATTATGAACTCGAAAAATTGGGTATTTCATATCTCTGACTGAAAGTTGGGTAAGGTTATAAGAAAAACCAAAATATCTGGCCAGAAATTTTGGAAATGATTCAAAAATCCCTAGCTTTTGCATTCACGTGAGATTTACCAAGCAATTTTGAAATTCTCGGCGATTTGAGCACCAAATTCTATAGTTTTTCAAAGATATAGGTTGATTTTGTCAAATAAAATTTAAAAATAACCAATTTTGCTATACTTCTGTAGCTACATGACTAAAATTACAATTTACTCTATAACTTGTCTTCTCCATTGTTTGGAAAATTTGCTATTTGTAACCAGAGTTTTAGTCATCTGACAAGGTTAAGTTTTGGGATATAAAGGGATTTTGGGTTTAGGAATCGAGTTAGTTAAATAAGATATGTAATGTTACTATATGTTTTAATTTAGACAAAGACTTGGGTTAGACCATCTAACGGGTCTTTTTCGTTAGACGAATCCAACCCGACCCAGGTTTTTTTGTAATTTAATGCACTAGTGTCATTTTTGTAATATTCTGTGGTGGTGTCATCTGATCTCTGGACCTGTGGCATTTTTGTAATATTAGGGGCCTTTAAAAGTATTAGTTTTTCCCCTAAAAAGTATTTGTAGTACATTTGAAAAGTAATAGTAATCCCTTTGAACAATATTAGGTAGTGAAGTAATATTAGACAACCCTCAAAAGTATTAGGTTTTTCCTTGAAAAGTATTAACAATTCCTTAGAAAAATATTAGTAATCCTCTGGAAAATATTAGTAATCCCTTGAGCAATTTTTTTAGTAATCCCTTGAGCAATTGTTTTAGTAATCCTCATGAAAAGTATTGGTTTTCCCCACAAAAGTATTAATATTCCCTCTTAAAAGTATTAATAATCTTATTAAAAAGTATTAAGTTTTTCGATTAAATGTATTACAGTATTTCTCTTGAAAAAGTATTACTAGTCCTCCCAAAATGTATTAGTATCTCTCTTAAAAAGTATTAGCAGTGGTTAGAGAATGTTGTTGTTGTGGTGTTAGTGGTTGTGCGGGTCAGTAGGTGGGTTGACCGCGGGTCGGATATTTGGATCCGTCTAACGAATTAGATCCATTAGACGGTCTGACAGAAGACTAACCCTTTAATTTATAATTATATCACAACTTAAATATAATGATTTAATTAATATCATTTTAAATCGTTAAATTTCTTATTATTTAATTGTATTATGTTCTTTTTTTAATACAAATTTTAGGGGGGGAGGCAATTTTTTTTTTCATTTTGCCTTATATATATACGCGCGTGTGAGTGAGAGAGAGAGAGAGAAAGAGAGTTAATAATTAAGAATTAATTAAACTAGTAATAAATAAGTTGGGATTTCATGAATCATATTCTTAAATTATGCATAAGATTGGTCCAATGTTCACTGTGGGGGACAAATTTTTTTATTTTTACCACACACACACACACACACATATATATATATATATATATATGTGTGTGTGTGTGTGTGTGTATGTGTGTAGTATTTTAGTATTTTTTTGCGCCAACCCAAATTGTTGATCAATTAAATTTGTTGTAAACCAAACAAATCAATCATTATTAAATTTCAGTTTGAAGAAACTATTGTTTAAGTCTTGATATATAACATAATATTTAAAATTGTGGAGTATACATATATATTAGGATTTAGTGATGTATTTGAAATATTTAACTATGACTATTGATGTAATTTTTTAAGGCAAATACAACACATATATATATATATATACACATATATAAATACTTAAATATCAGCACTAGGGTATCTCTATCAGAACCCTATGATATTAATACTACTAGTACCCATCCCAAACCAATTATATATATATATATATATATAGGGGTTGGTTCTTGTGAGACCATATATTGGGATGAGACCGTGAGACCTAATCTGAACCGTTACAATTTAACAATGAATGGATGAGATTGAAATAATAAATATAGAAGCATTCTCAACCATTATTTTCGTGTGAGGGTATTATAGTAAAACACAAAAAATGGTCAATCAATGACAATAAACAAGATATGCATGATTCAAACTTACCTTATCTAATACCTATAATTTAGGAGGTGCAATAAATGATAATCCCCACCAAAAAAAATATGATTGAACTATACATTGTATTATCACTGCCGAAAAAAAAAACAATTTATCTTGTATATTGATGCAGCGTATATTAACTAAGTATGCAACATGGAGATGAATTACATATATTGATGCAACCTATTTTAACTAAGAATGCACCAAATTGTAACTAAGAATGCAACAAATTGTAACTAACAATACATTGACCCATACAGTGAACGCACCAAATTGTAACTAAGAATGCAACCTATTTTAACTAACAATATATTGATGCAACCTATTTTAACTAAGAATGCACCAAATTGTAACTAAGAATGCAACAAAATGTAACTAACAATACATTGACTCATACAGTGAATTATCGCTGCAATCAAAAAAACACTTATCTTATATATTCATTCAAACCTATTTTAACCAAGAATGCAACAAAATGTAACTAAGAATACAACAAATTATAACTAAAAATACATTGACCCATGCAGGACGAATTACCACTGCAAAAAAAGTGGAAAAAAAACCCTTATCTTATATATTGATGCAAAGTATTTTAACTAACAATGCAACATATTGTATATAAATATGCACTATAATAGAACATGTATCGTGCTAAAAAAACTGATAAGATCACCCATTAATGCATGATGGCCGAAAAATTAGGGATTCATCATACTCTCCTTAATTAAAAATACCGATTGAAACTGATGAGATCACCCATTAATGCATGAGGTCCGAAAAATTAGGGATTCATCATACTCTCCCATGAAATTAGCACGTCAAAAGATTTTTACAATCTCTCTCTACCGAAATTTAAGGGGAATTAATATATATCATTAATTAACAACCGGCGCCTATATGTAGTTTTACCAATATAACCTTGTAACATTTTTTTATCATTAAAAATTGGATTAATCTAGACCCTTCAAAAATAAGAATAAACGTACCAGATTGTGTCTCACGGTCTCACCCTAGGATATTGGTCTCATTTGAACCAATACCTATATATATATATATTACTCTTAATTGTCCCAAATCCAAAAAAATGGTATATACCGTCTCATTAGAGTCCGAATAGGTGTGGATACCTACGTCTAAGTATCCCCGATCATTTATAGTTGGCCCCCCTTCAATTACAAATTATGGGTCCGCCCATGGATGGAGATTCCCCATTTCTCTAGAAACTGGATATGGGATGGGGATATATTTATATCTTTCGTCCCGTCCTCGTCCCCGATTAGATAAAAAGGTGATTATGCTTCCCTATCGGTCCATTCTCATTCACTGAATATTATATTTATCTATTATTAATATTAATTCTATTTATAATTTCATATATTATTAATTTTTAATACTAAACCTTATTGTCTTTACAATTTTACTTGTTCTCATTTTTTTTTATAAATTATGTATTTATGTTTTTTTGTTTATCTTAATTATTGGTTGTTTAAGTAATTCATTTTAATTTTGATTTAAAAAAAGTAAATCATTTTAATTTTTACATATTATTTTATATTAATAAATATAAAATGGGGTCCTTGATTCCCTGAACGGGAATTTCCTATCCAAAATGGGGAATGGTATGATGATGGTATTTGATATGGGATTCGAGGACATGAATGATATGTTTGTACCTGGCGCTCCCCGCGTCATTCATAACCACTAGTAGCGATTCCCAATTGTATGATATTCTAATAATAGCTATAAACAATTTTGATACAACTTTAGCTTTTAAATAAAATAAGTATAAATATTTGATAAGATTATTGTCAAGAATGATTCATTATACGTATGATATGTGAATAAATATTTTACCACCAAATGAACTAATAATATTCTTCCGTATGCTCAGAATATGTGACGAAAATAGAAATACTTTTAAATTATACATACACATGCATATATACACACATTAACTAAGTTTGATGGAAATGTAAAATAATCCTACCAAAAGGTCTAAGTAGATAAGTTTGAAAAATGTAGATCAACAATTTATAGTAAAAGAATTATTATTTTTATTATATACTAGAATCTTTTTGACATAGTCAATTGATAAATAAGACTGTTAACTTGGAAAACAATATATAAAAAATTGGAAATAAAAATAACCCCAATGTTACAAAATACTTTTTATATGTCATAAAAGAAATAAGTTAAATTGAGTAGAAGTTCAAATAAATCCATTTTTCTTTTTCTGAATCATCATATAAATCCAATTTAAAGAACAATAGGTCATCCAAAATATTGAAGTAATTGGAAATTGGTTGATAACCTAGTGGTAAGACATTTGTAAAACTAAGATAACTGAGTTCGATTCTCACCTAACCCTCTCTCCTTCCAGGATTTGTACTAAATATATATGTATATATACATAGGGAGGAGATCCTGTGAGACTATAGCTATAGGTAAGAACGTAAGACCACATCTGTTAGATAAATATTTTTATCAAGATTTTGATGATTATGTTTAAATGAGTTTTTATACCAAAACAATGTTAATAAATGTTGTCCAAATACTCCTAAATGATTTAAAATATTTTTGCTAATTTTTGGAGTATTTCTTAGAATTTATTTTTCGATAAAAATGGACAACACTTTTGATGGTTTTGTTTAAATTGGTTTTTACACCAAAACTATGTTTATAAATGTTGTCAAAATACTCCTAAGTAATTTAAAATGTTTTTACTAATTTTTTGGAGTATTTCTTGAAGTTTATTTTTGACAAAAATCGGACAACATTTAAAACTGGAGGTCGGCCGGTGCCGCCCAAAGCGTCGGCCGTGCACAACTACAAAGAATATTGAAACAGAACATTCTGCAGTACTCATAAAAGCGAAGAGGGGACCGGTCAAGCGGGGGCCGACCGGTCGCACTAGGGTGACCGGTCGCACCCCCCTGTCGACCAGTCGACCCCCCCTTCCGACCCGTACCTGGATCGCACTATTTTTTCAAAACGTTCGAAACCTTATTACAGGGCAACCGGTCGCCCTATGGTATTTTTGACAGCAAAAATTCCAACCGTTGCAATCCTTATTAGCAAGATTTACTTTTCATTTTTGTACAATATTTCTATATCTTGTGATCCTCTTTTTGTAGACAAAAGTGAAGAAGAAGGAGCCTATGTTGGGAGCCTATGTTGGTGAAGACTTCCCTATAAATAGAGGATGAATTGAAGACACAAGACACAAGACATACAAGCAAATACACAACAAGAAATCTGCAAATTTCCAAGCTTTCATATTCAACACTCTTAATGTATTTATAGCCTAAGTATTTCACTTTCACATTTTGAGGTCTAGGCTTTATTTCTTGATTACACTTGCACTCAAATTGTAATATTCATTATTGAGTTGTAATCTTGATTTTTGTCATCATTCAACACAAGACATCCTTGTGAGTATTCTTGTGGAAAGAATACACTTGGGTGATCTAGGTGATAAGTGTTTCAAGAGTGTGGTGCTCTTGAGGTATTGAAGAATTTGGTATTCTTCAAGGTTGAAGATTGTAGTAATCTTCACAAGGTGCTGTTGGAGATTGTGGTAATCTTCAAGAGAGATTGTGGTAATCTCAAAGGTGGTGTTGTAGAAGAGTGTGGTGCTCTTCAAGGTGATGTTGTAAGGTGTTGTATTAATTTTGGAAATTAATAAATTTTTTTTTTTTGAAATCCATCCCGGAGATACTGGGGTGGTAGAGGATTAGGCCCTAGGTGGGTTGAACCTCTATAAATCGATGCGTGTTGTTTACATTCCGCACCATTATTATTGTCTTGGTGTAATTGATTCGAAAAAGAGGGCGAAATCGAAAAGATGGAGATAATCTATTCACCCCCTCTAGATTATCGTAGTCGCTTGGACTTACATGTGGTATCAGAGCCAAACTCTTTGGCAAGCTCGTTCCACATTGCGAGTAAAGAGGAACGATCATCGGCTACGAACGAAGTCTACCTTACCGGCGCCTCCACCACCAAGCCACCACTATTCGATTCCAAAAATTTTACATTTTGGAAAGAAAGAATGGAATGCTATCTACAAGGTTGCGGGTTCAATATTTGGAACACGGTCGTAAATAAAGAATCCATTCCAATGATGGACACACCATACAAAGGCCTCAAAGAGCTCAATGATGAAGAAAAGAAAATCATCTCCTTAAATGGTAAAGCTCTTAATAGTTTGTATTGTTTACTTACCATTTTGGAATATAATCATATTGTAGGAATTAAATCGGCACATGAAGTATGGAGAAAATTAGAAGAAGTATATGCAAATGAAAGGAGCCACTCAGAGGTATCTACTTCTCAAATGGATACAAACCCAACATGGGATTAGCTTCCTACAACTTCCGACGTCGATGAAAACGAACGATGTCTTATGGGCTTCGAAGAAGAAAACGAGGTAAGTTCAAAACCCTCCACTTATTATGATAATGAATTACAAAATGATTATAGTGATTTGCAAAATGATTTTGATGAACTTCAAAATGAATTCCAAAGCTTACTTGTTAAATACAAAAATTTGAAAAAGGAATTCAATATTTTGAAAATTGATAAGGATAATTTATTTTCCTCTTATGAATCACTTTCATGTGATCACACCACCACACTTGACAAGGTTAGAAACCTTGAGAAATAAAATAGTACTCTTGTTGAGGATATTAATTGCATGAAAAATGATTTATCAAAATCCAACTTGAGTACCGATAAAATGACCGATATTATTGATGTTCATAGTTGTAATAAATTAAAACAAGGACTTGATCATAAGCCTAGTGTTGTTAATTATGTGAAAAGAAATCAAGTCCCCATGCATGTTGGTCATTATGCTCCCAAAATTACTACGTGTTTTTATTGTGGTAAAACGGGTCACACAGTTAATACTTGTCGGGCTAGAAATAGCTCTAATTATTGTTGGAGACCTAAAAGTCTCAAGACTAATCCCAAAGGACCCAAGCACTTGAGGGTACCACAAAACAATGTCATTTTAGATACCCGGCGAATTAATAATCGAAGAAAATTCATGCCGCCAAGGAAACATCAAATGAACATCTCATTTGATCAAAGAAGGAGAAAACAAAGTCAATTTCCAAGAAGAGGATACAATCAAAAATGGGAAGAACACAATCCTTGGAAATGGCAAAGACATCATCAACAAGATGATTTTCCAAGAGAAAAACACTTTCGAAAAAGAGAAGGTCACAATGCTTGGAAATGGAGCAATTGGAGAAGCCATAATCAACAAGATGATTCTCAAAGGGGAAGATATCATCAACAATGGGAACGACATAACCCATGGAAATGGCGTAATTGGTAACCCGTATCTCCCTAGTTAAATATGCATTTTATTGTGTTATTATGCATGCTTTTATTTGTGTCTTAATTGCAAAATGAGTTTTCAAGTATTTATTTTTTAATTAAGGTCTTCAATATATATTTGTGCTTTTAAAATATTTTTGAAAAAGAAGACCTTATATGATGTTTTTAAAACTCTTGTGCATTTTTATAGACTAAAGTATGTTATCATCTCTTATGGATCTTTATGGCATGAGCTTACTTGTGATATCTCTTAGCCTACACTTTTATCATTATGATTTGTGCTAGATTTGTTTTAAGAATTGTGTAGGATTTACATATTTTCACAAATGGCCATTTACGTCATTATTTGTCAAGAAAGGCATTAATTATCGAGGCACGTTTACTTGTGTTATTCTTACTCTTATAGACTCGATATATATATTGTCATGTGCCTATGTGCTTGTTTTTCATAGTATTTCATACAAGTGTCGTTAAGAGGATTTTTAGATTCTTTGAAAGGCACTATTCGATATTTGATTACACATATTTGCTTTGTCAACTCTTGTTCAAATACCTTTTTTTATGAGGTCTCAACTATATGCTATCGGATTTTCAAATTTCAAAAGAGACCTTTTGTAGCTTTCTTAAGCTTATTTGAACTTGCATGATTTATTAGACTCTTGATGATTTTCTAAATGCATAAGTATGTGTTTCTTGCTTCATGGTCAATATATATAGTGTCTATTTCTACTATGCTCTTATGCAAGATATTTTTGTGATTAACGATTGAGGCATGTTTTTACACTTGGGCTATCTTTTCTTGCTTATATAAGCGATGCCTGTAATGAGTTTGTTAAGTTATGTAGATGAGAAATGAAGTACTCCAAATATTAGTTACCTCAAAATATTTGGATGTAAATGTTCTAGATCAATTGGATGCCCTATGATGATAGTGATGAAGAAGACAAAAAGGGTATTCTGGAACAAACTCGATGACCAAGGCAACATTGGTCGAATTAAGGCGAGGTTAGTAGCTCGAAGGTATCTTCAAGAAGAAGGTGAGCTTGAGATGAGCATGATGGGGGAGCTCAATTTCTTCCTTGGACTACAAATTATTCAATGCCAAGAAGATGGTTATATTTCAAAAGAACTAAGAACCATATCAACCTCTATGGCTAAAGATTGACAAAGGTTGAGAAAGGCATATCGGCCGACAAACAAATTCGAGGTATGTTTTCTTGTATTATTCCTATAGACTCGACATTCCATATGCCTTATGTCTATATGCTCGACTTCAAAAACTATTCCAACGAATCTCATTAAAGTGCCGTTAAAAGAAATTTTTAAATATTTGTAAGGCACTTCTTCGTATGACTTGTTGTATCCAATATCTTAAAATGTTCTTATTTTCGGGATAACAAGTCTGGTGATAATAATTTTCTTTCAAAATATGGTTCGTCATAATCGAATTAAACATATTGAGATTCGATATTTTTTTGGATTGCATGTTTTAACAAAAACTTGAGATGTGTTTAATTCCGTCTCAAGGATAACTCGCAGACTTTTTAATCGTACACCGCCGAGTATTTTAATCCATTTCGAGCGTGATTATGACATAATGTATATTGAATGATGTCTACATTTGCATTTTGCACATTTTTAAAACTTAGGGGCGAAAAATCGGATTTTTGGTTCAAACCTCGGATTTTGGAAAACAGAATGAAAAACTGGTCCGATGGCATTGGGCAAGGTCGGCCCGGTGCGCCCATGACGTCGACCGGTCGCCCATGCCCCTAACCGGTCGACCAGAGAGAAAATTTGGTTAAATACGTTTCTGTTCTCAGTCACAGTCATTTTTGCTCATTTTGTCCATTTTTCGTCCCCTTCACATTTTGCACACAAATTTCACTTCAAATTTGTTTTATTGCATACATTTTATATTTTGGACTTCATGAGGCTCGATTATCATCATCATTATTCATCTTAACCGATTAGATGGTAAGAATTTCCCCTTTTAATCTCAATTGGGTTGAACCCTTGAGAATGTGCTTATATCTTGCTATTTTGATGAAATTCTTGTATTAGTATGTTGTATATGATGATTGTTGACGAATGAATATTGTTGTATTGCAATTGGTGATGAAAATATTTGGCTTAAACGAATCACAAAGGCTTTATATTTCTCTTGTTTTATTCAACGCACGCCAAGTGTTCGACAAAACGTTTCAATGAAAAATTCATCACCTACATGATTCTCTCGATTTGAAAAGTCTTCTAAGTTTATAGAAATCATGTTTTATCAATCAAATGAGCTTTTGCAAGTCAAATGATCAATGTTTCCCTTTTATTTGGAATTTAAGCTTCTTTTTTTCAAAACGCTCGATAAATCGATTAAATTGCGTACTTTGATATAATTGTATGATGTTTTTATCGTGCTAACATTCTTTTTGATGATTCAAAAGGGGGAGAAACAGAAAAAACGCTCATATGCTTAAAGAAGCGAAAATAAGCTCGCAAGAAAAGCTATAAGCTAGGGCTCTTAAAAGCCAAAAGTTGTGAACAATACTTAGTCCATGTGATGTATTATGGACTTTTATGCTTGACTAATGATGTTTTGTGACAGGGGAGCTTATAAGCTCATGATAATTCAAGCTTAAGTTGTAAAATCTAAGCTTTTAGCTTTTAGTTGGTTGCTTTTGTACTTGTTCTTGATATGCATATTGATAGGGGGAGCTTGTGCAAAAATGATTTTGAAAAATCTTTGCTCCTATCCTTGTGTGTTTGTACTTATGATGAATCTTGCTTATAATGGATTGATGTTTTAGACCGGAAAATTTGTTTTGTTTTAAAATCAACTTTCTAAAATTGTTTTGGTTTGTAATCATCAAAAAGGGGGAGTTTGTTAGATAAATGTTTTTATCAAGATTTTGATGATTATGTTTAAATGAGATTTTATACCAAAATAATGTTAATAAATGTTGTCCAAATACTCCTAAATGATTTAAAATGTTTTTGCTAATTTTTGGAGTATTTCTTAGAATTTATTTTTCGATAAAAATGGACAACACTTTTGATGGTTTTGTTTAAATTGGTGTTTACACCAAAACTATGTTTATAAATGTTGTCAAAATACTCCTAAGTAATTTAAAATATTTTTACTAATTGTTTGGAGTATTTCTTGAAGTTTATTTTTGATAAAAATCGGACAACATTTAAAACTGGAGGTCGACCGGTCTCCCAAAGCGTCGATCGGTACCTGAAGCAAAGAATATTGAAACAGAATATTTTGTACTCATAAAAACGAAGAGGGGGACCGGTCAAGCAGGGAGCCGACCGGTCGCACCCTAGGGCGACCGGTCGCACCCCCCTGTCGACCGGTCGACCCCCCCTTCGACCCGTACCTGGATCGCACTATTTTTTCAAAACGTTCGAAATCTTATTACAGGGCAACCGGTCGCCCTATGGTATTTTTGACAGCAAAAATTCCAACCGTTGCAATCCTTATCAACAAGATTTACTTTTCATTTTTGTACAATATTTCTACATCTTGTGATCCTCTTTTTGTAGACAAAAGTGAAGAAGAAGGAGCCTATGTTGGGAGCCTATGTTGGTGAAGACTTCCCTATAAATAGAGGATGAATTGAAGACACAATACACAAGACATACAAGCAAATACACAACAAAAAATCTGCAAATTTCCAAGCTTTCATATTCAACACCCTTGTTGTATTTATAGCCTAAGTATTTAACTTTCACATTTTGAGGTCTAGACTTTATTTCTTGATTACACTTGCACTCAAATTGTAATATTCATTATTGAGTTGTAATCTTGATTTTTGTCATCATTCAACACAAGACATCCTTGTGAGTATTCTTGTGGAAAGAATACACTTGTGTGATATAGGTGATAGGTGTTTCAAGAGTGTGGTGCTCTTGAGGTATTGAAGAATTTGGTATTCTTCAAGGTTGAAGATTGTGGTAATCTTCACAAGATGCCGTTGGAGATTGTGGTAATCTTCAAGAGAGATTGTGGTAATATCAAAGGTGGTGTTGTAGAAGAGTGTGGTGCTCTTCAAGGTGATGTTGTAAGGTGTTGTATTAATTTTGGAAATTAATAAAATCTTTTTTTTTTTGAAATCCATCCCGGAGATACTGGGGTGGTAGAGGATTAGGCCCTAGGTGGGTTGAACCTCTATAAATCGATGTGTGTTGTTTACATTCCGCACCTTTATTATTGTCTTGGTGTAATTGATTCGAAAAAGAGGGCGAAATCGAAAAGATGGAGATATCGATGAGCAAATCATCAAACAACAGAACAAGCGGAAATCGTCATATATATCGACAAAATCAAAAGTGCGATATCATAAAATTAGGATTTCTACTCCACAATCCATTCGAATGAAGGTAATCACTAACTACTAATTCCTGCAAAATATTTGGATCGAATGCACATATTATTGAATAATCAAAAACTTTACATGCCCAGTAATGTTAATATTATGTGTATTCACAACAATGATTTTGTATTCTTACAATTCGTATTTTGTACACTTAGAGTACTTATTCCGTATAACATATTCTCATATAACAATAATATTTTTTTTACTAATATACTAATTTATAATAAGGATATTGCATGTAAAGTGTTGTTAATGTATATACGTAGAACAAAATATTGGAAATTATAAGAAAGTCTATAAAGAAATTGTATTCGTAATACATATTAACGTTCTGCGTGTATAGTGTTCCATATTTGTGTATTTAGTATGTAAAATTTGTATGATATTTAATGTATACTACGTATTAACATTCAACATGTTTACAAAATATATTGTATATTTAGAGTAGAGATTCTGTACAAAATATTCTCAAATAATGACAATTAAATACCTTAGTGATATGCTAATGTAGTTTACGGATATTGCATATATAGTTTTGTTAATATATATACTTAAAACACAAATAGTGGAATTATGAGAGCAAGCACCCTACATTAACGTTCTGCATATATAGTATTCAATATTTGTATATTTAGTATGTAAATTTTGTGTTTTTACCAGAGCAAGCACCAGAGTACATGGTTTATATTGGACAACGGCTCGAAATCTCACCAGGATCAACAAAATATTGGATCAATGGATCAAGAAAAAATTCCTCGTGTCGACATGCATTTCCATACATTGGAGGTTGGAATACAATTTTAAAAGGATTATTGTACGTGCAGTGGCTTCAACGTTAGAAGGAGCACTACAAAGAAATTCAAGAACGACGAAACCCGTGTGCAATATGTGGTTTGCAATAGAGAGGGCTTCAAAAACTCTAAAAAAAACCATACTTGCTGAAAAATATACAACATCTGCAAATTAATTATACATTATATGGATTTAACTATACATCGTTTTTTACTTTGTATGCAACATCTGGACCAATACATGGTATAATATTTAAACATACATAATCTTATGCATAAATATACAACATCTGCAAACTAATTATACATTATATGGATTTAACTATACATTGTTTTTACTTCGTATACAACATCTAAACCAATACATGGCATAATGTTTAAACATACATAATCTTCTGCGTAATTATACAAAATTCTGTAACTATATATACAATATTATTGGCAAACGAAAAAGGCAAATTATATATAATATACATAATCTTATGCATAAATATTCAACATCTGAAAACTAATTATACATTATATGGATTTAACTACACATCTATTTGGTGAAGTGCTACTCCTCAAGCCCTCCTTCAGATTCATCATCCATGACCAAACGTCCAAAATTGACACACTAATATACCCTCCTGGACGCATGGTCTCCAAATCCTCCTTAATCAGCATTTTATCCCCTGCGTTGAAAAGAATGTCCTCCCTACATGTAAAAAAAAGAGTTACAATGTAGAAAATAAAACTACATACATTATTATACAACTAAGTATATATTATTATGCAACTAAGTATACATTATTATATAGCCAAATATACATTATCACACAACTAAAATATACATTATTATACAACTAAATATACATTATTATATAACTGAATATATATTATTACACACCTAAGTATACATCATCACACAACTAAGTATATATTATTATATACTATACATTATCACACAACTACATATACAATATTACATAACTAAATATACATTATTACATAATGAAGTATACAAAATATAATAACCCTAAATATAGAGAGAATAACAACCAATGCACATTGTATACAAAATATCAATCCTAAATATACACATTATATACTCTAAAACTACAAATCGTATGTACCCTGAAAAGCTTAATTTACAAAATCTAACACCTTATAAACCTATTCCAGGAATCTCGTAATACAAAGGTGCATATGACACACATGTAAAAAAAACGTAGACGTTGGGGATAAATTCCAAAAAAAATGGGAAATTGAAAGAAGATGAACTATAAAAAAAGGTGGTTGCAAAAGAGATAACACACAACATATGAACACATTTCAACAATAAAAAACAACAATCAAAACCCTAGAAATTCAGTAAATTACCCACGAAAATTAAATCAAACTCACCAAAAATTTACAACCGAATCCTAGTGATGAAGTTCACTGAGAAATTTGCACCCTAGTGAAGAAGCACAAAATCGCACCCTATTGAAGAGAAGTATATTCACACTGAATGTTGAAGTTGCAAAGACGTGTGGTTGGTGTCGTGGTTTCGTGTGTTTTGATTTTGAAAAGAAACTGAAGCAAAAATCGCAGGCTTTAGATAAAACTAGATTTTGGTTACCAAATCAAAATAAGTATAATTACAAAAATATCCCTGGAATTTTAAATCGAAATTACTCTGTTGTCCCTGAGTGAGGAGCCAAGGCTTTAAATTAGGAGTAAAATCTGGACCATTGATTATTAAATCAAATGGTCTAGATGTGGTCTTATGTTCTTACTAAAGGGCTTGTTCTCATTTGAACCAATCCCTATATACATACATGTTGAAGAAATAACAACTCTAAACTGTAAGAGAGTGATTTTCTGTAACGTGTGTGTTTATTATCCAAAAATATTACTAATTTATAGCCATAGTTGCAAATCAATTTCTTGGGCCTATAAAACCAATATATGGGCTTTTTGAATAGATAGAAAAAACATACACAAAAGCTTTCTTCCTATTGCACATTTTCTTTACCAAATTCTTAAAAACAAAAGTTCTGAACATTCCAAACATTTGGCTAAAGGTTGATATTGTTAACTTTGGAGAGCGTACGATATTTTTCGATTGCACCACAGTAATGCTGGAATTCGCTTTCAAAACAGTGGCTCATCTATGTCACTGTCTTTCCAAGATAAGTTGTTCTATTCAACAAATGTACATAAATTGTAATAATTACAGTTCATATGAATGAAAAATGTAATGGTACATTTGATGTGATATATGATTTTATTCTAGAAAATAATTGAAAGTGGATAAGATATCCAAAAATAGAAAAATATATTCTTTTAGGAGAAATTCATGACCAAACATATATGAGTGGAAAAAAATCTTAAAACAATTTTGTTTTTGAAAAATATTTTATATGTTTAGAAAAAGAAAGGCTACAGATAAAAAAAAAGGGTAGGCCTGGATGGGAGCAACATGGGTTGGGGTGAGTCCAAATTGTGGGATCCACCTAAGGTTTTAAATATTTTTGTATGTGGAGGTGTTAGGCTAATAAAAAAATTAGTTTATGCCTAGATTTTTTGTCGAAAGTAGTTGATAAATGACAAGGCCAAATACCTAAGTAAGTTCAAAACTGAAATATAAAGCAAGCAAGCGGTCATTTTGTCTAGTTTTGTCCTTTGCCAAAATCAAATTAATTATAATTCATTAGTATATACAAAATCCTAAGTTGGGTTATTAGTTGATAAAACTAGACAAGTTTTCACTACTACAGTCTACATGTGTCAATTAAGCCCGTCCCCATCACGTTAAAGGGCAAGGGCTAAGGGCTTGAAAGATCTAGGATTAAGGACACAATTGCCCAACATAATGGGAACAAAATGACACTTTTACACTCCTATAACGTTTTTACGCTCCTGACAATTTTTCCGAATTTTTTGATGTTGTTTTGAGTTGTTTTAACATGGTTCAAATATGTTTAAACTAATAAAATTTTAGTGAAATACAATTTCTACCCTATTAAATAATCGGTTTTATACTCAAAATCTTATAAACAATTACGAAAATATACACTTTCATAGTAAAACAAAAACATTAAAAATAATATAACACAAGAAGTGAAAACACAATTTAACTTTTGTTTCAACGCATTGTAAACATTGACAACAACATGGAAACAACCAAGAAACAACAGAACAACATTGAAAATTATATAAAAACAAGTCATAAACAATATAAACAATATAGTAAACAACATAAGAACAAAAAAGAATTTTAAAATAGGTAAACGTTGCATTGAAATATTAACAACAACCAAAAAACAACATAGCAACATTGGAAACTACATAGAATTAAACAAACCAGAAATAACTATAGAAAGCAACTCATGAACAATAAAAGGGCTTAAAAATATATAAAAACTGCATTGAAACATCAAAAATTACATGGTAACAACAAAAAAAAATATCAGAACAACCTTAAAGCCAATATAGAACAACCCATAAACAACATAAACAATATATATAAAACAACACATAATTGAAAAAAGAGCGTAAATAATAGGTAAAAGTTGTATTGAAATATCGAAATACCACAGAAATAACATATAGAAATAATCAAAAAATAATATATACAATATCGAAACAACAAAAATAATATATAAAGTAACACATGAAAAAAAAATCAAAAAGAGCATAAAAATGTCCAAAAAATAAGCAGGAGCTTAAAAAAGTAAAAACATAAATCGGGAGAATAAAGTGGTGTCTTTTTTCCCAGAAAGTATGGCAAGTGTGTCAATTATTACTCAAAAACATAAGCATAGCCCTAGCCCTATAGGACTAAGTGTTGGGAAATTATTTTGTAGATTTTGATGAATGCCATGTAAAACTTAGAATAGGAAGTTGGCACCCCATTCTTGTTATAAATTGCATTGTAATAGATAGGGCTAGTAGAGCTGAGTCAAGTCAGCTATGCCTGAACATGCAAGAAGACAACCGGAGACTAAAAGGAAGACTCATTGTGTGGGCGGTGAGTGTGGCAAAGAGAGAAGACAGAACTCGACGAGCCGAGTGAAGTATCGATCAAGTCAACTCAAGATAGCCAAGTCTCAAGTTGAAATGACAAGAGTCATCCATCGATTGGAAGGTGACTCTAAGTCACCCGGGAAAGCAAGGAAATGCAGTCAAGTCGAGATGACTGAAAGAGATCCGTTGCACAAAAATCAAGAGAATTACTTAAACAAGTAATACTTCCATAATACCTTTCTTGAAGTGCTCGGTCTCAGAAGCATGCAAAAGGAATAAACCAATGGGAAGCACTCGCACCGTGTCGAACTCAAAAGTCAAGAATCGTTCATACGAGGAAACATAAATTCCAAGGACTGCAACAAGACAAGCCAACGACCACAAGTGACTTTCAAAAATAAGCCTATCTCTTCAACGGGCAGATTTTTGAAAGATCACTATTTTTTTTTAATAAATGCGAAATATATATAAAAATGAAAAAGGTGATTCCTGATCACAGGCTGATCAGGTAGCCAAAGTAAAGCCTGATAACAAAGTCAAAAGAAAATAACGAAATGGTCACAAGCCGACCATATGGCTGGATGGTTGGGGCCTCGTTAAAACCTTCCAAGTTAAAACCCACCCATATGGGAAAAACCCCTGGAAGGAAAAAGAGTACCCCCCATGATAAAAGTGCCCCGAAAGCCGACAAGACTCAAAATGCGACGCACTAAGGAACAAACCTATAATTCGATTGACCAACATAATCCCGAGTAAGGGATCAATAATGGACGTTGGGGCGAACCCCACCATGTATCCACCGCGACGACTTGCTAAGAATATCCGCTGCCTGGTTTCCTTCCCTAAAGATGTGCGACACCACAAAATCCATTTCGAGAAGAAGGTGGAGAGTGTATCTCCACATACTCAAATGGCGCTAAGTACTCGGTGGATTTCTTACGCAAAGAACTCCACCACATGACCGAGTCCGACTCCAACCATAGTTGGTTCCATCCCTTTGAGGAAGCGTATTGGATGGCCCGCATAGCCGCCGTAAGTTCCGCCTCAAAAGCAAAGCCAAAACCACATCGTTCCACGAAGCACCCGCGAAAAAAACCCCCTACAATTGCGAAAAACTCCGAGGAAGCGGTGAGATTTCCAGTGCCCCGTAGCACTACCGTCTCGTGTTAACTTTGATCCATCCCTACAAAGGTTTTACGCGCCAAGTGACCTGCACAATCTTCGGGGCTTGTCTAGGGCGCCCAGGAACACGGAGTCTGCGGAGAATGAAGAGGTCCTGTTGATCATTTTGCATGCAACCACGGTCTAAGAAAGATGACTCCTTAATTAGGACACGAAGGCGTAGGATAGCCGCCTCCAGTGTCCAAGTCTTGTTGTTGAAGGTCAAGTCATTTCTGATTTCCCGGATGAGCCAAGTACTGAAAAGAACCGCCGTGCGCCAGAGAAAGCCCACCTGATCACTGAAATGAAAACTCATCAAATGCACCAGAAATTCATTAAAGCTATAAGCCCTAAAGTAATTGATATTAAAGGCATCAAAAATCCACTGCCATAGGGACTCTGCAAAACCACATGAGACAAATAAATGATCAACACATTCATTGTTAGCACAACAAAGACCGCAAACCGAGGGTCCTGTGAAGGAGCCACGCGAACGTAGCACGTCTAAAACCGCAAGACGATTGTGGATAGCCCGCCATGCCACAATCGAACGTCTTTCCGGAATGTGAGGAGACCAAATCCAGGAACCCCAATGAACCGTTGGAGCGCGAGGACGCAGAAATGTGTAAGCAGATTTAAGTGATACATCCATCATCGCAGTGAAGCCACACCCGTATCCGACGATCTTTGAGTGATGGGGACTCTAACAATATCTCGGACCATATCCAAATAAGCCTCAATGAATGAGAAAGTAAAGTGCCATGTCCCGTCATAAAAGTAATCCGAGATGTGATGTCGAAATAAGTGCCTGTACTCCTCAGGAATCCCAATCCTATCAGCAATAATGTAACCCAACCAATTATCCAAATTTTAATCGAACTGAATTGCATCCCGGAATCCAAAGAACAAATCCTCCAAGAAACCCGAGATCCCAGGCGAATCCCTCTCCGGATGGAAGAGGGGATGAAAGAACGACGTGGAGATCCATCGAGGCCAAGAAACGCCTACGGAGGATGTTGTAAACCAAAAGAGTTGGAAGTCATAATCTTCCATCCCAACTTCATAAGAAAGCATTGTTGGCGACCACAATAGACCGGACGCCCAAACCGCCTTCCGCCCGTGGCATACAACAACGGCTCCAGTTAACCACCACTGATCCTTTCAAGTTCACATCGCCAGACCAGATGAAATTACGCATAGCCTTTTCCATTTGTCGTAACAAAGTTCTCGGGCCACTTGTATACCATCATCGTGTGCACAAAGGAACTGGTAATCACCGATTCACCAAACAAATGCGGCCAGCAATCAATCGACAGAGAACCTTTCCACCTTCCCGAACTTGAAAATAATCTTGTCGAAAATGGATTGAAGGTCGCCACTTTGGCGCGCACCAAGATGGGCGCCCAAGTAGACTGTAGGGAATGCGCCCATATGCATCCCGATGTCGTTTGAATACGACCTCGCACATGATTGGAAACCCGGCTTCCAAAATAAGCTTTAGATTTATTAGGATTGAAAATGCGACCCGACATGTCTGCATAGAGGTTAAGTGTGCGGATAATAAAGACGTGCATTGCTCGAGGATGCCCCACACATAATCACAATATCATCTGCATACATAATGGATGAGGGAAAACCACCGATTAGGCGCCGAAAAGGCCGGGAGTAGATTCTGTTGACTGCGTCCTCGACCAATCTACTCGAGAATGTCCTCCGCGATGCAAAATAGCGAGAGGAGATAACGGATCCCCACGAACCCCTCGAAAGCAAGAGAAGTAACCGGTGACCCATTCAGGCAGACAGAGATTCGGAAGATCAAGGATGATCTCAATCCAGTGAATGAACACTTCCGAAAACCAAAGCGGCGTAACACGTGAATCAAGAAGCCCCAATTAATCGTATCAAATGCCTTCCGATGTCAATCTTTAAGATCATATTGACATCATTACGACCCTGTAAAATATTGAACCCCTCCGAGACCAACGCAATACAATCATGGATCTGCCTGCCCGGGATAAAGCCAAACTGGGTAGGTGACAAGTAAGAAGAGATGATTGAGCCCAACCGCGTCGCTAGAATCTTGGTAATAATCTTAAAAAGGAAATTGCTCATCACGATCGGTCTAAAGTCTTCCACCACATTAGCTTCCTTGGTTTTAGGGATGAGAGCCATAAAACTGGCATTCAGACCCGCCGGGAAGGAAGCCGTGACGAAAAAATAACGGATAGCGGCCACCACCTCCTCAGAAATGAGATCCCAAAAATGATGATAAAATCTCCCACTTTGAAACCGGGCGGGGGGCACCACCGTCCAAACCCATATCAAATGCCGCCTCTTTCACTTCTAATCTTTTAAGGAATAGCCGTCAAAAGTGCATTATCAACCATGCTAACTATCGGAGAAATAAGATTATCGACCAGAGTGTAGTTCGAAGTGGTTTGCCCCGTGTCCGCGAAGAGGTCCGTATAGAAGGAGATAATGTGATTCCCAAGAGCCACCGGGTCCTCTGTATAACTACCATCAACCATCAAACCTTGTATCCGTGAGCGCCCATTTCGAATCGACAAATGGCGATGGAAAAATACGTATTACGATCTCCATCCTTTAACCAATCCGATCGTGATTTACTCACAAGGAATTCCGATCGCATGAGCAACGTCGCGAGACAAATCGATTGCGCCTCCAACTCCATATCCTGCGAGCACCGGTGAAACCGGGATTCAATATCTGCACGAATCGACCAGAACCCTTTCCATCGATAATCCACCGACGATTAACATCCCCAAAAACTTCCTTATTCCAAACTTTAATCGTTTGTCTCAACCTCTTGAGTTTCCACATGACGCGTTGCAAAGGATTATGTGATGCGCACGGGATCGCCAAGAGGTAGTCACAATATTTCGGAAAGAGTCGTGATGAATCCACATGCGCCGAAAGCGAAAAGGAGACGGACCCCCGATAGTGGGATTAGAACAAGAAACCGTAATGGGGTGGTGATCGGAGCAATGCGAGAAGAACTAAGCCCTTAACAACTTGCCAAAAAGAGAAGAATTGACAGGTTGCTGGGCTCGATCCAACTTAGCCTGAAGGAGAGATAGAGGCCTTCTGGGGGAGCACCAAGTAAATGAGTTCCCCGTAGTCGGACCGCAAATAAACCTACATCCTCCAAGAAGTCCCCGAAATCCCGACAAGAAGCCTGGGATAAGGTACTACGCGCAACGCTCATGATGTCCCAACACAAAGATTGAAATCCCCAATAAACAACGGTCGAAGACCCAAATTCCTCACATCCAACCAAAGGGGCGCGACGAGCAACATGATCACACAAGCCATGAGCAAAACCAACATGGAAAACCATAGAGCCGCTTTGAACTTGCAAAATAATACATTGAGAGGAAGACCAAACCTGATTTTGGACAAAAATACTCGATCGCATAGGACCCAAATATCGGGCGTCAGTTCGCCGGGAAGCTTTGAGCAACAAACCCGAGACCCAAGCTACTCGGTAAGAATCCGAAACGGATGAAATGTCCACCTTAGGTTCGCAAATGGCTAAAATAGAAGGTTTATGTTTGTGACATAAAGCCTTAAGAACATTACGAGATGCAATGTTCCCAATCCCCGGATATTCGAGGAAGATGCAATTCATTGAGATCTGCGGGGAGGTGGCGCCCGTGTCGACCGCACGGTAAAACGGCATGTGGTGCATTGAAGATTCTGACGATTGAGAGTTACCCATTTCATCCGCATAATCGCCCATCTCTTGAAGCCGCAAAGTTCATCTCATGTGGTTCTTGGCGCTCCGGTTCAATAATAATGTCATGAAGTGGGGGCGACGGACCCGACGCAACACTGAGAATTCTATATTTGGCCGAGTCCAAGGAGCTATCCCTAAGGCACGGCTAAGGGCTCGAATAGGCTTCCCCAAAGGATCTTGAACCGTAAGAGGCATAATAGTGGAGACCGTGCGGTGTTGGAAGTATTAGCCTTGGGAGATGACTCCATAGCAGATAATCGGCACGGCAATCCGGGAAGGCGGAGTCCTGGGAGTCGATCAACCAAGAGCCGCAAAAGGTGTTATTAAGGTGGATATCCGTAGAAGCAATCGACTATTGCGCGCGTAGGAGAACCCGCGCACGCATAGCCAACCCATCTTTCCCATTGAGTCATCAACTCCTACCCTTGTCTGCTTTGCCGCAGGACGATAAACCTTGCGCACCCGGATCGCCCTCTCTCGCACGTAACTAGGGCGAGTAGTTGGTGCCCGGGGCGTCCATGGTCGAGAAGCACGCCTTTTCTCGTATCCGGATTGCCCGTATTATTAAGACGACAAAGAGTCATTTGCCGAGGTCCTATCTTGTCCCGATCGGGAGTGGCACGTCTCGTCCTCGTAGTTGGTTGAGTTATCGAGTAACACGACAAGAGGCCGCGAATGTCCCGTGATATCGCACTTCGAACAAAAATTCGTGCAATTTTTCGTGACGCTATTGACACGAAGGAGCACCGACCTACTTTCGTTCAACCATGATGTGATCCTCCAATGGCTTTGATGGATCAATATCCACCAACACCCTGAGATAAAGTGACCCGAGAACCATCCAAATCGATCGTTGGTCTATTTGTATTGGGTTCCCAATCGCACCGGCAATCCCAAGATGGTGTTAGGATCCCGATTTCCAAACCAAGCTCAAAGATACGAACCCAAACACTTGCCATAGGCGTGTGCACTTTGTATGGATTGAAATCGAACCCATGGAGAGAGACGGATCGTTCCGGGTTGAGCCCGATTAATACGAGCATAAGCTCGAAACGATCTCTGCGCATTATAAAACTTAACACAAAAATCCCTTACCCAGGGGGATTAGTTTCGATCGATTTTAATTCCCATAATTGAGATAGACGTTTGTGTAACATAATGGTTGCCCATGGTTTATTTCCTTTCCCTAAAATCACTCTTCCAATTAATGAATAAGAGAATTCAAATGAGACGTTGTTGATAGATATGTTCATCAATAGTGACGAATAATAATCACCTTTTCTAACCTAGTTTAGGAATGGAATTGGCGATCTCTAAACCACATGTGAAAATGTTTTGCAATTACCTTGGGCATGCGTAGTAGAATCCATGTTGTGGTGTGTACCGTGGCCTTTTGGGCAAAGGTAAAATTGCACGTAAATGAGGCGGTGACATTCCTTGAGCTCCATGGTTGGATGGAGTGCCTAGAATGCCAAAGAAAACCTTGATCACTTGAGGGCGTCCAAGAGGTCTTGGAAGGGGCCACAATGTCCTCAAAAGAGGTCGCTTTCTTACAAAAATTAGGGGAGACCGCTCCTTCTCCACGTGGACGCCAAGTGGGCTTGGTGGGGGCCACAATGCCCTCAAAAGTCTTTGCCATCTTACAAGAATTGGGGGGGACCGCTCCTTATCAATTGTGGACGCCCAAGAGGGCTTGGAGGGGACCACAATACCCTCAAAATGGGCTGCCAACTTACAAGAAATAGGTGGGGGCGTCACTTTTTCAAGGAGAGGATGTCCAAAAAGATAGGGGGGGACCGAGCATCATGAGGTTGCATGTTGGTGGGGGGACCATCATAGAGAGAGCATCTTCTTGTTCCACCATGGGGTGGTCGTCAATCATCCCTAGGCATGGTGGGGACCACCGCTTGGATGAGGGAAGAGGAAGGACTCGACCATGGAAGAGACATCCCTGCAGTGCGTTGCCCGACATTTGGAGGAAGCGATTCCGTGATCGAATGAGAGGGCGATGTCCGAAAAGAGACCTTCGCGATCTCGAAACCATGGGGTTGTTGTGTTGCATCTTTGAACGTAGCATTAAGCGGAGTGGTAGACAAACAATCTCGGGGAATAAGATGCGCGTCCATGATCGAAAAATCGGAGAAGATGGTGATCGGAGGTAGATGATCGGAGAAACAACGATGAGAGCATTCTTCCAGGTCCAGATTCGAAGAGAGAAAATATCTTAGAGAGAGAAAAATCTCGCCGAGTGCGGTATTTAGGAAGCAAGTTTTTGCCACAAACTTGAACATGCTTGTTTAGGGTTCGCTCCTTTGAAAGATCACTATAAAAGGCCGAGGAATCACTCTGAGAGAAGGTAACCGACCTGAACTACGAACATTCAAGCTAACATTTGAACTGTAACCAAGAATACTCTCAAGTCATTCAAGATCAATCCTCAAGCCTACATTACGAAGGAAATCAATCCAACACTCACCTATGAAGGAAAGACAACTTCAATCAGTTGAAGAGGAAACATTTGAAGAATCAAGGGGTCTACTTTCCACGAAGGATTGTAGAAAGGTTCAAGGTCGAACCAGGCTTAAGCTATTTGGAGGGCTTCGTGATCAAATCCAAGGAACTTAAGCAAGTGGGTCAGTAGTAGCAAGCGCAAAACGCCTCGCTGTGAAGAAAAGCCGAGTCGTCGAGAAGCCACCGTGTGTGACCAAGGCATCTCCGTGACGAGTCCCAAAGGATCAAGTCACCGTGTGATCAAGACTTGTATCTGGGATCGCAACCACTCCGTATATTGATCAATACTTAGTGGATTCCTCCGGGAGTTGGAGAAGAGAGGAGTAGAAGAATTACCCCATCTTCGAACCTCTATAAAAACTTATTGTGTCATTTACATTTCAAAGACTTTAATTTCTCATCTTATTTTTATATCTCACGATAAATTTGCTATCCAATTGATAATCAACTGAGTGCTAAAACCAAGTATTAAAACAAACTTAACCAAATTCAAGGGTGTTAAGTCTTCCAAATAAAACATATCACGGTCAAGTTAAGTCTTTAGTCAAAATAGTGAGTTATTCTATCAACAAATCGAGTCAGTGCGATGAGTGACTAACTCTGTTGATTAACTAACTTAGTCGTCCATCAAGGACTCAAATTGTGAAGTATTAACTCAACATTTTTAAAAGGACTAAATCGAAAAGTTGGTAAGGTTTATTCAACACCCCTTCTAAACCTTACACTCACACCCCTTGGGACCTACAAGTGGTATCAGAGCGGTTGGTTCATTGAGCCTTCCACACTGGTTAATGAACTAGATCTCCAAATTTTTCAAAGCTTGTTTTAGTACTCAATCTTTCAAAACTCTTTTATTCAGCAAAGTTATTATCATGGAAGCAAATTTGACACGCATCCCTATGTTCATAATTGAAGAATTTTGATATTGGAAAATTCGTATGTAGGCTCATCTATCAGCATTACACGATGAGATGTGGATAGTGATAGAGGATGGGCCACTCCAACTCTTAAAAGTGAACACAGCTGCAAGGAGAGTTGCAGCTGAAGGAGAAGAAGATGTTGCTCCCATACCAGCGATGGTTGAAAAACCAAGAGCTGAATGGACAAATGATGACAGGAAAAGATATAACTTGGACAATGTGGCCAAGGACATTCTTTACAAAACTTTAGACAAAGCCATGTTCAACAAAGTCAAATCATACAAAACGGCAAAAGAAATCTGGGACAAGCTAACCTTGATTTGCAAAGGATCAGAGCAAATAAAAGAAAATAAACTATATGTGGTTGTACAAAAATTTGAAAACTTTAAGATGCTTGCGGAGAAACCTTGGATCACCGGATGCTCGATTCAAAATCACCAATGAACTGCACTTGCACTTGGAAAGGAATATACAGAAGAAATGTGTATGAAGATTCTAAGAAGTCTCCCAACTGAGTGGGATATGAAAGTTATGGCCATGAGACACTCCATGGACCTATCAAAAACATCCAACCATGAGCTATTCTCAGATCTCAAAGCCTACGAATTTGAAATGAGAAGAAAAGACCAAGAGGAGACAATTTGTGCCCAAAACAACGCTCGATTGTTAAGGATGGCAAGAGAGATGAGGTCAAAGAAGTCATTGACCAAGAGGAGATTGCCCTGATGGTTAAAAGGTTCAACAAGTTCTTCAATAAGAACTACAAAAGAAGCAAAGGTGAATCCTCCAGGAAGACACTCGGCTCCCCAAGTCAAGGAAGGCAGACCACCCAAGAGAGCGAGCATCAAAAAGTTGAATATCAAAGAGTGACAATCGAAGGATGGAAAGAAGCGATCAAAAAGTTGAAAATATATCTGGAACCGCAAGCAACCTGGTCACTATGCCATTGAATGCCCATATCCCGTAGTCAACAAATACATGAATGAAGAGGAAAGAAAAGTCTTCGGGAAAGAAGACAAGAAAAGAGAAAGGCAATGTTGGCTGCAGAGATGACGTCTGATCCAAGTCAAAAGACACAACGACTCGAGAGTAGTGAAGTCGACTACTCAAGTGACTCGATGAAGAAGCCTTGATCTGTCTAATGGCTAAAGAACAAAACCAACTCGACCAAGAAGATGAGGTACACTCTAACTCATCACACTCGGTTCTATTGATAGTGATTGTGACACACACACTTCATCACCCACTCTCTTTATGATTCATTAGGCAAAATGATGAAAGATTTTGAACACATTAAATCCTCACACACACTACTAAATGAGGAGAACAAACTCTTAAGAGCGAAACTCACAAATTGACTAAGGAGCCGAGTACTCTAAGTCAAATAGGCGATGAGAATAAAAGTCTAAAAATTTGAAAATGCTAAGCTAATAAGCAGAGATAGCTGCTTATAGAAAAGAGGGAGAATGATCTCAAAAATGTGATTGCCTCATTCACTGAGGCATCTAAATCATTGGATGATCTTATTATGAGTCAAAGAGAATGTGGAGACAAAAAAGGCTTAGGACTCAATTCCTCAATGCTATGTCAAGCTCCAAAAGTGATTTTGGAAAAAGGATCTTCAAGTAATGAAGTATCTCTAAAATCCAAAACTCCAAATGGTGCACACACATTTATTCCAAAGCACAATCACAAGCAAACTGGCCTTGGTTATAAAGGAAAAGGAAAACAGCCAGTTGAGTATGCTAAGAAGACAGATGAGAAGAAATCCAGCCGAGTCCCTCAGCAAACTCCAAATAGGAGATACTCTGTAAAGAAGAAACAAAGCTACCAAAAACCCCAGAAGCTCTATAAAAGAAACACATACGATGGGAATGGTAGAAAATACACAAGCCAAGTTGATTGGAATAATGTGAACTATCAGCAAAGACCTATGGAATATAAGCTTAAGTGGCAAAGGCCTAGAACTCAGCAAAGGCCATTCCAAAGGCATAAAGCTTTCATCAGCACTCATATGCCCCCAAGCACTACACTCAAAGATATCACAACTACCCAAAAAAGGCAATTGCTAAAACACATACACAGGCATACAGACAAAAGAGACAGTTGTATGAACCTAAACCCCCAAGCAATTTGCCAAAATTAATTATGATTATGGCACTGATAGATGGCAACCCCTTAGAGTCAAATCATTTGGCTATAGGTTGGTTGGATCATCTTACAATACTAACCCCTCGGACCCGCAAGTATGGGTACCTAAAACCTAATTTCCTTGATTGCGAGTTTCAAGGAGCAACCGAGTGCCAAGGAACCTGGTACATGGATAGTGGATGTTCCAGACACATGACAGGAAACAAGAAAAATCTATCAAAATTCAAGGAAGTCAGAGGTGCCAAAAGTCATATTTGGAGGGAATGAAGCTCCGGGGGAGAAATAAGAGGCATTGGATCTATCAAGAAAAATGGATTAGAAATCACGGATGTTGCATATGTTTAAGGACTCAACTTCAACTTTGCTAAGCATAAGTCAACTACGTGACAAAGGCTACAATATTGGATTTAACATGGGTATATGCCAAATCAAAGACATCTGAATCCAATGAAGTTGTCTTTGCGAGGATGCGGACAAAAGAACATGTATGTAGTAGATTGGTCAATTGCAACACCAAGCACTTGTCTGCTAGCAAAGAACCTGGTGAATCAAGTTGGTATGGGCACAAGAAGTCGAGTCACCGAACTTCAAAACAATTAACAAACTTGCGAAGTAATCTTGTAGAAGGACTTCCCGGACTCATATACAAGAAGGAGAGTATATGTGATGCATGCGGATGGGAAAGCAAATCAAATCATCATTCAAAGAAAAGACATGTCCATCTTCAACAAGAATATTGCACTACATATGGATCTGTTTGGTCCAGTGGAACCAGCTAGCATAAGTGGGAAGAAATACACCTTGGTGGTAGTAGATGACTACTCAAGATATACATGGCAATATTCATGTGTAAAAAGAAAGAAACTCTGCGAAAACTACCAAACTGGTGATGAAGAGAATACAAAACGAGAAGAGTCAAACCATTATCAAAATAAGATCGACAGAGGAACCGAGTTTGTCAATGGTATAATAACTCGATCTTGTATTGAAAATGGTATTGGTCATGAATTATCTGCATGAAGAAAGACTCCACAAAAAATGGAGTTGCAGAAAGAAGGAATAGAACTCTCAAAGAAGCAGCAAGAAGCTATGTTCACATACATCATCTCACAAATAGAGCCAAAAGATGTGTATCAAGCATTGGATGACACACATTGGATTCAAGCTATGCAAGAAGAGCTGAATCAGTTTGAAAGAAATAAAGTGTGGGAATTGGTTCAAAGACCTACCCATCAAAATGTTATTGGCACTAAATGGGTGTTCAAAAACAAGATGAACGAGGAGGGCTCTGTGGTAAGAAACAAAGCAAGATTGGTAGCCAAAGGGTATTGCCAAGAAGAAGGAATAGATTTTGATGAAACTTTTGCCCCTGTAGCAAGATTGGAAGCCATAAGGATGTTTCTTGCCGACGCAGCTCACAAGAACTTTATTGTATATCAAATGGATGTAAAGAGTGCATTTCTTAATGGTTTATTGGAAGAAGAAGTGTATGTTGAACAACCTCCAGGATTTGAGCAGAAGACTCTTGGAGATAAGGTATACAGACTCAAGAAGGCTTTATATGGATTGAAACAGGCACCCATAGCATGGTATGATACATTATCACAATTCCTAACTGAGAACGAATTCACAAAAGGCAAAGTGGATAGAACGCTCTTCAGAATTCAAGATGAGAAGAGTATACTGCTTGTTCAAATATATGTGGATGACATCATCTTTGGATCCACAAACAAAGAGTTGTGTGATAAATTCTCAAATCTCATGCAAAGCAAATTAGAAATGAGCATGATGGGAGAGCTAACATTCTTCCTTGGACTCCAAGTGAAACAAATGAAGGATGGAACCTTCATAAGCCGGACAAAAATACACCAAAGATTTAATGAAGAAATTTGTTATGGAAGAGAAGTCTTCTGAAAATACTAATGAATACATCACCAAAATGGACATGGATGCAGGATGGCAAGCTCAGATCAAACAAGATCTGAGCACTTATTGGATCATTGCTCTATCTCACGATGAAGCGGCCGGACATCACCTTTCTTTGTAGGTATATGTGCAAGATTTCAATCTGCTCCAAAAGAAAGCCACATGACTGCGGCCAAGAGGATCTTGAGATATTTGAAAGGAAGCGAAGTTGGCTTGTGGTATCCTAAGGAAGGTGGATTCAAGCTAATTGGTTATTCGACTCGACTATCTTTGGATGTAGAGTTGACAGAAAAAACACCTCAGGCACATGTCAAATGCTTGGAAATAGGCTAATTTCTGGTTTAGCAAAAGCAAAATTCAATAGCCACCTCTACCCTGACGGCTAGAATACATAGTCAAGGCAAACACAGTCCAAATCTTATGGATGAGACAAAGAATCGAGAGACTATGAGGTTGAAGAAAAGGAAATTCCAATTATGTGTGATAACACAAGTGCAATTGCAATCACTCAAAATCTGTGTTGCACTCAAGAACAAAGCACATCGATGTCGATATCACTTCATAAGAGACCATGTTGAAAGGAAGGACATCACCTTGAATATATCTCAACCGTCGCATTAGGCGACATATTCACAAAACCATTATGTGAATCAAGATTTAAAGAACTCAAGCATGAGTTAGGGTTAATTGAGTGAGTTAACACTCGGAAGACTCAAAAAAAAAAGAGATGAAACATGAAAAGAGGAAAAAGAGTCGAACTCTTAATTCAAATAAGTGAATCACCAGATCGGAAAGTCAATTTGTCTGCAATTAGTTGACAAATGAGTAACAAGGAGAGAAGTGAGAAGAAGGATTGAATCGGCTAAGGAGTAAGTGAGTTATTTATGAGCAAAGTGACAAAAAAACGCGTCGTTTTTACTAAGCGGAAATGTTTTTAAGAATGATGTCGGATAATTATGACGTGTCTGATCAAAAGTCGCACACCAAGCTTATGATTGGATATAAATGCTTTGCCGCATTAAATGTGAGAACTTAAATGCTAATCAGCGTGCAAGATCTAAGCCGTTGATTTTGATCAAATTTCAAAAACCACCCGCACGTCCTTTCATAAACCATACTTATACCATTTCGTCCAATTTTCTCTCACTTTACCAAAACTGTTCATCTCTCTCAAGGCAAAAGAAAGGAACTTTCTCTCAAAACCCTACAACTCCTCAAGATCATTTTCTAAGATTCGTTCGGTAAAACACTGAGAAATGGCACCTACTCATGATTTCATCAAGCTAGGAAAGCAAATCCACACTGGGTCTCTTGTGGATTTCGATGGTATGGTTAAACAGGTCCGACGACACCCTGCGTGAAGAAGATTGCTTTGAGAAGGCTGGAAAAATCGGATTAAAACCATTTTTGACGATGGAGTTCCCAATGACCTACGTAGAAGAGGTCGCATTGAGTTCTACGTGAACGCCGAGGTTCACGATGAGGGCATCAAATCTTCTTCATGGTAAGGAGTTCACCATTCACGCGAGGATCTGCGAACACCGCTTGCTGCCGAGAAGGAGTCTTTGAAGTTTATGAGGCGATGTTGACTTGATTCTTGGAAGGAAGAGCCCGAGTCCATTATCTTTGTGAAAGTGGTCTACCACGCTAACAAGAAGAGGTCTTTGAAGGAGGACTACCACAAATTGCTGGACATTGTTGCCAAATGCATAGACATCAAATTTGGCAGTTTTGACCAGCTGTCTAAAGCTAAGTTGATCATAATGGCTGCGATCCTTGAAGAAAAGAAGGTGAATTGGGCTGAGTTTGTATACAACAGACTCTGCCAGAATATTGGGAACAAATCCTTCAAGGAGGATGGTACGTTTGGAGGTTCCCTGGGATATGGCCTGTGATTGGCGGATGATGGAAGTAAAAGGGTATCTCTTCGACATGGAAAAGCGTTCCATGTAAACAAGAGGATGTTTCGATCAAACCTCTCGGCGCACGAAGAGAGCTTACGCCAAGAGGGCGTCACGAGTGAGGGGGAATCACCGACCACGAAGATTCACCGCCTCCTCACCTCCCAAGAAGATCTTTGCTAAAGAAAACTGTTGCCCCTGCAAAGAAAGAAAAAGAAATCTGCACCTGCCCCTGCAGTCGAGTCACCTGCCCCCGCAGTCATGTCTCCTGCCCCTACAGCCGTAGTGGGGAAGGAACCATTAATCCCTTCTCCAATGATCAAGAAGAAGAGGACTGCCGCAACAAGGAAGGCAGCTGCCTCTAAGACAACTGCGAAGGCTCTTACCTTCAACGAACCAGAGGAAGTGGAACCAGATGTTCCTCTGGTAAAAACAAAAAGAAGAAGAAGAATTTCCAAGCTCTCTGATCTTGAGAAGACGACTGAGTCTGCCACTCAGCTGGAAAAGATACCCGAGACTGCTGGAGAAGTAGAGTCTCCAGAAGTTATCGATGAAACGGCTAAGTCTGTTGAGGCTGATCAGCAGAGGCAATTCGAAGACCCAGCTGTAGACAGAACAGTTGAGGAACAAGGAATAGCTGAGACAACCGAATCACCTATTGATAGGGTTGTGTCTCCTTTATGTGGAGGCTCTGCAAGATGTCGAGCAACAAAGTTTGCTACCCTCAATCCCCGAGCTCGAGGGACAGCGGGAGATGATGACAAGGATAATGATGTGATGATCCTATCCCCACCATACCCGACATTCAAAATCGCCTGCAAGAATGGAGAAAATGGAAGGCGAGTCAATCCAGGAAACGATTCCAAAGACCGAATTCATTGAAGAAGAAGACGAATCGATGAACTTCCTGGATTGACCAATGTGGTGCAAGCTCTTGATGAAGAAAAACTGTTTGGACATTCTAAATATCTTTAAAGAGAAGGAGAAAGAAAGATTGGCGAGAAGAAGGCGAGGCACGTGAGAAGGCCAAAGATCGCCTCTCACCGCACCCGCAGAACATACACATCCTCACCTCGACATTCTATCGAGAAAGTGATGAGGATCTGGACCTTGTTCTTTGCCCGCGAAGAGTTGCAAATGCGGCAAGCAATGCGAATCGAGAATCCTACATGAGCAAAGAATGATGGAGGGACCGGGAGTCATCCAAATCACACCGGGAGATAGATCCTATGGGAGTGGTGCGAAATATTGCCACTTGTTGTCGCTGCCACCACTTCCCCAGCTCATTCGGAGGAAGGTGTTAAGGGAATTGGCGATGAACCGGGATTGTGGGGACCCCATCGAGCCAACCCCTAATGAAGGTGTCTTACCACCCCGCCCCAACGGTTGAATACTCGGAGGGAACAACCGGAGTCTGAGACGAGTGACCCCATTCCAAGTCACTCACCGGTGTGCCGGTGGAAACTCCCTCCACTGCGGCAAGGTCGGAGGATGTTGCGGTGACTCCACAATGCATCTCGAAGGCGAAGTGGAGAAGGAACAATAGCTGAATACACAACAAAGTTTGTCATCGACGAGCTCGAGGCAGTTGAGACTGTCTCTCGGTGAGGTGCCAATCGCTCTCTGAGCCAATGACACTGATGCAGTCGAGGCACGAGGAAGGAAGCGCCTGGGAGTTAACACTGGCAATGAAAGTGCAATCCACGGAGTTGAGACTCAATGGATGCAACCTCGAAAAGACCCCAAGACAGTGACACTATCGAAAGGGATGTCCAGGCCTCACCGCTGCGATTGAGACTGCAGAGGAAATGAAGGCCAACGGGAGGTTGAGACTTCACAGGGTAAAGAGACCGAAGCCAGAACATCCCTCCTGCTATCATTGATCCATCGAGAAAAGGAGATAAGTGCTCTTCACGATTCCCAGGATAATCCTGATGTAACTTTTCTAGGATCCGAAGGTGAAGATGAAGGTAGTCATCCCCTATTGCGAGATCCAAAAGACTCACTGAGGATGTTCCAACCACGAGTAAGTCGACCTCAAGACTACTCGGCAAGCGTTCAACTTTGATGATGAGCCACCAATGGAAATCTCATCATCGTCCGATGACGCTTTTGATATGGTCGAGGACCATCGGCTCATGTGGAGAAACCACCAGACCGAAGAAGGCTGTTAAGACAGTGAGGCTCAACAAGTGGTCGACTTCACAACGGACCCCACAGTGAAACAGTCCACTGCGCGCAGGCTTGAAGGCTGCGCAGTTCGACTCCATAGGGGACTTCACGAGCACCAATTATCATTGAACAATTCCGATTGCCCGTGATGATCCTTTTGTAGAATCATTTCCATTCTCTCCGAGGTACCGACCTCCCGAAGAATCAACTAGAGATCGCGAGCGCTTCCACGAGACTGATCCTGTTATTCCATCGACACCATTATTCCAGTTGACTATGACTTTGACGCCGCTTGGCCGTCAACCGAAACAGGTGACAATCGAAGTTCGTGAAGTCTTCAAAGCCTTATTTGCCGAGATAGAAAATATGGAGAGGCACCAGGCCTCACCGGACATGGGCCGATAACGAGACGCCAACCTTATGGCGATTTGTGAGGCATAATAGTCGAATCCGGGAATGGTGGCAACAGCAGCAGACAATGCATGTAGAACATGCTCGATATTTCAGGACATTGTTCAACAAGTTGCTAGTCTGGCGGGCTGAGAATGCTGATGCAAAGACAAAATTGCAAGAGCACATCGAACAAATGCATGAATCTCACACCTCGAGATAAAGTGCTGCGTGAACATAATAAGAACGAGCTCTGCGCGTGGAAGAGAACATGGATCGAAAATTGATCTTCTCATGGCCGAGATGAAGTTGGTAGCAAAATGAATCCAATGCCACCCGCTCTGAGTTCCGTGCAGCATACTCCGCAGCAGATTCGAAGCAGAACTCGGCTATCAGCAGACTAGACTTCTTGCTTGCTAGCTTGTTTCCAGGGGTTCCACTCTCCTTTGATGATGCCAAAAAGGAGGAAGAGGAATACCTAAAGGCGCTGAAGGGATCTGAAACTGAGAAGGAGGACGCAGCTGTGAAGGGAAAGACAGCTGAGGAAGTAATAAGAGAGAAGAAAGGAAAATCTGTTGAGGGGGAAGGTTCGAAAGATGTGACCTTGATGATGGCTAAAACCCCCCAACAAGGTCTTGTCACGATTGATATCATCAAAAAACTCCCAAAGTGACTCTGCCACTCCAACACTCTGCAGACCTATGGGCCGAAAAGAGAAAGCGATTGAAGCGAGGGATGAAGGAAGTGGAAGGAAAGATGAATGCCCGAGTTATGGATATTCTCAAACAACATGGAGGTATTCCAACAGACGAGACACCTATGCCATTTCGATGCCGAACGAGCCAAGATCTGTTGATGAATTCAAGACGCTCGCATCCAAGGTTACTTCGCAAACATGTCCATGGCTCAAACCTGGGATTTGTCTTTGGGAAAAGGGTCTCAAACTATGTGAAGAAGCCGATAGCAAAGCGACAGACTCATGGCAATCACTCTCTTGGTCACTCTACTAGTCACTCACACAGGAAAAAAGACCCCAAGATAACAATACACGCCTGCAGGCGGAGGAAGAAGCGATGGTGGAGGAAGAGGTTTGGACCTAGATCTCGCCCAAAACATTGAGTATATAGCTCTAGAAAAGAAAGGAGGGATCTATTGGGCAATGGATTTGACAAAATAGCCAACCTGCAAGTGGCTAAGAATAATGCTTTGAGTATGTGAAAGAGAATTGAAGAGGAAAATAAGAGACAAACTCAGCTATGGGAGGAAAGACAAGAAAGACGAGAAGAGATGAAGTTGCTCGGAAGGCGTATGAGAAAAAAGAAGGCAAAGATGAAGATGAGAAGAAGAAAAGAGGTCGAAGATGATAGCAGTGAAGGAGATGAAAGAAGGAGGTAGCGAAGGAGATGAAGTGTTGTTGTCCACCCCTTCATGTATTTTACTACGTAAATACATTCTATGTAAGTCTTCTGTACATCGAATAAA
Source organism: Rehmannia glutinosa (assembly GCA_016081115.2). Taxonomy (NCBI): domain Eukaryota; kingdom Viridiplantae; phylum Streptophyta; class Magnoliopsida; order Lamiales; family Orobanchaceae; genus Rehmannia; species Rehmannia glutinosa. Next base: position 240,427 of record JABTTQ020000618.1, on the reverse strand, counting down.
ATTGTACAATTTCGATACTTGTGTAGATATAGAACAACATGGTTACTTTAAGTTCCATTTAAGCTCTGATACATTTTCTTTTGGTTCAAGCTCTGATACACTTTGTAAACAGCTATGTAAAGAACAAGAATGTTATGATCAATAAAAGATCGATTCTAAGCACACATTCTATGATTCTACATTTGTCTGTATGTATCTTTGCTGTTTAATTATTGTATGAATGTTTTAAGTTTTGGCATCATCAAAAAGGGGGAAATTATTGGGAAATTATTTGGTAGATAGGGCTGGTAGAGCTGAGTCAAGTCATATGCTCGAACATGCAAGACGACAACCGAGACTAAAAGGAAGACTCCGTTGTGGCAAAATGGTGAGTGTGGCAAAGAAGAGAAGACATGAACTCGACTGAAGGTGCAACTAAGATGCAGTTGAGTGAAGTATCAGTCAAGTCAACTTAAGATAGCCAAGTCTCAAGTTGAAATGACAGAAGAGTCATCCAATGATTGGAAGCTGACTCTAAGTCACCTGGGGAAAGCAAGGAAATGCAATCGGAGATGATCGAAAGAGATCCGTTGCCGTAAATCAAGAGAATTACTTAAACAAGTAATACTTCCATAATACCTTTCTTGAAGTGCTCAGTCCCAGAAGCATGCAAAAGAAATAAACCAATGGGAAGCATTGCATTTTGTCAGAACTCTGAAAAGCTGAAGAATCGTTCATACGAGGAAACGTAAATTCCAAGGACTGCAACAAGACAAACCAACGACCACAAGTGACTTTAAAAATAAGCCTCATCTCTTAACAGTGATTTTTGAAAGATCACCATAAAAGGCCGAGAATCACTCGATAGAAGGTAACCGACCAACCACGAACATTCAAGCTAACATTTGAACTCAAACCAAGAATACTCTCAAGTCATTCAAGATCAATCCTCAAGCCTACATTACGAAGGAAATCAATCCAACACTCACTGTGAAGGAAAGACAACTTCAATCGAGTTGAAGAGGAAATATTTGAAGAATCAAGGGGTCTACTTTCCACGAAGGATTGTAGAAAGATTCAGTCGAACCAGGCTTAAGCTATTTGGAGGGCTTCGTGATCAAATCCAAGGAACTTAAGCAAGTGGGTCAGAGTAGCAAAGGCGCAAATTGCCCTGTGAAGAAGCCGAGTCGTCACGAGAAGCCACTATGTGTGACCAAGGCATCTCCGGTCGAGTCCCAAAGGATCAAGTTAGGTGTGATCAAGGCATGTCTTCGGACCGTAACCACTCGTATATTGATCAATACTTAGTGGATTCCTCAGGAGTTGGAGAAGAGAGGAGTAGAAGAATTACCCCATCTTCGAACCTCTATAAAAACTTATTGTGTCATTTACATTTCAAAGACTTTAATTTCTGCATCTTATTTTTATATCTGCTAATAAATTTGCTATCCAATTGATAATCAACTGAGTGCTAAAACCAAGTATTAAAACAAACTTAACCAAATTCAAGGGTGTTAAGTCTTCCGCTGAAAATATATCACGATCAAGTTAAGTCTTTAGTCAAAACAAATTTGAGTTATTCTATCAACAGCTCGGTCAGAGTCTGTTGAGTGACTAACTCTGTTGATTAACTAACTTAGTCATCCCATCAAGGACTCACCAGAAGTATTAACTCTAAACATTTTTAGAAGGACTAAATCGAAAAGTTGGTAAGGTTTATTCAACCCCCCTTCTAAACCTTACACTCACACCCCTTGGGACCTACACTAAGGTTGGGCCAGGGCTGACCCTATAAGTTTTTCTTTCATTTTTTTTTATGAAATCATACCCTATAAGTTTAATATTCCAAACTAAATTAAATACTAATATAACATAATCCGATAGAAATTAAGTAATAATAAATGATGTTCTTCTAAATAATTTAGCGAACTAAAAAAAACATCAATAATCTAATATTCCAACAATGGAATCATAGATCATAATATCAGATTTCTTCATCTTCGTCAATTATAATTTTTTAAGATTAAATGATAATTGATAAATGAGATAAAAAAATTTGATTTGGTAGTATTATAAGTATAAATATCAATTATAAAATTATAAAATACAATAATTTTATTGTGAAAAAGTCCTACAGCCCAGCCGTAACCATAGCCGACCCTAGGGCCAATTAGGGACGGACTAAAAAGATTTTATGTTATAAGAGCCTAAGAAATATAGGCTCAACCCTTAGTGTTGGGCTAGGGTTGGCCCTCAGGAACAAGCCATTATTGACATCTCTATTCACCACTTAACCCCTTAATTTATGTTAATGTCGTTGATCTTAATGTTGCCTTAAATGTATTATATTCTGATAAATAAATTATTTAAACATCAACTCTATATAATAAAAGAAAGAAAAAATATGACATACGTCATCACCTCACAATTCTGAGACAATTAACAACTTCTTATTCTTCCAATTTAATAACTTCTTATATATATATATATATATATATATATATATATATATATATATATATTTCCATATTTTTCATATATAATCTAGAAGATGAGGAGTAATCCAAAAATAAAAGATTCTATCTTTCAATCTATTTTTTTTGTAAATATTCTATATATACAGTTTATTACAATCTACAACATGCAAAAATCAAAGATTCAATATATACAATCTATTTCTTTCATAAATCAAAGATTATGTGTATACACTATGTACAACTTATTTTTTGAGTAAATAAAAAATCAATATATGTGTATGCATATGTCATGCTTTTTTCCGTAAACAATGTACTTAGAGATTAAAACACGTTATTTTGACAAGCCAAAATAAAAAAAATAACTAAATAAATTATCTAAATTTATCAATAATATATTTATTTGTTGCTTACTAAATATCACGTGAATTTATTTGAAGTGATTTACCCAGCTACATTGTGTGCAAAGTTAAATAAATAGTATTTACCTACATATTTAAACTTTATAGAAATTAAAAAAAATGAAAGATATTTTGATTCTTTACCTTTGATTAATAAAATTAGAATAACTAACTAAGTGATTCTTTAAATGCTCAAAACGCGATGGCGGTATACTTATTTTAATTTAATATAATTTACAATAAGTTATCCAGAATTTGAAGTGAACTGTTTGTATAATACCCTTCCAAATTTTGAATTCTTTTTTAGTATTTCTTATTAGTATTTTGGATCTCCTATAATTATCACAAACAAATTTGTGAAACCAAGACTATATCTTTTGACAAATCCCGTGTAACACTCGAGTGTTCTTCTAGTAACATACTAGAATAACACCCGTGTATTATATACACGGATTTGTCAAATATTAAATTATTAGTGTCACAAATTAAAACTAAAAAATCATGTGATTTAAAAAAAATTAATCGATAAAATCCTTGATATAAAATATCAAAAGTTTTCAGAAATCGTATTTCCCAATTATTTACTCTAATTTCCAATTTTGTTTTTATATAAATCGGAAACTATTTCAGCTTATAAACCGAAAATATTTTTAAAAGATGATAAATTGAAAAGATAGAGTAGATAGAATCATCGATATTTAGATTATCTGCTCTTTTTAATTTGCAATCTTTCGAATTTTTTGTCTTTTAAATTATAAAATATATTCTCAATTCAAATGAGAGAATATCTTATATAAAAAATATTGAGTCTTTTTTTCTTTTGCTTGCTCGTTTTCTGCATTTGTTTTATACGTATGATAATATATTTAAGGTTTAAAAGATAACAAATCTAAAAGATAGTGTAGATAGAATTCTTGAATTTTCGATTACTTGTTATATTTTAAATTTATTTTCTTTTAAATTATAAATTATGTTATTAAATTAACTCAAATGAGAGAATATATTCTATAAAAATATAGACTTTGAACTAATAGAGCCTTTTTTTTTTTTTTTTTGATCATTGTTTTTGCATATTTTATATATTATAATTTAATATTTAAGCTTTAAAAGATAACAAATTTAAAAGATAACGTAGATAGGATCCTTGATTTTTGGATTATTTGTCTTTTAAATTTGTTATCTTTCAAATTCAAAAATATATTATCGATTCACTTTCAAATTTGTACATGGGGATGCCACATGGATAATTGTAAAGCGCACATGTAGAATTGGGAGAATGATGAGTTGACAATGTCTAAGATTAATAAGGTGATGACATGTGTCAACTTTATCTTTTCTTTTAGTATATAAGGTTGATATACGAGAATGTTTTTGAAAATCAAATCAATGAACAACATGGCTTTAAAAGTTTGTAATTTAATTGGACCGGGTCAATTGCACGTACGTGCTCCAATAGATATTAATGAAAATCAATCATATTTTTATTACATTGTAAAGAAATAATAATGTAATACAATTTAGAAATGAGAGATATATAAATAACCAATTAAAAATATCTAATAAAACTCAAAATTTAAATAATCATATAAATATAACAAAATACTAAGTTAAAAACTTTAAATTTTTAAAAATATTAAGAAAACTAAAAAATAAAATCAATAATGATTTTTTTTTGAGAAACATGGAATTTCATTATAAAACTAAGACAGAAGCCTCCAAGTTTGCAGCCCTGAGCACATGTTCAGGTATAATACCAATGGTCGGTTCATTAGAAGAAGCAGAAAAAGCATAACGCGCAAACAGGTGCGCAACATTATTACCAATTCGCCTAACATAACTAGGTATGAAAGAATCAAAGGAAGAAATAATATCAAAGATATCCGCAATGACATTTCCAACGTATGATAAATCTGACGAGTAGGTGCTAATTTTATTGAAAACTATCTAGCTATCCATTTCCAAAACCAGCTTTTTTATTCCCATACTTTTTGCCAGAGAGACACCATCTCTACATGCAATGGCTTCAGCTACCTCAACGACCATTTCATCCGGATAAAATCGAGTGAGAGTTGTGATAATTTGTCCATCTAAATCACGAAACACAACACCAATTTTGGTTCCCGTCCCTTGCACAATCGATGCATCCACATTCAATTTTAGGAAGCCGACACTCAGTCTAGTCCATTGAGCAGCTAGCTTCTTTTTCTCAGCCTGGTAGTGTGCGATTTTCCCTTCTTTGTGTTCCAGGAGTCTTCTATCAGCAAAAGAAAAACACCAATGATGATCAAGCACTTTATGATTATGTGTTCCCTCATTTCTTGCATACCATGCTGTCCAGAGTAGAGTTTCAAATAACCCCTGCGAGTTCGAATCCCCTGTCTTGGACATTTGTTCTATCCAGTCACCAATCGAACTAGGCTGCTCATGGGGTAACATTCGGAATCTAAAAGGCCCTGCCACCCAGAAAAAACGCCGCCCATGGACATTCCCTCAATGCATGCTCTGGTGTTTCAATATCCAATCCATATCTGCTACAATGCGGATCAATATCAACTCCTCTCTTCATAAGTGCATACTTCGTTGGTAATATTCCTTTGAGACATCTCCACATGAAAAAACTGATCTTTGGGGAAATATCAAGTTTCCAAAGCCACTTCCAAATTCCTTTTCCACTCCCTGATGAAGAGGATTAGTTTTGTTCATTCTCTCTGATCGACTTAGCAATTTGGTATCCTGATAGAACTTGATAAATGCCATTTTTTGAAAAATGCAACATAAGTCGGTCAGGTTTTCGATTTATGCGAAGAGGAATAGCTTGAATGCTTTGGATTTCACTATGGCCAAAAATCTCATTGAGCATCGCCTGATTCCAACTAGCGGCATCATCTCTGATTAAGTCCGCAACCTGCTGATCATCTCCGTAACCCGGGTTTGTGGATAACACCTTGAATCCAGGCTGATCTGGAATCCATGGGTCATGCCAAGCTCAAACACTTTTACCATCCCCGATGTTCCAACGAAGCCCCCTAGCAAGTATATTCCTACCCGCAATAATGTTTCTCCAAGTGTGAGATGGATTATTGCCTATTGTTGCTTCAAGGAAACACTTATTTGGGAAATATCTTGCCTTGAGAGTTTTGGTCAGAAGCGACGTATCATCATTCACAAGCCTCCACCCTTGTTTGCCTAGCATAGCCTCATTAAAATATTGTAAATCTCTGAAGCCTAAGCCCCTTCTTTTTCCGATCGACATAGCCAGTCCGATGAACACCATTGAATGCGTCTTTCATCGTGTCGATGTCCCCACCAAAGGTTACTAACTATTGAATTTATTGTCTAGTTTTATGCACTGCCCCAAGGCCTTTTCATACATTCTTATAATATCAGCTATACAATCTAACTCTCGATCATTGGCCCGCCCAAAAATTATGCTGTCATATGCAAAGAAAAGGTGTGTAATTTCCGGAGCTTGCCTACACACTTTGACGCCATGAAGTAGTCCATTTCTTTCTGTTCTTCTAATCATATATGAAAATGCCTCTGCACAGAAAAGAAAAAGATACGACGATAGTGGGTCTTCTTGTTGGAGGCCTCGAGTTGGGTGAAAAGAAGTACCAGGCTGACCATTAATAAGAATAGAAAAAGACACAGAAGACACACATTTCATGATTAAATCGACAAAAGAGCTACGAATACCCATTTTTAACATTACCCTTTGCAAGAAGACCCATTCGACACAGTCATAGGCTTTACTCATTTCTAATTTAAGAGCGAAGGAACCTCGTTTTTCTAGCAAGGTTCATTTTCATGGAGTGAAAAGTCTCGAATGCTAAAAGGGCATTGTCAGTAATAAGGCAACCAGGGGATGAAAGCGGTACTAGGTAGGGGAAATCAGATTAGGTAAAAAGGATTTAAGCCAATTAGCAATTGTTTTTGTAATGAGTTTGAAACCACATTACACAAGCTAATAGGCCCAAAATCCATTACCGTTTTTGGATTCTTCTTTTTTGGAATGAGGACAATATAAGTATGATTAATAGATGCAGGAGACAAAGAGTCATTTAAAATATTGAGCGTAATAGACAAAATATCCGAATGAACAACAGGCCAGAATTTTTGAAAAAATATAAATATAGCATACAATGTCCGGGTCGTGGATTTATTAGGGTGCATCTGAGATAGAGCAGGCATTACCTCCTCCTTTGTAAATGGTCGTGTCAGTTGGTCATTCATCTCGCCTGTCATTTTCTCCTCAAGTGCATCGATGGCCCTATCCATAATCAACTCGGGTTCAGTCGAAAACAGCTCCATGAAATATTTGGAAAAGACCCTCTCAATCGCCTCATCGTCCTCCACCTATTGTCCGTTATGATCTAGTATGTTTTCAATAGTATTCCTTGATCTTCGGCCTGACACAGTCCTATGTAAAAAAGAAGTATTTTTGCCCTATCCTTGATCCAGTTAGCTCTCGATCGTTGGTGCCATATTTTTTCATGTTTTTGATAAAGTCTCCCCAGCATGTCTTCTAGCCTCTTTCTTTCATTTATACAAACATGGGCGTTGGCTTCCTGTAGCCTTTCCTCCATCTCTTTAATTTGTGTGTTAACATTACCGAAGTGAGTTTGTTCCCAATCCCCGAAGGCTAAATCCGCATTGATTAATTTTCTGTTGTAGCTTAGCAGGGTTATTGAAGACATCCCCAGTAAGGTTGCCCCACGCCTCCTTTACCACTGATTGCACGGTTCATCCATTAACCACTCGTTTCAAAGCGAAACACCTTCTTTTGTTTTTTGTGTCGTCTGGGTGCGTTAATATTCATTTTTTTCCAGCTAATAAGGATAGGGTAGTGGTGGAACCCACTCTTGCCAAATGTTGGATCTTATAATCCGAAAAAAGATTGACCCAACCGTTCGTACCCAAATAATGGTCTAGACGTTCCTGAATGTTTGCCTCACCTTCTTGTCCGTTAGTATAGGTAAACGAATAGCCATCAAAACCCAAATCTTCGAGGTACGCATCTTGGATAGCCTTATGAAAAGCCTCGAGTTTAAACTCTTCTTTTAATCTTCCACCAATCTTTTCAAAATTGTAGAGGATTTCGTTAAAGTCGCCAACACACAGCCACTCGTCACCTCTAGTTGCCCTAAGTGCCTAATCAATTCCCATGTAAGATGTTTATTTCTGTCCTCCGGCCACCTGTAAACTCCAAATGCCAATCCTTGCCATCCTTAGAAACTATACCGTCAATATGATTAAGAGACTCTGTGAGTAATGTGAAACTGACCGTTATCCTTCCAGAAAATGCATAAACCACCACGCCTGCCACCTGTACTACTGTCACAGTCCACACAATAACAATGGTCAAAACCCAATCATTGAACAAGATTTCCGACTTCCTCACTACGTAATTTTGTTTCCATCAGAAACAAATTTTTGGGGTCTTTAGATTTGATTAACCGTTTAAGCGCTTGAACTGTCGGTTGGTTCTCAAGCCCCCGACAGTTCCAACTGAGGCAACTTATTGGTCCCGATGGGGTTGCTTCTTGGCCACCTCCACCGATAAAGTAAATTGACATGGAATATCGAAAAGCCCAAACTATCTCATTCTTTTTGCATTATCACTGGGGTTCAACTACTTGGACAAAGTGTGTTCTTCGAATGGTCGTTTGATTAGGAGGCTTTGAGGTGGTGCTCGGATATTTTATGTAGTACGAGTTGATATTTTAGGGATGGCTTGTTTTTTGTGGGTATGTTTAGATTTTGTTGCATGTGTGGGGTTGTGTGTCGGGCTTGGGTGGGTGGGAATAAAAGTAGGGGCATTTGGGATAATTTGGGATGGATGTGTAGGGATTTGTCTGAGGCTTTTATTGGTAGTGAGGGAAGTGGCTACGAGTGGGGTGGCTGAGAAGAATTTGAATTGGTTATTTGGTTTGATTATGAGGTTTTGGGTGGCTGAGGTGGCTTGGGGGGTGGTAAGTGGAGATTGGTTTTAGTGTCTTCCGGGGGAGTAGTGTTGTGGGTGAATGAATATTGTTTTTTGTGATCAGTGGAGGGTGATGGTATTGTTGTTGCTTAAGTGGCTTTTTCTTTGTATTGAGATGTGGCAGTGTCAAAATATTGGGTTTGATTTTGGCCATGAGGATTTGAGGAGATGAGAGTTAGGGATTGGAGAGATCGACTTAAGATAGTTTTGAGGGGGGAAGAAAGATATTTTTCGGTGAAAAGTTTCCAGATTCATCAAGAAGAATGTGAAGTGTGGAAATGGCCTGCTTTGTGGTTAGGATTTCTGGGGTTGGTTGGTGGTGTGGGTTTGTATGGTTTGTAGATTGAGATGGTGACAATAGGGATTTTTGAAATAGGGATCGAGTTGTGGCACGCTGGGATGAGGAATTTGGTTCTCGTTGTGGGACGCTGCGTTTGAGAGGCGAAGCTTTGATCCACGGTCCATACTTCATACTCGAAGTATCTTGGCACTCATTTCTATCATAGCTGTCATAATTTCGGAAAACAATGGCCTATTATTCTGCAACAGAAACAATATGTAGGGAGACTTTCGCATTTCAAATGGAGGATCAATTGTTCTCCTTTGATTCGAATAGTGAGAGCTCGAATGAGGGGCTTGGTGATGTCAATGCTGATTTTGAAATGTAAAAACTTTCCGAACATCCCTTCCATCGATTGGTCCAACATTTCCAATCTCCCTATATGTCATGCTATAGAGCTCACAACATTATCGTTCATACACGCCATGGGAACATCATAAGCCCTAATCCAAAAAGATGTGTGGGTGATCCGTATTGTTGAAGCTTGTTCGTTTTCTTCCAAACTTCTTATCGCAAACAAACCCCATTCGTAATGCCACGGTTGGTTGGCCAACACCCAATTCATGTTGTCCTTGTTTGCAAAATGGAATAGGATCAGATCGCCCCTCATTCTCTTGTTGTTATTCCATCCTTTGATTTCCATGATTTTTTCATAACTTCGATTAGATAGAAAGATTTCCAAGATTTATCCATATAGAGTTTCCCGACAAGGCAAAAAAACAACCAAGACCAAAAACCTAGAAGAAACTAATGGCTAACCCTAGAAAAGACAACAAAAGCAACTAAAATAAGAAAAAACTTTACTAGCAGACTCGACGCAGCAGAGAGAACAAACTAAGGTTGAAACTGAGAAAGAGAGAAGGTACAAGGAAGAAACGACAAAGAAAGATCACAAAATGGAACTAAAATGACTGACACGACCACTGTAAACCAGTAGGGATGGCACATGAAAACCTAACCCTAACAAAACCCTAAGGGTGACATACTCCTGACAAGAGGAGAACTCGAGTATCGTAAGGTTTGAGATTTTAAATCGATAATGATTTGTTCAATTGGTTTTCATCCGATTTTGACAACTCAACCAATTTTTTGATCGAATTGGCTACTTCAACCACAAAATAGACTTTGGGAGCTAATCGTCTGTTCGCAGTTGAACGGATAAGATGGGCTTGTCATATCCAATTTTTAAACAATCGATATACACTCAAGACATGTGTAATAGAATGCAACTTCTACAAGATTTTTTAACGAAAATGAAACACATTTCTTTTTCAATTGATTGTAGGATGTTAACTTGTTAATGCGTGTTTGTAGTTTGTACTTGCTATGTTTCAATATATAATTTATCATTAATTTATTGGACTTTCCAAATTGAAAATTAAAGATGAAATTTGGTGCGCCCCAAGTCCAACAACCATTCTGCAGACAATGATTGCCTCCCAAACCTTCAAGTGAAATTTGAAACTCGATTTTAAATCAAATTGATAAATACATAAAGTTGCTCATTATTCAATCCAATATTGATTGCTAAAAACTCGTTTAAGTTCCACTCGTTAGCTAACCAACCAATCATGCTTTAAAATATTTTTTCATTCGAAGAGATTTTGAAACTCGACTTGAGCTCAAGTCGATTGCTGTTGGAATTTTGGTTTTGTAATTATGAGTGTTTACCCATATTAGACCAAATATTTAAGTGGTTTCCATTGGTGGAAAATGGAACTAATATATATAATAAATTCTAGTAAGTGAGTAGATGAGATTAGCATTTCGAATTTCTCAAAAATAATTCCAGGTAAATGAGAACTTAATGCTACAAGTTAGCCACTTAAAACTAAAAATTGACATGGGAATTGGTAAATGCAGGGGAGGAGTGAAACTCCATCCCACATAGAATAGAAAGACAAAGTTAGCTCAATTTATATAGCCCAAGTGGGAGCAATGGATTTGGGCCCTTGGGGAACCAAAGTCTTTAAATGAGGGAAGACCTATATGCTTGTGGGTTTGGTTCAACATACAAGCGCGCTGCCGGCTGGCTCAGCTGGGCCTGGCCCAGGTCCGGGTCATGGGCTTATGCTTCAAGACTCTTATAGTTTTGGACAAATTTTATTTAAACCTTTAAAATAATTTTTTACTCAAATTGGGTTGGGCCAACTCGAATCTGGGCCTAGGGCGCGGCCACGCAGTGCCCAGTGTGGTCTCACACATGAATTGTGCGCGCGGGCAAACTACTGAAATCGTGTGCACCTGGGCTACGTGCACGGTCGCGCACCGAGGTCAGTGAGATTTTTGCGCCGCGCGCGTTGGAGTGCGCAGTCAAGCAAGTTTGAATAGATACACCAGTTCGAGTTATCATGTGTGTTTGTTGGCTAAAGGCATGTCTTTTTGAGCCAAAAGTCATATCCTTTCCATGAGACATCTAAATGCCTATAAATATAGCTTTCCCTGCGGATGAAAGAAGACGCGAAATAATCAAAATATAAACCGAGATCATTCTGCATTTTTAACATATTGATCATTTCCTTTCCAAAAGCTTGAAAGTCTGAAACACTTTTTGTTCGTTGTAGGTTCGACTTTTGTAAGTGCTGTTAAGTTGAATCTATAAAGTCGTTGTATCTTAGAGACGATTACCGGAATCGTTAACACTTAATACGAGGCAATTTCGTCTTACAGTGATGGTATCAAATACTAGCCTCGGCTTCAAACAAAACTCTATCCCATTTTTTGTTTTCGATACACTTAGACATTCTCTTGTAAACAATACCACCCAAACAAATATTGCAAGACGAAATTCTTTCTCTTGTTTTCAAGACGATGGCAAACATAAGTTTCACTCTAATGATTGCTGCGCGACTCACTGCAAAAAACCGATGACGTTCTCTGGTGTCGATTTCAAAAGGTGGCAACAAAAGATGTTATTTTACTTGACAACCTTGGGTCTGTCCCAATTCCTAAAGTACGACCCTCCTATCGTTGGTGAAGAAGAAACAGACAACCAAAGGAAGATCGCTATAGATGCTTAGCACATTAGCGATTTTCTTTGCTGAAATTATGTTTTAAATTGGCTGGAAGCTAGACACCCTCTATAATGTCTACAGTTCATTCAAAATGTCCAAAGAGTTCTGGAACTCTTTGGAGAAAAAGTACAAATAGAAGATGCCGGCCCAAAAAAAATTGTTGTCGGCAAATTTCTGGATTTCAAAATGGTTGACACCAAAACGGTGATCAACCAAGTCCAAGAAATTTAGATCATACTTCATGACTTAGTGTCTGAAGGGATGATTCTGAATGAGTCGTTCCAAGTGGCTATGATTATCGAAAAATTACCGCCATTGTGGACAGATTTTAAGAACTACCTCAAGCACAAGCGCAAGAAAATGGGACTTGAGGATTTGATAGTTCGGCTCAGATTGAGGAAGACTAGTGAAAATCTGAAGTCAAAACCAGCAAATCTAGAATGAAGGCCAAGGCTAATCTTGCATAATTGAGCACTAGCAAGAAATAGAAGCATTCCGGAATAGATAAGGGGAAGGCCAAGAGGTTTAAAGGCAATTGCTACAACTGTGGCAAGTCGAATCGCATGGCTAAGGATTGCCGACATCCGAAAAAAGGGCAATTAAAATGGGAACCAACAACAAGCCAATGTGACCGAACATAAATTTGTTCCGATAGTGTCAGAGCTCGATCTCACCGCCATTGTGTTTGAAGTCAATATGGTGGATAACCCAAGAGAATGGTGGATAGATACTGGAGCTACTAGTCATATTTGTGCCGACAAGGAGATATTTTCCTCCTACACTATGATAAATGGAAAAAAGCTGTTCATAGGGAACTCTTCGACTTCCAATATCGTGGGGCTTGGAAAAGTTGTGCCGAAGATAACTTCCGAAAAAGAGCTTATGCTTGTGGATGTGCTTTATGTCGCGGATATCCTCAAGAATTTAGTTTATGGTCCTTTGTTAAGTAAGGCTTGATTTAGACTAGTGATTGAGTCCGACAAGTTTGTAATGACCAAGAATGGTCAGTTTCTTTAGAAAGGGTACCTTGATAAAGGACTATTCAAAATATCTGTAATGAATGTTTTCTGCCAAGAGGCGAAGAATAAGAATATTATTTCAGTTTACTTGTTGGATTGTTCTAATTCAGGGCATTATAGATTATGACACGTAAATTTCAACACAATTAAAAGGTTAGTGAATCTGGAATAAATTCCAACATTTAAAACCGATTCACAAGACAAATGTGAAGTTTGTGTTGAAGCGAAATTAGCTAAATCACCATTTTTCGGTAACAAAAAGTACCAAACCTCTTGAGTTAGTTGACACAGATATATGCGATTTAAAACTTGTGCAAACTCGAGGTGGCAAAAAGTACTTCATAATGTTCATTGGCGATTGCACAAGATATTGTTCTGTTTATTTTTTAAAAAGCAAAGATGAAGCTTTAGTAGCTTTCAAAACTTAAGAATGAAGTCGAAAATCAACTTAATTTGAAAATTAGGATGATTCGCAGTGATAGAGGGGGAGAGTATGTATTGAAGAATTCTGCTCGGAAGCGGGTATAATTCATCAAATGACAACTCCCTACTCACCTCAATCAAATGGAGTTACAGAAAGCAAAAAGCTTACTCTTAAGGAGATGATGAATGCGATGTTGATATGTTATGGCTTTACCCCAAAACTTGTGGGGGAAGCTATTCTTTCTGCAAACTACATTCTTAATACGATCCCACACAAAGGTAAGAATGAAAGAATGAAACTCCATATGAGTTATGGAAAGAACGGAAATATCATATAAATACCTTAAAGTGTGGGGGTGTTTGGCTAAAGTTTAAGTACCAAAGCCGAAATAAGTTAGAATCGGTCCTAAAACGATTGATTGAGTTTTTAATTGGATATGCAAACAATAGTAGAGCCTATCGCTTTTTAGTACACAAGTCAGCAATTCCTGATATAAATGATGGAATGATCATAGAATCAAGAAATGTTGTATTATTTGAGAATATCTTTCCTAACAAAGAAAGGAAAGAAGAAAGTTCTAAAAAAAAGAACTTATGAAACTGCATGTTTACCTCAAAGTGATAAAAAGAAACCAAGACACAGTAAATGGACAAAAATGGCTAAATCTTTTGGTCATGATTTTCTAACTTATATTTAGAAAACGAACCTAGAACTATTTAAGAAGCTTTATCTAGTCCAGAAGCCCCTCTCTGGAAAGAAGCGATCAATAATGAAATAGATTCCATCATCCAAAACAATACTTGGGAGTTGGTTGATCTCCCATCGGGTTGCAAACCTTTGGGATGCAAGTAGATCCTTAAAAGGAAGTACAAATCAAATTAGTCTACAGATAAGTACAAAGCCCGTTTGGTAGCTAAAGGGTTTTAACAAAAGGAGGGATATAATTTTTTCTATACATATTCTCCTGTTACGGGGATCATATCCATTCATGTCCTCATTGCTATTGCAGATTTGCATAACCTTGAGGTACATCAAATGGATGTGAAGACTGCCTTCTTGAATGGTGAGCTTGAAGAAGAGATTTATATGGAACAAACCAAGGGGTTCCTTGCACCTGGTCAAGAGAGATAAAAGTGTAAACTTGTTAAGTCACTTTATGGACTAAAACAAGCACCTAAGCAATGGCATGAAAAGTTTGACTCGACTATGAAGTCAAATGGTTTCAAAATCAATGAATGTGACAAGTGTGTCTACATTAAAGGTACTACAATTGATTATGTCATTGTATGCCTTTATGTAAATGATATGTTGATTATGGGCAGTAGTCATGATTTAATCATGAATACTAAGAATATGTTAAAGAAAAACTTTGCCATGAAAGATATGGGATTATTTGATATAATATTAGGGATTAAAATCTCTAGAACTTCTGATGGAATTGTCTTGTCACAATCCTGCTATATAAAAAATATACTTAGAAAGTTTAATGCTTTTGATAGTCCTCCGGCTAATGTAGATCTTAGTATACACTTAGCCAAAAATAGAGGATAACCAGTTTCTCAGCTGGAATATGGAAAGGTAATTGGCAGTCTGATGTACTTAACTAATTGTACACATCCAAATATTGCATATTAAGTAAGCAAGCTAAGTATGTTCACAAGTAACCCGAGTAAGGATTATTGGAAAGCCTTGACAAGGATGTTGAGATACTTAAAGTATACCATGAATTATGGAATACTTTATACGAGATATCCATCAGTATTAGAAGGATATTGTGATGCCAATTGGATATCTTACACAAAAGACTCCAAATCCACAAGTGGATATATTTTCATAATAAATGAAGGAGTGGTGCCATGGAAGTCTTCTAAGTAACGTGTATAGCTCGATCTACTATGGAATCCAATTCATTACTTTAGATAAAGCCGGAGAAGAATCATAATGACTTAGAAACTTCTTAGAAGATATTCCCTGTTGGAATAAACCAATGCCAGCTATTTGATACATTATGGTAATCAGTAAGCAATTGGAAGGCCACAAAGTAGTATGCATAATGGTTAGTCTAGACATATTCGTGAAAGACATAATACCATTTGACAGTTGATGTTGAATGGGGTTATTTCGGTTGACTACGTGAAGTCAAAGGAAATCTTAGCAGATTCGTTGACAAAAGGAATAAATCGAGATCAATTGTATAAATTTTTAAGGGGAATGAGTTTAAAATCCACAAAATAAGGAATGTTCATAGTGGTAACCCAACCTTGCGAATTGGAGATTCCAAGACCTTGGTTCAATAGGACAACTAAGGTTATGAATATTCATAAAAACATGTTGAATATGGTAAGGTTAAGTTTAAGACTTTTAATGATTCCTACACCAAAATGTGGAGTATGGCAGGATACTCTTCAATATGAGATCACCCATATAAGTGAAAAGTAATGGTCGCTCAAAGAAACACTTATGAATCTAAGATATGGTCGAGGGCCGAAATGGACACAACGCGATAACAATAAGTTAGAATTGCTAATGTGAATATTGTTGTCTTGGTTTACACGAACGACTGAGTAGTTCAAGACATCGCGTCACTAAGTAACTAGTAAATCCGATAGTATTTTACTAAGGAAGGTTCAAAGCCACAAGTTACCTATCTTGATGCAATAACATTTCGCCGATACTTTCAACCGAATTTGCATACATGCATGCATTAATTTCATTTATGTGGGGGATTGTTGGAATTTGGTTATATTGGACCAAATATTTAAGTGGTTTCCATAGGTGGAAAATGGAATTAAAATATATAATAAGATTCTAATAAGTGATCATATGATATTATCATTTCGAATTTTCTCAAAACTAATTGCGGGTGAATGACAAATTAATGCTACAAGTTAGCCACTTAAAACTAGAAATTGACATGAAAATTGGTAAATGTGGGGAGGAGTGAAACTCCATCCCACATAGAATAGAAACCAAAGTTAGCTCAATTTATATAGCCCAAGTAGGAGCAATGGGTTTGGGCCTTTGGGGCACCAAAGTTTTTAAAGGAGGGAGGACCTACATGCTTGTGGATATGGTTCAAAATTGGTTCAAAACAAACATGCACGCGCTGTCGTCGTTGCCCGCCGGCCGCCCGGCCTCGCCCAGTTGTGGGCCTGGGCTTGAGCTTCAAGGCCCTTATATTTTGAACAAATTTCATTTGAACCTTTAAAATATTTTTTTACTCAAATTGCATTGGGCCTACGCGAATCTTGTTCGTGCATGCGGGCGCGCGCACTGCCGAGACCTCGTGCACCTGGGCTGCGAGCGCGGTCGCACGCACCGAGGTAGTGAGCTTTTTGTGCTGCGCACACTGGAGTGCGCGGTCGCGCAACTTTAAATTGATACACCTGTTCGAGTTATCATGTGTGTTTGTTGGCTAAAGACTTGTCTTTTCGAGCCAAAAAACATATCCTTTCCATGAGGCATGTAAATGCCTATGAATATAGCTTCCCCTGCTGAGGAAACAACACACAAAGTAATTAGATAATAAACCGAGATCATTATGAATTTTTGGCATATTGATCATTTCCCTTCCAAAAGCTTGAAAGTCTAAAACACTTCTTGATCCACGAGCTTGTGCGTTTAAGCTTTATGTTCTTTGTCGACTTTATTCAAGTATTGCAACCCATTATCTTTATTGACTTTAGTACCTCATGAACTTAGTTTATTGAGGCTTATAAACTACGACACATCATATACCAAAATTATAAATTATGTCAAAATCTAATTAATAATGTTAGGTGAGAAAATTATTAAATATTAGTAGATAAACTTTATTATTATTATCATTATTATTATTATTATTATTATTATTATTATTATTATTATTATTATTATTATTGTCTATCGGCAAGTAGTGATCTTCCATTGACTTTAGAACCTCTAACTAAAGTTTTTTGTTCTCAAAATGAAATACTCAATTCAATTAGTGAAGAGTAGGTCTCTTGTGAGACGGATCCGCCTAACCTAAACCCAGATTCATATCATACCCAAGCCAGAAAAAAGTAGAATTTGCAGCTCGTAAATTTCGAGGACTCGATGGTTGGTGCTTCTAATGATGGTTGTGGCGTTGTAACTGCATGCGGCGTTGTGGCTGATGATTTAATATATTTGTGTTTCTTTTTTGGGGGGAATTATTGTGCTACTTGCCTACCTCCAACGAGAATGCTTTCGTTATTACGAGTTTTCTTCAAATGTCAATCTTCCAAAACTATTTTCAACAGCCTTGTCGTCTTCTTCAACAAAGCCATGTTATGTTTCTCAAAACCTCGCACTTATCACTGATTGAGATCCATTGGATTTATGAATGAAAAGCTGGAAATGAAAATTGAGGTAGGGATCGATTCGATCAGAAAACACTATCGAGAAAAGAAAAATAGAAACAAAAAATACCTAATCCCATAGATCGATCTGGTGTCCGACGAGATTGGATTGGTGTTGGTGAATTCCAATGAAGGAGGGAGGCGGAGGGAGATTGAGGTGGTGATTGGTTTTAGTGATGATGGAAGACAGACATGATGTCAATAAGAAGTCCTAAAAGGCACATGCTAGGAGACTCAAAATGGCAGAATTGAGGGGAACTATTAATATTTTTCAGAGAAGCTACTTATACTTTTCAAGAAAAAAACTAATATTGTTAACATGAACTACGAATACTTTTTAGGGATAAAACTAATATTTTTCAGGGGGAGCTACTAAAACTTTTCAGGGGGACTACTAATACTTTTCAGCGAAGAAACTAATTTTTTTAAGAGAACTACTCATATCATTTTTATTATTTTGAAAATATATACTTTTTGAAGGAAAAAGTGATATTTTTTAAAAAAGTGCTTTTTTTAATGAAAAGAAACGCGACTGTATATATAGGTACATCATATCAGTTTTGTTACTTTGAAAATATATTCATTTTGAGAGTAAAAGTGATACTTTTCCAAAAATACATCTGCATGCTAGACTAAATACCACTAGGGATGGTATAGCCCCGCCCCGCCCCGAGGTCTTTGGGATGGGCCATACCCGACAGGAGCACAGGACAGGTCAGGTCTGAGTGTGTGTTGGCCCCGCCCTACCCCACTAAATATGTATTGTTATTTATTTATATATAATATTATAGTAGAATATAGTAGAATTATATTATACAAGTCAATTAAATATGCCATTCACCTGTTAGCCTGTTACTCATTAGCCACCTTCCTAGACTTTGTTTACAAAACGACGCACACTCAAAATATTAGATGAAATCAAATTGCCAACTGACAACAAAGTTATATTTTGTCTTAAAAACCATACCTTTAAACATGGCGGTGGCAATATAGTACAACCATGCTCTCAAAGAACCAAATATCAGACAGTCCATGGTATTCGTCTCTCGTGAAGCAGCTTCATCAAACACTTTATAGCTAAAATTAAGAAGTGGCTTAACAAAATATTTTTTTGGGCAAGTCTAATAAGTAAAAGGAATTGAGGTATATTTGTATTTACAAATATCCTTTGAGAACATTATAGAATTGAATAATAATAAATGGGGTTTCTTCTAAATAATTTTACGAATTAATAAAAAAACATGAGCAATAACAATTGAATCATGAATCAAAATATCAAATTCCTTCATCTTCATCAATTATAATTTGCTAAGATAAAATGATAATTGATTAATGAGATTAAAGATTAAATTTTGTAGTATTGTATGTATAAATTTTAAATATAATTATAAAAAACAAATGTTTTATTGAGAAAATAACCCCAAGGGCTAAGAGTGGCCACGGTTCCGGAATTGCCGATTCTGATTCTATAATCGCTGGTTTTGGTTCCTCATTTTGGAGGCACCGGAACCGTTGCCTCACGGTTTTGGTTCCAAAATCAGAACTGATGGTTCTGGTTCTGATTTGGAACCCTGCCTCCTCCACCGCTCCATTCGATTTTCACCGAATCGTTTGTTTATCTTTTGATAATTGTTTAAGTTTTTTAAATGGTTTAAGTTGTGCTTGCCAATAAAAAAATTTGTATTATCATTCCGCTAGAGAAAGGTTTTTAATTCAAAAGGTGTTCGTCTACCAAAATTTTCGAAAAATACATTATTCATTCACTCCCACTTTTTTTTCTAATTTTTTCTCACTTTTTCTTACACCATCACATCTACTCACTTTTCAAAAAAACAAAAAACAAATCTGTTAGGAAATTTATTTGTTAGATTTTGATGATACCATGTAAAACTTAGACTAGGAAGTTGGCACCCCATTTTTCTTGTAATTCTGTATTATAATAGATAGAACTGAAAGAGCTGAGTGAAGTCAGCTAAGTCAATAATGCAAGAAGTCAACTGCAGACTAGAGTGAAGACTCTGTTGTGTGTCAGCTGAGTATGGCCAAGAAGGAAGATAAAGACTCGACTGAAGGAGAGCCAACTAAGGAACAACTGTGTGAAGTTTGAGGAAGTGTCAGTCAAGTCAATGAAAGAAGCCAAGTCTATCAGTTAAAGTGATAATTGAGTCAATCTTATGATTGGAGCAGACTCAAGTCACAAGGGGTAAAGGCATCAGTCAAGTCAAGACAACTGACATTGATCTATTGGAAGGAAGTCAAGAATATTACTCGATATAGTAATATGTCTAAGCTGCCAGGTCTTAAAGTGTTTGGTCCAGAAACATGCAAAAGGAATAAGCCAATGGGAAACACTGAAGCTCGTGTCAGGCCCTGTAAAGCTGCCAAGCCATTTAATATGAGAAAGAGTCAACATCACAAGTGCTGCAGACCAAGAAAAGACAAGCCAACGAACAATAAGTGTCATTTGAAAATAGCATATCTCTTCAACGGGTAAATTTTCAAATGGGCACTATAAAAGGCTGAGGAAGCATTTGAGAAAAGGTTACTTAGACCTTGCATACCTGAACCTAGCACGAACAAAGAAATATTCAAGCAAGCATAATCTGCAATATCCTCATAGCTTATCAAGAAATTCCTCAAGCCTGAAACTCGAAGAAACTCGATCCAACACATATTATGAAGGAAAGATAACTTCAACCAGTTGAAGAGGAAACATTTGAAGAACAAAAATGGGTCTACTCTCCAAATTGAAAGAGTTGTAGAAAGGTTCAAGGTCGAACCATGAGATTCAAGTTTGTTAGAGGGTGTGTGAACAAATCCAAGGACTTGAAAGTGAGCTGAAGTAGCAAGGCAACTGTCTTGTGAAAAAGCTGAGTCGCAGGAGAAGCCAGCTGTATGATCAAGGTTGTCTCTAGACTGAGAACTACTTTGTAACTTGATCTGTTACTTATGGATTCCTCCAGGAGTTGGAGAAGAGTGGAATAGAGGAATTACCCCATCCTCGAACCACTATAAAAATTACTTGTGTCATTTTACTTTCAGCACTTACTTTCTTGCATATATTTTTATATCTGTTGTTAGTTAACTTGCTAATCCAACTGATAAATAACAAGTGCTAAAACAAGTGTTAAAAACATGATTTAATCAATCTAAAGGGTGTTAAGTCTTCCGCTGTTAAAAACCAAATCAAATAGAGTTAAGTGTTAGCTTAAGCAACCAAGTTATACTATCAACAGCTCTATCAAGTCTGTTGAGTGGGTAACTTAGCTGAATATAGCCAACTTAGCTGTCCCCCAAAGATACAACTGATTTGAGTCAACTCTGTTGAAAATCTTAAAAAGACTAAAAGTTAAAATTTGGTAAGGTTTATTCAACCTCCCCCTTCTAAACCTTACACCACACCCCTTGGGACGTACAAGTGGTATCAGAGCGGTTGGTTCATTGAGCCTTCCGCACTGGTTACTAAACTAGATCTCAATCTTTTTCAAAAGGTTTAACACTTTTTCAAAGTCTTTCATCTTTAAAGCAAAGTTATTATCATAGAAACAAATCTAACTCGTATTTCAATGTTCACTGTGGAAGAGTTTGATGACTGGAAAATTCGCATGCAGGCTCATCTATTCACTTTACACGATGAAATGTGGCTTGTGATAGAGGATGGGCCATTGCAAATACTCAAAGCCAATACGGTTGCAAGGAGGCAACTGAAGGAGAGGAAGTTGCTGCTGAAGCTAGACCAGCCATGGTTGAAAAACCACGCACTGAATGCACCAATGAAGATAGAAAGAGATATAACCTGGACAATATGGGCAAGGATATACTCTACAAGATGTTGGACAAGGAGATTTTCAACAAGGTCAAGTCGTGCAAATCAGCCAAAGAAATCTAGGATAAGCTAACCCTGAGTTGTGAAGGATCAGAACAGATTAAGGAGAATAAATTAATTGTTGCTGTTCAAAAATTTGAAAATTTCAAAATGCTTGCAGGGGAAAAATTGGATCAGCTGGATGTCAGATTCACAGAGATAACAAATGAGCTTTTAGCTCTTGGAAAAGAGTACACTCAAAAGGAGATGTGCATAAAGATACTAAGATCCCTCCCGACTGAATGGAAAATGAAGGTCATGGCCATAAGACATTCAATGGACCTCTCAAATACATCGAATCATGAGCTATTCTCAACCTCAAAGCCTATGAGTTTGAGCTGAGGAGAAAAGATCAAGAGGAAACAAATGCACTAATACATCCGCATTATCAAGAGCAATGGGAAGAAAGTCGAGCCAAATGAGATCATTGACCAGGAGAAAATTGCCCTCATGGTAAAAAGATTCAACAAGTTCTTCAACAAGAACTATAAGAGAAACAATGGTGAGACCTCCAGGAGACATTCAACACCTTCCAAAGCAAGGGATGATAGGCCGCCCAAGAGAGCTGAGCATCAGAGAGCTGACTATCAGAGAGCTGATATTCAGAGGACCGACAGAGCTGATCCAAGAGCTGAAAACCTGTGTTGGAAATGCAGACAACTAGGACACTTTGCTATTGACTGTTCCTATCCACAAGTCAACAAATACATAAATGAGGAAGAAAGAAGAGTCTTCAAAGAGAGAAGACAAGAAAAGAAGAAAACCATGTTGGCTGTTGAGACTGCTGAGCCAGCCAAGTGCAAAGAAGCAACAGACTCAGATAGTAGTGAAGCTGACTACTCAAGTGATACAGAGGAAGAGGCTTTGATCTGCCTCATGGCTAAAGAACAATATCAACAAGATCAAGAAGATGAGGTACACTCTAACTCATCTCATTCTGATTCAGGTGATAGTGACTGTGATACACACACTTCATCACCCACAGATCTTTATGATTCATTAGGCAAAATAATGAAAGATTTTGAGCACATTAAAACCTCACACACTTTTGAATGAGGAAAACAGCCAGCATAAAAGCCAAAACTCACAGCTGACAAAAGAGCTGAGTACTCTGAGTCACATAGCTGATGAGAACACTAAGGTGAAGGCTGAAAATTCCAAAATCATAGCAGGTTAGCTGCTACAGAAAAAAGAGAAAAAGATCTAAAGAATATGATTGCCTCATTTACAAAAGCATCCAAATCATTGGATGAACTTATTATGAGTCAAAAAAGAATGTGGAGACAAGACATACATAGGATTCAATTTCTTTATGCATAGTCAAACTCCAATAGTGATTTTGGAAAAAGGATCTTCAAGCAATAATGGAATCCAAAAGCCCAAAACACCAAATGTTGCACCCATATGACACCAAAACACAATCACAATCATACTGGCCTTAGTTACAAAGGAAAAGGAAAGAAGCCAGTAGAGTATGCTGAAAGGACAACTGAGAAGAAATTCAGACAGATCCATCAGCAGACTCCTAACAAAAAATACACTGTAAGAGCCAAACAGAACTACCAAAAGCCCCAAAAGTTTCATCAAAGAAATACTTATGATGGGGATGGTAGAAATTATCCAAACCAAGCTGATTGGAATAATGTGAAATATCAGCAAAGACCTATGGGATACAAGCCAAAATGGCAAAGACCTCAACCTCAGCAAAGGTCATTCCCAAGGAAAAAGAGCTATTATCATAACACTTCTGAACCCAAGCACTACACTCAGAAATTTCACAACTATCCCAAGAAAACAATTGCTAAAATAAACACACATGCATACAGACAAAAGAGACAGTTGTATGATCCTAAAACCCCCAAGCAATTTGCTAATGTGCATTATGATTATAGAACTGATAGATGGCAACCTTTTAGATTCAGATCATCTAGCTATAGGTTGGTTGGAGCATCTTATAGCACTAACCCCTCTGGACCTAGGCAAGTATGGGTACCTAAAAACTGATTTCTTTGATTGCAGGTTCAAGGAACAACTGAGTGCCAAGGAACCTGGTACATGTATCGTGGCTATTCCAGACATATGATAGGAAATAAAAGAAATCTGTCAACATTCAAGGAGATCAAAGGTGATAAAGTCATATTTGGAGGAAATGAAGCTCCATGGGAAATCAAAGGAACAAGATCCATCAAGAAGAATGGACTAGAGATCACAGATGTTGCTTATGTTGAAGGTCTCAACTTCAACCTGTTAAGTATCAACCAACTCTGTGACAAAGGCTATAATGTAGGATCCAACATGGGGATATGCCAGATCAAAGATGTTGAATCAAATGAAATTGTGCTGCAAGAAACTAGGCAAAAGAATATTTATGTGGTAGAATGGTCTACTGCTACACCAAGCACATGTCTGCTAGCAAGAAGCACAAGCCGATCCAGTTGAATGTGGCATAAGAAGTTGAGTCGCCTGAATTTCAAGACAATCAATAAGCTCGCAAGGAGTCATCTTGTAGAAGGATTGCCAGACTCAATATACAAGAAAGAAAACATATGTGATGCATGCCAGATGGGAAAGCAAATCAAATCATCATTCAAGGATAAGCCAAGTCCTTATTCAACTAGGATATTGTATCTGTTGCATATGAACTTATTTGGTCCAGTTGAGTCAGCTAGCATCAGTAGAAAGAAATACATCTTAGTGGTGGTAGATAACTATTGAAGATATACATGGACAATTTTCATGTGTAAAAAGAAGGAAACACTGCAGAAGTTACGTCAGCTGATGAGAAGAGTTCAAAATGAGAAGAATCAAACCATTATAAAGATAAGATCTGACAGGGGAACTAAGTTTGTCAATGGGATAATAACTGAGTATTGTGTTGAAAATGGTATTGCTCATGAGTTATCAGCAGCAAGGACTCCACATCAGAATGGATTAGCTGAAAGAAGGAACAGAACTCTCAAGGAAGCTGCAAGGACAATAATAGCTGAAGCTGGATTGCGTAAGAGATTTTGGGCTGAAGCCATAAATACAACATGTTATACTCAAAATAGATGCATGATTAACATGCAATTAACCAAGACTCCCTATGAGATTTGGACATGGAGAAAGCCAAATATTGGACATTTCAAGATATTTGGATGTAAATGCTTCATCCACAACAATGGCAAGGACAATTTGAAGGCTTTTGATGCTAAAGCTGATGAAGGTATCTTTTTGGGATACTCAACTGAGAGTAAAGCCTATAGAGTGCTGAACAAGAGGACTATGGTCACAGAAGAGTCTATCCATGTGGTTTTTAATGAACCTAATGTAAATGGAGAAGACATTGATGAGTTAGCTGATAAGCAGAATCAGCCAACTATGCAGAAGAGTCCTTATGTTGAAGCAGAAGTGAGAGCACTCAACCCTGATGATGATGAGATAGTTGAATCTCAAAGACAACTGGTAGGTCTACAGCTGAACGAAAATGAAGATTAGGATTTAATGATGTATTTGGAAATATTTAACTGTGAATATTGATGTAATTTTTAATGCAAAGACAACACGTTTAAATACAATTATAATATATATAAATATTTGATAATTTATTTTTAACTGTTAGTGATAAAGTATCTCGAAAACTGTATGATATTAATACTACTCATACTCATTCCAAACCCAACAAGAAATTATACCTATTGGCTATTACTCGCAAGTAACATAACCCTCCCAAACCCGAAAAAAAAATTACCGATATCGTCTATCATGATCCGAACAAGTGTGGGTACCCACATCTACTCATCCGTACGTAGTTGGTCCCCCTCAATTACAAATTCTGGGTCCGCCTCTGCATACCCATTACCCGACTCATACCCGCCCGGGCCTAAAAACCAATACCCATTACCCGCCCCTTACCCATTTATCGGACCCATACCCGCTCCAAATCAGACGGGTCTGGTTTGGGTCCGGGTAAGATCCGGATCCATTGCCATCCCTAATCTCTTACCTAGAGTTCTACGCCCTTGGCCAGAAAAGCTTCGGGCAGGTACTGCCCAACGCATCTCATCCGTAAAAATTCGGTGGCTGAGAATGAACGGGCACGATTCACGGGCAGATGGGAGGCATAATATCTGGTGCGACAGCACGCCACGGTCTACTAGATATTTTTGCTTTATCTATCCAATGGCAACGAAGCATTTGATATTACGAGATATTCGCACCTTTATTAATTCCCTCTCTATTTCCAATTTATTAGTGCTAATCAGGACACGTGGCTCAACCAGATTTAAGATTTACATCCTCTTGCTATGTGATCTGATGTTCCTCACACTTGCCCATGAATGTGGGCCCCATTTTGATGGGACTTGTCATGTGGCTGATGGGGTGATGATATGTATACATGCATGATACATCATACATGTAGGCCATGGATGATTAGATGAACATATATACATGTATACTTCATGTGTCTAAATTTAATTTTCTACTATCATAATGAGACAAATAGGAATCATAAAGATTTTTTTTTGGTATTTAAGTGTATGTTTTCTCTTTAAGTTTTAGTAAGAACAAATTAATATATATATATATAGTCATTCTTAATTAAACTTTAATTTGTCTCGTTTTTATGGATCAATGTTGTTTTGAATGGTAATTTTATTCGAAGATAAAATCAAAAAGCTTATCTACCTTTGCACTTTTTTTTGTACTTTTACACTATTGACTTTAAAATGAAGTTGTCATATTAAAATTAATTTATATTTAAAAAATATTTTACTTTAGAAAATTAAATCTGATTTTAGGGCGTATTGAAAAAGAATATGAGTGACAAACTTGAATGAGAGTGAATGTAAATTTATGCTTTTTTTTATTGTGTTTTCACTACAATGAATCTAAAAGCAACTCCAATGGGTGCTCTTTAACGTGTTAAAATTATCTTAAAAAATGATCAACTTCAGTCCTGACTGTCTTTGTCCTAGAGCTTTGTTGAGGAAGTGAATTGCGGAATGTGCCTCAATAAGTCAGAGCCCTGAACTGCTATAGACTGAGTCACCACATAAGAAATCATCCTTAACCTAGTCAAACTACCACGTTGTGGATGTCAGCAAGCAGACAACACGCCACTCAAGTCCTTTACTAATTGAGCTATGCTCTGGGATCATTAACAAAATTATCATATTCCTACCATTGGTGGGTGTTATTGTAAGAAAATTTATTTCAATTTGTTATAATTTATAACACCTAAGAATACATATGGTAATAATAAAAAATTTCTTGCCCTTATAGAATAAAGAGGTGAAAAAGTTATAAGTGGGACCCATAAATAATGTGTGTAGTGTTATTTGTAGAGCTGTCAATTTGACCGGGCTGGGGCGGTCCGGTGCTAGCCCCTCGAGGCCAAGTGGGGAAATCGGGTCGGGTCGGGCTGACCCGAAATTTCTTCTAGCCGCTATTTTGGTGAGCCCAACCCAGCCCATGTATTAAAAAAACACTTGATTTCTTCGGGCCGACCTGGTGTTTTGGGCCTAATGGGCCGGCCTATTGCAAAATCGCAGCCCAACCCGACCCTATTACCGGGCCGGACTTTTGTTGACAGCTCTGGTTATTTGAATAGGAAAGTGTATTATTAGAGGATGTGTTATTAAAATGAGGGATATGATCACAATGGGACCCGTATCCCTTCCAAAAATATCTTCTTATTATTTTTTTTTGTAATTGTTTGCCATAACCCACAGGTATATGAAGTTTAATTCTATAATTATCCAAACTATTATTTTAAAAGTTTCAATAAATATTTCTTTCAATTAATCCCAGTAAATAGATTATTTCTAAAAACTAAAGCAATGTTATAGCTTTCATTCTATTGAGAACTTCTCATTTTCAAAATTTTGAGATGTTTACTAAGGTTTTATTGCCATTGTGTAAATTAATTGTTTTAATTATATGGTTTGTAATAAAAGTTATAGGGCGCAAAATAAAAATATATTTGATTTGATAAGTATTATTATTATTATTATTATTATTATTATTATTATTATCATATGAAAATATGTGATAATATAAAAAAGGGGCCTAGTTCTGACCAATTCAAAGTTTTGTGGCTGACAACAGTAGGATCTAGGTTTAATTTCTGTTGGACGCTTGATAGAGCTGGCAATTCCCAGCCTAGCCTGTGGGCCGGCCCGATCGGGCCGCACTTTGGGCTGAGAGTTCTGATATGCTGGGCCTGAAAAAAGTCGGACCTATTTGTCCCGGCCCAACCAGCTAGTGGGCCGGGTTTGGCCCGACTTTCTGTCCCAACCCGATAATTTTTATGTACAAAATATATTTTTGGGTTGGGCTGGACGATAGATTTCCATGGGCCGACCAAAATCGGACAGGCCCGACCCGACTCGAAATTTTTGAACCCGGAATAGCCTGGCCCAGCTCGTTGCCACCTCTAACGCTTGGGCATCGTTCAACTTACAATCGGGACTTGAGGAACCTGAGGCCACTAAGGCATATCTCTACCTCCTCGGCTAAGGCTCCAAAACAAGGCCAGTGGAGGCGCCAATGATGTGGAATAAAAAAAATAAAAGAAAAAAACTAATCAGGATTTTATGGTGGGGCTCAATTCTTTACTCTAGGAAAAAATATCAAATGCAAAAAAATACTATAAGATAAAAATCACAAAACCTATAAGATTTTACATAGAGAATATAGTTATATGGATAAAGAGTTAATAGAGCCGTCCCTGGGGCGGCCAAGGCGGGGCCCCCGCCCCGGGATATTTTTTTATTTTCTTAATGGTGAAAACATTATTTCTATATGTATAAAACATGTTTCAAATATTAGTTAAGAAGAAGCATGGTTTAGCGGTTGAGGTTTTTTTTCCAATGCCGCGTGTTCGAGTCTTACGTGGTACAATTTTTCTCTCTTTTTCTTTTTTCAATTCGTTTACCAAATTTCCACTAAAAAGAACCCACCCCCTAAAAAACTTTTCACCATATTAAATCAAAAAAACAATTTAATCCTCCCAAAACATAAAATAGTTGCAACACTCACTCGAAATCCCATCAACAAAGAATTATTTAGCTTTAACTGTTTTAGTTTTCTTAAAATTTTCTTCCTCAATATCTTTTTGTATTTTAAGATATATTTAGATTTAGATATTTGATTTTTACCATTAATAAAAAATATTATCTATATTTATTCTTTTATTCCTTAAGGTCATTCTCTTCTATCTAAAATACAATCCTTTTCTTTTTCCCTAAATTTCTTTCTTTTATCTTTTATATATTTTAATCTATAAAGTAATGATATTGAAATATCTCTTTTGTAGCATTATTTTAATGAAATAAGAAACAACGAAATTGAAATTGAATGTTTCTTTGTTTTACATTATTTTAATAAAATTAGAAATATTGAAATGGAATATAATATTTTATTATTTTGTATTTATTTATATATTTAAATCATTAAAATTATTTTTCGTAATATTGATTAATTTAATTGTTTTTAATTTTAATTTTATAAATACGAAGGACCCCCTTTTTGTTTTCGCACCGAACCCTTTCAACCATAGGAACGACCCTGAGAGTTACAACACCCTAATATTTTTACATGACTTATATCGAAAATTGCTTGAAATATATGAGAATAAAATAGCATGTTATTGAATAGTACACTTGCCTCCTTAGTCAATAGTTGCTCTTTCTGGGCACAATAAATCATTGTGATTTGTGAATAGAAGTTTTGGAAGTTTTCTTAAAGTTTTGACGACTTCAAGTATTAGTTTAATTTCAATATATGCGGGGGGACAAAAAGAACAGCACAACAAAAATCATATGAGCAAAAAATAAGGTTGATCTGGTTATCTACCTAACACCGTACCGAATTATTGGGTTAGCAAAATTTTAATTATATTTTTCCACAACTCAAATGTAGCATAATAATATAAAGGGCTGTCAATTAGGTTGTCTCGTATTGGTGGATCATGTTGTGATATAAATATTACACGTTTTACACGAATTCAAACACAATATATTTAATTATTCGTGTCAAGACACACAATACAAACCCTACCTATTTATTATACGGGTTTACGATACGAAAAACCTATATAATTTAAAAAGTATGCAATCAGTGCCAAAAATCTGTTTGACATAAAAATATTCTAAAAAAGAAAAGACAACTAAAATTACAAATAAAGTACCTTAAATTACTAGAAAATGAATTCAATAATTCGTCTAACATATCAACTAAAGCATAACATGTCTGCTATATAACTCAATGTGTTAAATAGGTTAATCGGGTTGACATCCGAGTCAGCGTGACTTGACCTATTTTTTTTTTTTTCGTGTTAATCGTGTGCAACTCGAATTAAAACCAAACCCACGAAGGATTATATGGTTTATACATGTTTAATTCATGTTAGATTCGTAACGGATTATCAAGTCAATTTACAAATTGACACTCCTAACATTATATCTAGCAGATATTAATCAAATGTAAGGAACATAAACTTTTCTCATTAGATTTGTTGAGTACATGCAGGGTATTCATACAAGAAATGAGGAACAATTTAATGGAACAGTAAGTATAACTAACCTAACAGTAAGCTAATAGAAAATGGTTAGTTTAACCATTAGGTAGTTATTCTAACTAATACACAATACACAATATACCCCCAACCATCCAACTAAGTAACAGCTTCAGGAAGCAAAGCAGCATCAGATTCAACAGGTAGTTTTTGACAGAGCATTTGAAACCGATGGGAAGACAAAGGTTTAGTGAAAAGATCAGCAGGCTGGTCCTCAGATGAAATGAATCTAATATCAACATCCTTGCTAAGCACCTTTTCCCTAACAAAATGAACATCAAGTTCTATGTGTTTAGTTCTAGCATGAAATACAGGATTGGAAGCCATGGCCACAACACTCATATTGTCACACCATAACAAGGAAGACTTCTCAGTTTTGATATGTAACTCCTTGAGTAGAGATTGTAACCAGATAAGATCAGCTGTAGTATCTGCTAAGGATCTATACTCTCTCTCAGCACTACTCCTGGAAACCACATTTTGCTTCTTAACACTCCATAACAACAATCTGCATTTGAGTAGGCTTCAAGTAGTAAACGGTTTGCTGGTTTGAAAATTACACCTACAGACATGGTTCCTTTTAAGTACCTCAAAAGATGTTTACAAGTAAGCCAATGATTCAGAGTAGGCTGATGCAAGAATTGGCTTAGCTTATTGACAGTGAAAGCAATATCAGGCCTAGTAAGTGTCAAATACTGAAGTGTACCAACAACACTTCTATAAAAGGATGGCTGATCAAACAACTTGCTATCCATCAAGGACAATTTCTGGCTAGTACTGATAGGAGTAGGAGAAGGTTTGCAGTGCAACATGTTTGTTGTAACAAGCAAGTCGTGTATATACTTGGACTGACTAAGAACCATCCCTGCAGAGGTTCTATGAGCTTCCAATCCCAAAAAATAATTCACTTCACCTAGAGTTTTTAAAGCAAACTGTTCATTGAGAAGATGAATAACATTTGATATTTGTGCAGAGTCACTACCAGTGAGGAGAATATCATCCACATAGATAAGAATGAACAGTTGAACACCCATAGAGGACTTATAGAAAATAGAGGAGTCAGAAACTGATTGCTGAAAGACAATAGAACTCAAAAAACCTGTAAGCTTGAGGAACCAGGCCCTGTGAGCCTGCTTAAGACCATATAGAGCCTTCTGAAGTTTACAAACATAAGTGGGATGCACAGAATCAACAAATCCCTCAGGTTGATAACATATAAACAGTTTCCTTGAGATCACCATTTAAGAATGCATTGTTCACATCAATCTGCTGAATACTCCAATTATATGTGATAGCCAAGGTGAAAATCAAACGAATAGTACAAGGTTTAATAACAGGACTGAAAGTCTCATGAAAATCAACACCAGTTGTTTGTTCAAATCCCCTTGCTACCAATCTAGCTTTGAACTTATCAACATCACCATTAGCCTTGTACTCAACTCTAAACACCCATTTGTTACTGATAATGTGCATGTCTGAGGTACAAGGAACCAAGCACCAAGTTTTCTTATCCATAAGAGAATTAAATTTAGCATGCATTGCATCTTTCCATCTAGGATCATTCAAGGCAGAAATGACAGTGTATGGTTCAAGTTCAAGAGAAGAAGAAGAGGAAACAGTGAAGGCTTTAGGTTTAGTAATGCCATTTTTGGATCTTGTGACCATATGATGAGTAGGAAGAGATGCATGAAGAGGAATAGGATGAGGAGACGGAGAAGGATGTACAGGAGGGGAATCAAGAGGAGGAAGTTGCACTGAAGTTGTATGCCCGGAATGGAAGAGGAGGAATCGAGTAGATGAAGTTGTTAAAGAAGGAGAAGTGGAATGAGAGGACGCAGGCAGAGATTGAGGCAGAGGAAGAACAAGAAGATGATTAAAGGAAGTAGGAGTAGAACCAGAAGCAACTTTGGATTGAAACAACTCCATGTAAGGAAATTCTGCCTCATTAAATTCTACAGTGCAAGCAATGTACACCCTGCCTGAAGAACTAAGACATTTGTAACCTTTGTGAGAAAGGCTATAACCAAGAAAAAGACACTTTTCAGATCGGAATTGGAACTTATGATTGTGATAAGGGCGAAGATAAGGATAACAACTACACCCACACACCTTAAGAAAGGAGTAATCAAGCATAGTGCCAAACAATGTCTGAAAAGGAGAGAAATGTTTAAGTACAGCTGTGGGAAGTCTGTTGATGATAAAAACAACAGAAGAAAAGGCATCCCACCAGTAATTAAGAGGCATATGAGCTTGTGCAAGTAAATAGAGACCCATCTCTACAATGTGTAAGTGTTTCCTCTCAGCCTTACCATGTTGTTGGTGCATATAGGGAAAAGGATGCTTAAATTGTATACCCAAATGAGCAAGAGTAGGAACCAATTACCTATATTCACCACCCCAATCAGTTTGAAGGCATTTCATCTTGGAATGAAACTGCCTTTCAACAAATGAGTTAAATTGCTGAAAAACAGAAGAAGCTTCAGATTTTAGTTTAAGAGGAAAAATCCAAGTGTATCTTGTAAAATCATCTACAAAATGGATGTAGTATTTGTATCCACAGTGAGAGAACATGAGAAGGACCCCAAAGGTCTGAATGAATCAGCTGAAAAGGTGAGGAAGTTTTAGTTGGTGAGGAGGAAAATACATGTTGTGAAGTTTACCAAGTTTGCATGCTTCACAAAATTTTAAATCAGAAGAAGGAAGGTTAATTTTCAGACTATGTAAGACATGAGAGAGAACATCAGCACAAGAATGGCCCAATTTATTATGCCAAACACTAACATCAACATGTTTATTAGCACTACAAGCAAGAGGTACAGAAAACTGAGAAAGTTGCTTACAATTAGAAACATGAACAAATGTATTATTACAAGAATTCTGAGGAATAGAGACATTATTACACACATGAATTGGAACTTGAGACTGAGTAAAAGACTTTTTAGGCCTAAAATGAGTGAAGTCAAGATGATAGAGTCCATCCTTAAGCACCCCTGCCAGAAGGATCTGCTTGTTGGAGTTGTCTTTGACAGAACAACAATTGTGATGAAACTCAATTAGAACATTGTTATCTCTAGTGAATTGTGAGATACTGAGAAGGTTTTTGGTTTTTTGAGTAACAAAGAGGATGTTACTAAGTAACAAGGATTTGGATTGATTATAAGAAGGAAAAATAGAATCACCAGTATGAGAAATGGAGAGAGTTGAACCATTACCTACTGCTAGCTTGCCTGGACCTTGATAGTTAGATGCATTGAGAGTGAGATTCTCCATGTTAGCTGTCGCATAATTTGTTGCTCCACTATCTAGATACCATTTAGGATCAGAAACAAGGCATTATATCCAGCAAAATAAGCCTGTGGAGATTTAGATTCAGTATTTGAGGAACCAGTAAAGCTGACATCAAAACGTTTAAAACACTTGAGAGCAACATGATTTGGTTTGCCACACAATTGACAAACAGGTTTGTTCTGTGATCTGTAAAAGCCACCTCGACCATTTCTACCTCTACCCCTTCCTCGAGGAAACTTACCACCACCTCTGAAACTTCCATTGAACTGAGCAACATTCACAGATGGACTGGCTTCAGAAGAATTATGTTGAATAACACTTGAATGAGCAACAATATTACCAGTAGATATATCATTTTGAATACGCATTTGGTGCGTTTGTAGAACAAACTGAGCTTCCTGAAGAGAGATCGAATCAACATGTGTAGTGAGATTGACAACAACAGATTCATATTCAATGCCTAAACCACCAAGTATGTATAACACGAATTCATCATCAGAAATAGTGTGACCAGCAGCATTTAAATCATCAACCAAGTTTTTCATCTTAAGAATAAAAGCATCAATCGTGAGATCTCCTTTTTTCATGGTTTGCAGCAAAAATCATAGCTGCATAGCACGAGCCTTAGACTGAGTAACAAACAACTTCTCCAAAACTGACCATACCTCATGTGCATTGGAACAACGACTTAAATGTCCAAGCATGGACTCACCAATGGAAGAAAGTAACCAGCTCATCAGAAATTGATCACGACGAATCCATAGAGGATAATCTGGATTAATATCAGATGATACTATTGAAGTAGCGGAACTAGCACCGATGAACTTCAGGGGAGGAGATGAAGTGCCGAAGAGAAAGTCTTCAAATCCATGCGCACGCACTGTTGTTAATACTTGAATTCTCCAAAAATTATAATTAGTGCGATCAAGATGAATTGAAAGTGTATTGAAGTGCGGAATTGTAGAAACAATTGACATCGAAGATGTCATGCCAAAAATCGCCAGAAAATATTCACCGGAGAAGATGATCGGAAGTTTTCATCAATGAGGTAGGGAGAGCCTAGCTCTAGATACCATAACAGATATTAATCACATGTAAGGAACATAAACTTTTCTCATTAGATTGGCCGAGTATATGCAGGGTATTTATACAAGAAATGAGGAACGGTTTAATGGAACAATAAGTATAACTAACCTAACAGTAAGCTAACAGAAAATGGTTAGTTTAAACATTAGGTAGTTATTCTAACTAATACACAATACACAATAATATCAATATTTGTAAAAGTTTATTTGTTGTTACAATTCAACTATATGATTCAAAGAAATATGAATAGATGGAATGACTCGATTGAGCTCCTTTAAGTGGGTGTATTTGTCTAGTTTCATATTTCCATTTGCCCCCTAATTGAACATGCTTATTTCCGTTTTACTACATGCACAAATAATGTTATACATGTTTATAAGAAAACTAGAATAACACCTGTGTGTTACACGGGATTTGTCCAAAGATAAAATTTTAGTTACACAAATTTAAAAGATAGTGTAGATAGAGTCTTGGTTTTTGGATTGTTTTTTATCTCTTAAATTTGTTATTTGTTATCTTTTAAATTCACAAATATATATTCTGAACTATAAAATATTTCTCAGTAAAAATATCTTCGGATAAATTTGATTTTTTCCAAACTAATTGTGAGCAAATACTTTATTTTTGGGATTATATTTTATCTTTTA
This sequence comes from Rehmannia glutinosa, assembly GCA_016081115.2. NCBI lineage: Eukaryota > Viridiplantae > Streptophyta > Magnoliopsida > Lamiales > Orobanchaceae > Rehmannia > Rehmannia glutinosa. The sequence goes on along the minus strand of JABTTQ020000618.1, from coordinate 204,986 downwards.
GAATATTGATTAAATTTGTTATTTTTTTAATTTGTTATATTTTAATTTTGTACATAGAATTGTCACATAGATAAATGTGAAGTTGCCATATAGAATTGAGAGATTGAGAAGTTCACAAATGTGTAAGATTAATGAGGTGAAAACATATGTCGACTTTTTTTTTCATTTTGTATTAGGGTAGATATGTCTTGTCTTTTTTTTTTTTAGAAAAAAGAAAACAAGATTAAATTTAATAAATGGTATGATACAACTGCCTTCGAACACTTTTTGTTTCTATACAGTGAAAATAAAATAAAATATCAATCACAAATGATACAGTTCAAGCGAAATAGAAGTACATGGCTCTTACCAATGACCTTGTAGCCTAAATTGGTTACAAGTGGGTTAATTGGTAATCTTTGTCCTCTCCATGAGATATTAAGGGTTCGAACCCCCAGGGATATAATGGTGAAACTATTAATATTGAGGGCTTCAAACAAGTACGGATCCAGAAATTTTCAACGATGGGGGTACAAAATAAATACGATAATAAACTACATCAAAAAAATAATTAATGGGGGCACATTTTGCTTTCTTTTAACCTAATTAATATATAATTTTAAAAAATAAATAGTAAAGAGTAAAAAACAATGAAAAAATCTATAAACAAAATAAAAAATCTAAAAAACTTATAGGGGCACGTTCCCCCATATAGAAAAAGAAAAAAAAGAAATATATGGCTCTTCGACGCCACCGCCCAATAATCCACGCTCCGCCAAATAATTGGTCGGTACTGAAAATGCCACCGCCCAATAATCCACGCTCCGCCACACGACTGACTTGAGAACCTGCAACACAACCGTTAGAAGGGGAACCGAAAGGATTTCCCGGCGTACCTACTCCGACGCTCAAGTCAGTATCGGTTTTAGAGAGAAGAAATATCAAAGTGTGATGAAAATGTATTCAGAGTCTAACTAGCGGCGTACCTTACTTGTGCCCTTTTTATAGGTTTTAGAATTAGGGTTGCGTAGGCATCAAGCCACACTATAACCCTAATTAACACACAGGCCTAGGTTAATCACCCGTATTGGGCCACAAGACTACTAGGCCCAAAGAGATCGCCAGGCCCTTAAGTCGATCCATTATAATGTCTAGGCCCATCAGGTCGGTAGGCCCTTAAGTTGGCCCAATCAGGGGTGCAGGCCCATCAGGTCGGTAGACCCTTAAGTTGGCCCAATCAGGGGTCCAGGCCCATCAGGTCGGTAGGCCCTTAAGATGGCCCAATCAGGGGTCCAGACCCATCAGGTCGGTAGGCCCTTAAGTTGGCCCAATCAGGGGTCCAGATCTGGTCAGCTCATTTATTACAGGTCGGCCCAACCATCCTAGGTCGGCCCGACTCTCATAGGTCGGCCTCTCCATCATAGGTCGGCCCAGCCACCATAGGTCGGCCCAGTGCCAGAGATCGGCCCAGGTCCTTTCATCAAGCTCATAGAGGTAGGTCGGCCCAAATAGGCCCCCATCAATCGTCCCCCCAATTATGTCCCGAAGCAGCTGGTCTGCTTCAGACATAATTGTCTCGTGATATACTCGACCGACCTCCCTATATTCGAAAAATTCCCTAAGGAGTTTATTCTCCCGATCTCCATTTTAGGCCTTAAATTTTCCCCAATTTTACCAGTCCCGATCTAGTTTTTAGGGCTTTGTACCCTTCGAATTTCACTAATCCCGATCTAGTTTAGGGTTCTTTCCCTTAAGATTCATCCATCCCGATCTAGGTTAGGGTTTTCTTCCATCGAGATTCGCTTCTCCCGATCTAGATTAGGGTTTTCTTCCTTCGAGATATATTCATCCCGATCTAAATTAGAGTTTTTCTTCTCTCGAGATATATTCATCCCGATCTAAATTAGGGTTTTGCATCCTTTCATTTCCCGCCTATTTATGTCACCAGGACGTCCTTTCAATTGACAAGACGTCCTTTCATCTTCCCGAGGTCCCTTCTAGACCGTTGGATGAGATTCGAATCAAAGGTGGTGATCATCTTCCCATTTCGTCTCTTCTTATAAGAGGCAAAGTATGAGGGGGGGACCATTTCACTTTTAGCCAAAACTTCTCCCCTCCCTCTCGAGCGATTTTCGACGTGCCTTTTGGCGATTTCCGACAACTTTTCGATGGTGCTACTTCTTTCTCTTCCATTCACATCTCTTAGGTACACTCTTTCTCTCCTCTTTCTCAATTATTTTTTCTTTCTAATAATGACATCATCCTCAACTAACTCCGATCCTCACCTGACCGACCTGGTTAGATGGTTGGAGGAATTAGATGCTACTCGACTTAGAGAACATCATCCCGAGCTGTCTGATCCTAGAGGCCACGGAATCAGACTCATCTTCCATTCCCCTTCCCCCATAGAAATTAGGGCCTCTAACCCATTGGCCCCTCCCGAGGTGGACAACGGGTTTTCTCACTCAGTTGTAACAGCCCAATCCCTCTATAACCTCCGTAGAAATGCTTGCATCCCCTCCTTTTTCAAACTATCCATCCCAAGCTATACAGATAGGCCATTCCGACCTCCTCCTCAAGGTCTGACCTTTTTCATAGGTCAATTAGACGGAGGACTTAGATTTCCCATCAACTCCTTTTTTTCCGATGTATCTTCTATGTACAAAATTCCTCTTAATCAGCTTACCCCGAACTCTTTTAGAATAATTGCTGGCTTTCTAATAATCACCAAGTTTTTGTCCATAACTCCTTCGACCGATCTATTTTTCGCTCTATTCCAGGTCAAATCCTCTACTCCCAAGGGCTTGTTTTACATTACTGCCCGTAATGAAACCAACTTCCTAGGGAAATATCCGACCTCTAATAAATTCTGGAAAGATCGGTACTTTTTTGTCATCTCGACCGAGGTTTGGCCCTTCCCTTACGAGTGGGTATGGTCTTTGCCCCCACAACAAAAACATGACCCCAAAAAGCGTCCTCTCGACCTGCAAGACTTGATCCACAAGCTCACAGCTGTAAAGTATGATCTTTCAAAAATCATCACTCCTTCTTTGCTTTATTATTCGGGAGTGAGTCCCGAGGTTGTTCCTTTAGAATGCGTCATCGGTAATACTCTTACCTTCTTTTTCAACACTTAGCTTTTCATACTTGTTTTCTAAAATTGCTCCATTTTCGCAGGCATCATGCTGTCCCGAGCCGTCGCTCAAAAGACCGAGGCCCGCAAGAAGATGAGCTCTCTGGCTCGAGCCTCCTCCTCCTCCTAGACAGGTGGAGCAATCGTGGGCCTTTTGGCGTCTGGGTCCCGATCTCCTCACACCACCCGGCCCGACTCTGCGGAAGATGTTCTAGTCGAGCTCTCAGATCCCAGCAGCCGACCTGTCCCTATAGGCTCCCGACGTGGATCCTCTGACACCGAGCTTCCTCCTCCCAAAAAGACTCGCGTGGGAACCAGCTCGGGAGAGCGTGGGCTGATTCGGAGTCCTATCGATACTCCGAACCAAACATGGATGGTTGGGAATTCCATCCTCAAGAATACAAATCCCGTGTTGGCAGCTCAATACATCCAGGGCCATTGCCATTATCCTGACCGAGCCGTTTTAGACAAGCTCTCAGACGCCGAGCTGGTCAACTCTTTCTGCGAGGACCAAGCCCGAGCCCACGTCAAGCTATCCTCCCTCATTGCCCGAGCTCAAGTGGGCTTTGCTAATCCCACCCTGGTGAGGGAACTCGAAGCCTTAAAAAAGGACAACAAAAAATTGAAGGCAAGGGAGGCCAAGCTGCTGACCGAGGTTCGCGAGCATAAGGACAAGCTTCTTGGGCTTGAGCGATCTGTCTCCAACTCAGAGTCAAAAATCAAAGAGTTGGACAAAGAGAATGCCACCCTCAAAGCCGAGCTGAAAGACGGTTTGGTGCAAGCTCGAGAAGAGGGTATTGAGATCGGCCGACGTGACTTTCTCCAATCTGATGAAGGCCGAACTCTAGTCAGCCACATACGGGATAAAGTCAAGAAATGCTTCCTGAGCTCCGAGGACTTTATTGACATCTTATCTTCTGGAGTGATTCAGCAGTATGGGTTCGCCTTTGACCAGGCCGAGCTCCAACTTCGGGAAAAGGGAGTGTCTGAACTCTAGATCGGGACGGGCCCCGAGCTCTGATGCAAGATCCAGAGGGCTTCGTTTTTTCCAAGGTTGCTAATGAAGTCAACCTTTCTTCCGACGAGGTTTTCACTAACACCTTGGGTGATTCATCTTGGATGGCCGATCTTAAGGCTGCCATCGACCAGGCGACCATGACAGATCGAGCCGCCGATCAAGGCTTTAGAATATCTTCCTCTCCTTCCCAGTCATGATCTGGCTCCACGGCTGCTCGTAATGTCGATCTCTCTGCTGCCTCTACCGTGCCGCCATCTGGCAACGAGCCCGATCTCACTGTCCAAGACTATGCTTCAGAGAATCTCATTTCATAATGCTTTGTCTTTGTCCCGATCTGGGATTTTTTGTAATTTCTTTGATGCAAGTCTTTTGTAGTAGCTCTTGTACTTATCCCAATCTGGGATTATTTTGTACCTTTTCGCATCATATCAATGAACTTATTTATTTCTCTATTTTATTGTTACCGATGTGTTTGGAAAACACTTGCTCAATTTTTATTTTTTTAGAGGACGAGTTTTTCAAGCTCGAGCTTGACTTGCCTCTGGGCTTATCGCGCCCGAAGTGTTTGGAGGGTTGGCTCGAGCCGAACTCCAAATGCTCAATTTTTCTCATTTTTTAGAGGACAAATTTTTCAAGCTCGAGCTTAACTTGTCTCTGGGCTTATCGCGCCCGAAGTGTTTGGAGGGTTGGCTCGAGCCGAACTTCAATCACTTGCTCAATTTTCTCATTTTGACAAGTTTTTCAAGCTCGAGCTTGACTTGCCTCTGGGCTTATCGCGCCCGAAGTGTTTGGAGGGTTGGCTCGAGCCGAACTCCAAACACTTGCTCAATTTTCTCATTTTTTAGAGGACAAGTTTTTCAAGCTCGAGTTTGACTTGACTCTGGGCTTATCGCGCCCGAAGTGTTTGGAGGGTTGGCTCGAGCCGAACTCCAAATACTTAGCAGAACAATTTTCAATAATATTTGTAGACGCAGACGCTTTTCATTGAATTTCAAAAAGAGGAAATTGCATCATTACATCATTCGAATTCCTACGGATAATATTTTTTTAGATTGCTAATATTCCATGCCCGAGGTAGTTTCTTTCCATCCAGCTCTTCTAACTCGTAAGCTCCTCCAGCCAAGACTTTGATCACCCGAAGCGGGCCCTCCCAATTTGGGTCTAACTTTCCTTTGTTTTTACTCGCATCAGCCCTCCTTAAAACTAGATCTCCCACTTGGAATTTTCTCTTCATCAGCTTACTGTTGTATGCTGCCCTGATTCTCTCTCTCTCTTGTCCTCTCCATCTGTAAAAAGGCCATCTCTCTTTTTTCATTAATCAAATCCAGAGCCTCATGTGTTAATATCTCATTCTCTTTTTCTTCAAACGTCTGAATTCTATGGGTTTCCATCCCGATCTCTGATGGTATCACTGCATCCATTAAATTGAACCAAACTGAAAGGGCTCTCTCCCGTGGCCTCCTTTGGGTTTGTTCGATAAGCCCATAACACTGAGCTCAACTCTTGCACCCAAGCTCCTCCAGCTCTTTTCAATCTAGTCTTGAGTCCTTGTACCAGAATCCGGTTAGTCACTTCCACTTGACCATTAGCTTGTGGATCTGCTACCGATGTGAAATGCTGGTTAATTTTCATCTCTTCGCACTAAGCCTTGATACCAGCCCCACTAAATTGTGTTCCATTATCCGAAACCTTGATTCTCGGCACTCCAAATCAGCACACAATGTTCTGCCAAATGAACTTCACCATCGGATACTCAGTAATTCTTGCTAAAGCCTCTGCCTCAACCCACTTACTGAAATAATCCTAGATTTCCTCAACACTTTGAAAAATAGCAAACTCCGCTCCGCCGAGCGAGAGATGAACCTATTCAAAGCAGCCAAATTTCCCGTCAAGCTCTACATATTCTTCACATCCCGATGTGGAGCCATCTCTCTGATTGCCCTCACCTTCTCGGGATTAGCCTCAATGCCCTTCTCAGTTACCATGTAGCCCAAAAATTTACCCGACCTGACCCCAAACGCACACTTCTTTGGGTTCAACTTCATTCGGTATTTCCTCAATGTTTCAAAAGTTTCTGCTAGATCTTTAGTGTAGCTCTCAGCCTTCACACTCTTCACTAACATGTCATCAACATACACTTCCATATTCCGCCCCAACTGGCTTTGGAACATCTTATCTACTAACCTCTGATAGGTAGCCCCCGCATTTTTCAAACCGAAGGGCATAACGACATAACAAAAAGGTGCCGAAAGAAGAATAAAAAACTTACCCGCTTCTCGGTCTTTTTCGCGCCTTGATCCGATCGGTCGCACCTCTGTGAAGCATCCATCATCTTTGAGTAACTCACATCCAGAAGTCGAGTCAACCAGCTGATCTATCCGCGGCAATGGGTAATAGTCCTTCGGACAAGCTTTATTCAAATCTCGGAAATCCACACACATCCTCCAATCGTCCAGGTTTTTGGGAACTAGTACGACATTGGATAACCATTCTGGAAACTGTATTTCACGAACATGCCCAGCCTCCAACAATTTCTCTACTTCCGCGCGCACAATCGCATCCTTCTTGGGGCCGAAATTCCTTTTCTTCTGCTTCACAGGTCGGTATGAGGGATTTATGTTCAATCTGTGCTCAGCTATACTTGGGTCAATACCCACCAACTCCTTAGCCGACCATACGAACACATCTACATTTTTCCTAAAAAAATCGACCAGCTCCTCCTTCAAGTCTTTCCTGAGGTGACTTCCAATTTTGGCGACTCGGCTAGCATCACCCAGCACCAGCTCTATGGTTAACAATTCTTCATTTGGCATGACATGTTCCACCGGATCCTCATCTAGCTTGATGAGTTTCTCCTTGCCCTTGCCATCATCATGAGCTACTCCCCTTTCTACCATCTGAAGACTCTCTACGTACAATTTCCTTGCCATGTACTGATCCCCCTCAACCTCTCCCACCTGGTCATCCACTGGGAATTTGATCTTTAAGTGATATACGGACACAACCGCTTGAAAAAGATTGAGGGAAGGTCTCCCAATCATCACATTGTACGACGAGGGTGCATCAACCACCAGAAATCACACCATCCTAGTCTTCCTATATGGTTCCTTACCCAAAGAGACGGGTAAAGTAACCATCCCCAACGGCTGAATCGAGCCCCTCGTAAAACCGACTAAAGACGTATCCACCATCTCCAATTCCACTTGCATATCCATCTGCCTATAACATTCAAAGAATAGTATGTCAGCAGAGCTACCTGTATCCACAAAGACTCTCTGAACATCGTAATTTGCTATGGTTATCGTGATAACGAGGGCATCGCTATGAGGGGTTGCAATGCCCCGGCTATCCTTCGGCCCAAACTGTATATTTGGCCCCACAAACACCTGTTCCACCCTCATCCGCTCTTGAGCATGCTCAGCAGCAGCGGCTCTCACATAGCTCTTCCTGGCCCATCGCGAGTCTCCACCAGATGGACCCCCTATAACCATCTGAATCACCCCCTTCCGCGGTGGCGGTGGAGGGAGCTCCTGCCTCTGCTGGTAATTACTGTGATCCTTCCGATAATTACCCTTAGACCTCCTCTTATCCACATACACAAATTCTTTCAGATGACCCGCCTGGATCAGTCTCTCTATCTCATCCTTCAAGTGAGTACACTAATCCGTGGTATGCCCGTACTCGTTGTGGAACCTGCAAAACTCTTTGCACTTCTCCTTCCTTGGCGTCTCAGCATAAGTTTTTGGCCACCTCAAATCTGGATGGCACTCAATCACAATGAAAACATCCCCTTGGGGAGCTACCAAGGGTGTATATTTTTCATACCTAGGCCTCCCTCCCATCAGATCAGATTTGGGGAGGTTATGCTTCTTACTGGGAGCTCTTTCATCTCTTTCCTCTTTCCTCTCCTTCCTCTTACTCCCTTCTTCGCGCTTCATCCTCCTAGCCTCCTCCAGATTGATGTACTTTTCGGCCCTTGCCAGGAGCTCGTCAAATGTGTGTGCCGGTTCTATCACCAGAGATTCAAAGAAATCCCCATCTTTCAGACCTTGGGCCAAAGCATTAGCCAAGATATCTTGGGTCGCTAAAGGCATCTCCAACTTCGCCTCCGTAAACCTCTGAATATAACTCCTCAAACCTTCATCATCCCTTTGTTTAATGCTGAACAAAGTCAGCGGTGTTTTCTGGTACCTCCTGCAGCTAGTAAATTGGTGCAAGAACATAGAGTCAATTCATCAAAACTCCCGATCGACCCGACAACAATTGACTAAACCACTGCTGGAATGACTTAGTCAATGTGGTCGGAAATACCCGACACATCACTCCATCAGAGAACCTATGGAGCATTGCGGCATTCTCAAAACGGCATAGGTGATCCCAAGGATCAGTGGTGCCATCATATTCAAAGTTCAGCGTACGACACGAGGGGGGGAGTTCATCAGCCATAATCTCCACTGAGAAAGGGGTTCCCCTCCTAGATCGCCCCACCTCCAGACACCTTCTTCTTCAACTCTCTCATCTCCCTATGCAGATCATCCATCCTCTCACTCCAGTCCGGATCCGTCTCCGTGGCCGTCTGAGTAAAGGCCGCGGAGGCGGTCACCTCCTCCAACATCGGTGCCCTTCGACCCCGCTCTCCCCCGGTCGGGGGAGGCCTCATCTCGTGCCGGTCTAGCCTCGAGCCGCGCAGTGGAACCACTTCTCGCATCCGACTATCCACGCTTCTTCCACAATGGCCTTGATGTAGGAAGCCATCTCGCTGAAAGAAACCAGGTCCTGCCATTCATCACTCCCATCACGGGATCAAGAATCGGCCACCCTTTGCGGAAAAAAACTCCCACACCAAGTGCGGTGCGCGTACGTCCGCGCTCCCGGTCACCACTTCCGGCGTCTCAATCGAACCTCATCCAGATCATTCTCCAAATTCCTTCGTACATCCTCCATAGCTACTACCTTGAACTCACGCCTTAAAACTCAAAATTCCCACGAGACGACGCCAATTGGTCGGCATGCGGAAAATGCCACCGCCCAATAATCCACGCTCCGCCACACGATCGACCTCGAGAACCCGCAACACAACCGTTAGAAGGGGAACCGGAAGGATTTTCCTAGCGCACCCACTCCGACGCCTAGTCAAGATTTTTTTAGAGAAAAAATATCAAAGTGTGATGAAAATGTATTCGAGTCTAACTAGCGGCGTCTTTACTTGTGCCCTTTTATAGGTTTTGGAATTAGGGTTGCATAGGCATCAAGCCACACTAAAACCCTAATTAACACATAGGCTTAGGTTAATCACCCGTATTGGGCCACAAGACTACTTGGCCCGAAGAGATCGGCAGGCCCTTAAGTCGATTCATTATAGGGTCTAGGCCCATCAGGTCGGTAGGCCCTTAAGTTGGCCCAATCAGGGGTCCAGGCCCATCAGGTCGGTAGACCCTTAAGTTGGCCCAATGAGAGGTCCAGTCCATCAGGTCGGTAGGCCCTTAAGTTGGCCCAATCAGGGGTCCAGGCCCATCTGGTCGGCTCATTTATTACAGGTCGGCCCAACCCTCCTAGGTCGGCCCGACTCTCATAGGTCGGCCCAGCCACCATAGGTCGGCCCAGTGCCAGAGATCGGCCCAGGTCCTTTCATCAAGCTCATAGAGGTAGGTCGGCTCAAATAGGCCCCCATCAATAATATATCACCTTTATTGGAGTTACAATTTACATTCCTTCAGAAACTAGAAACGAGGATTTTGATTTAGTCAGTTGGTCTTTTATTTGATTTAGTCATATGAGATGAAAGTCTTTTTAGCTTTTGTTTTGCTGAGACCTTTAGACTAACATGTGATGTATTTTGTATTTTTTTGATTTATGTATTAGATTTTCGGGAAAAATACTTAGAGATGCGGTTCTGAGAGCTCATTATTAGTTAGACGAAACAAGAAACTTACGCATAAAAAAATATTTTACTTTTTAAAAACGTTGTAAAATAGGGAAAAAAATTAAAATAGAAAATGAGAGAAAGGAAAAATCATCCCCATGTATAGATTAAGCACTCTAAGATGGAAAAACCTTGTGAGGATTGAGGATCATCTTTCTATTCATGGTGCCACATAAGCAACTTTAGAACAATCTAGAATAAACGATGGGGAATATAGAATAAAGTGTAACCACATTATTTTACGTTAATATTTGTCAAATTGGTTAAATCAATGATAAGATAATCAACGGTCGGCACAAAAATTAGCCTGTAGCTGAATAATTTATTGTTAAAAGTAGTCAATTACCTTTGATAATAATAGCAACTTAGCCACAATTATGGACATAATTTAATAGGAAAAAACCAGGAGCGTTAGATGAGCAACGTGGCTTTGTTACAGCGGTTCGTGTCATTTTTAGTATTAAAGTTGAATTGGGCACCTTTATCTTCGTGCTAATGGTGAGTCATTGACAAGATTTGGACGGTTGAAACATAATACTTTTCTCTTCGATGATGTCATTTAATATCATCAATAACTAATTAAGTAATAAATGATATTAATATCGAATCAAACAAATATGCCTTAGACCATCTCTAACCCATTGCACCAAATTTGGTGTAAAAACTACACCAAATTTAGTGTTTTGGTGTAATTTTTCAAAAAGCATCTCCAACCCATTACACCAAATCTTACACTAAATGAATATTTTATTCTTTCTTTTTCATTTTCTAGTAACCAAATTTATTTATTTATACAATTATTTCATTTAATTAAAGTTTATTATTGTTAATATAATTAACTAAAAACTTATATTTTATTAATATTACATTAATTAATTATATTACAAAAATAAATATTAAATTAATATTAGTATCCCTTTAAATGTAATTATAATTATTTGTTATTTATTATTATTTATAGCAAATGTAATTAATTATTAAAACCAAGTTATATAAATTAATTATATATAAAATGAGGATACAATTGGAATTTAAACTTGAAGTAGAAGAGAATTGGAGGGCAAATAGGAGATATTGTATTACACCAAATTTGGTGTAAATGAATAGTGTTACACCAAATTTGGTGTAATACTATTCACTACACCAAATTTGGTGTAAGGTTTAGAGTTGGGTTGGAGGGAGTTTTTTGCATATTTGGTGTGATAGTGTGGGATTTGAAGTTGGGTTGGAGTTGCTCTTATGACTAAAATATAAGATCGCAAATAAACGAGTGTTGAAATTTTAATTTTTGTTGTTTGAGTTATGGCGCATTTGCTGAAAAGTGAAGAAGATATTTTACGTAACACATTTTATTAATTATTACTGATTGTCGCCATTCATAATTATAATTATTATTCATTTAATGCATTATTTGAATTACAATTATTACCCAATATATCTTATTATTATTGGGCCACATATAAAATCATTCGGTTTACGAGGCCCGGTTCCAGCCCATGCAACCACTCTCTCCTAAACGGCCCACGCAACCCATGAATTCAGGTATAAAAAAGTTTCTCCATCTCATTTGTGAGTATTCATAGTTCAGTACTCTCAATTGTTATCTTTTTCCTGGTTTTCTCTCATTCGCGTACTAGCTTGAACGTCGGAGGGGCCTCCTGGAGTAATTCTAGGGACTCCATAATCTTATTCTGTGTCTTGCAGACAAGATCCCACAACAGAAAATTTCCATCTTTGGAGAAGAAGACTTGGACTTTTTTCATAATCTCTAGGCTTGAAGTGATATGTTTTATTGAGCAGCATTACTAGTCAAATGATATTTTAATGCGAAGTGAAAAGAGAAACGCTCGTACAACTTTTATTGTTAGACATATTGAATAATACGTTAAAAGAGTGTTTACAAATTCTAAAAACAGTGATTCACATTTTTAGATGGGAAAAAAAAGCGATTCTCCGCTTCTAGAAGCAGAGAATGTTTTTTTTTTTTTTTTCCGTTTGCAAACACATTTTCTGAGATTGGGATGAACTTAAATTTTTTTTTTTGAATGGAGTCGGATGATCGTGAGAATGAATCATGGTTTTGAATATCAGTCCACTAAATTTAATTTAAATAAACATGGGGAAAATAATTAAAATTACTACAATTTGTGGTTGATATAAGAATTGCAAGAGTAAGAAAGCTATGCAAAAGATTTCTAACATCATGCGATTAACTTAGGGTATATGGTCCTGCATAAAAAGAAGGAATGAAGCCCAACAAATCCATCTTGAGTATTCTGCCAAAAAAAAAAGAAAAAAAAAGACCATCTTCAGTGAATAAAACCCAACTTGGTTTGGGCCGAAAAGTTACGGACTATAGTGGGCCGATCAAAATTGAAATAGAGAACCCAAAAACTTGAGGTTATTTCATAATTAGGTCTAAAAAAAATTTCATTTTTTTTCCCACCAAAAGACAATTCGGACATAAAAAAGTACATATTGTTTTTTTCACCCCCAAGGATTGGCCTAACTGCTTTGTGGTTGCAAGTGCACATCAAGGTCCTAGGTTTAAACTTTGACTAACACAGAGTAAGGGATTGGGGTTTGCTCCTCCTCCCTACGAAGAATGGATGTCCGATAATCTGAAGGAAGTGTGAGGTCTGTGCCCCGAACTGATGTGTGGATACTCTGAGTTGACAAAAAAGAAAGTACATATTGTTTTATTCAACGGTCATTTAAACAAGTGTTCTTCGCATTTTTTTTAAAAAAATATTTCAATTAGACCAAATCTCAATGGTGCTTGTAATTAGGGATGCAAAAATCCCCGCGGTGAGCCATCCCCATTGGTACCTGAATAAATTTGGACTGAGAATCATCAGTTAATAATGGAATGAGATGGTGATGGGGATTCCTCGCTTCTCTAGAATCAGAGATGGGACATGAATGATATTTATATCTCCTGTCCCATCGCCCTCCTCATCCCGTCCTTGATTAAATAAAACGAGGGTTCCCCAAGCCCATCCCTATTCCATGACTATATATTATATTTATCTATTATTAATATTTATTCTATTTATAATATTTTTTTATTAATTTAAAAAACTAAACCCTTGAAGTCTTTATAAGTTTTTTTTAATAGATCATTAATAATAAAATAAAGAAAAAGCAAGAGGTTGGTCACAAAATATTCTTTATAAGTTTACTTATTCTCATTCTTTCTTTTACAAATTAGAGATTTATGTTATTTTTAATTATTTTAATTAATAAGTAGTTATTTTAAGTAATTTATTTTACAGTTTTTTTTATTAATATTAATAAATACAAAATGGGGAACCCGATTCCTCACGGGAATTGTGTTCCCCAAACGAGGAATCCAAATTCATGTCCCAGATACCCAATGTGACTAATGATATTGGGTAATATTTGGGATGGATTCGGGGATGGGGATGATATGTCCAATACCGACCCGTTCCCGCCCATTGCCATCCCTACTTGTATAACTTTATGTTGGAAATTTGGTTTTGATAAAGTGGGTGTCGACCTGATTTTGACCAAATTTTCAATGGCTATGTATTTAATTTTGAAAAAATTCAATTATAAATTATTATTCTACGTTCCGAGTAGATGTTCATAGTATTTTTTATTTCTGAAAATCGAATTTTGATGAGTGATAAATTAATACACGAAGTTGGCCACACAATTGGGCATTACGTAAAGGGAGTTGAAAGGTTTTAGCCTTGTCCTACATATAATATAAAACATAGTTTATCCTAGAATAAATACTAGAAGTTGTTATTAATGGATGATCACAACGCCCGCCCGGACCGATCTGGGCCTGTGCTTGTGCTTGTGCCGGCCCAACCCTTTGGGTCCAGATCGACTACTGTTCTGTCACTCGAAAATGGGCTTGTGATTGACATGTGTTTTGCATGTATTTTGGGCATAATTATGGCTAGAATTAGTTGCTATGCATGCATTACATGAGTAAATAGGGCTTTATTTCTGTTTTGTGGAAAAGGTATTACGCTTTGCTCGTTTTGTAGGAATTTGTTGATAATTGTAGCATTTTGGCAACAATTCGGAGCATTGCGATAAAGAACCGCCAATACTTGACGTAATGTACGAAGTTTGAAGTTGAATCGGGAAGAAGTCAGACGAACCGGGCGAGAAACGAAAGAAAATGAACAAATATCAAGTCTAGCAGGTGCGCACGGGCAGGGCGTGGGTCCCTAGCATGGCCCGTGCGCTAACCCAAGGCCAGTTCTCAAGTCTCGACTATACGCACAGGCTGGTCGTGCGTTATACGCACGACCCGTGCGTCTTTCAGCGATTGGCATATTTCTGCGGTACCTAGCACGGGCTGGGCATGCGCTAGGCGCACGACCCGTGCATCTGTGCGGGAAAATAGAGTTTGACAGATTTTCAACTAGGTTTCGACTCGAACAAAGTACAAATAGAGACGGGGCGGCCACAAACAAAGATACGCTGACTTTTGCCCTAGAACACAGAGAAAAGAGCAATTTTCCACCAGAGAATTGGAGAGATCGATCAAGGCTACAACAACATGCTTGAGGATTGAAGATAAATCGAGAGATCATCGACGTCCCCGAGTCTTCGCATTCTATAGTATCTTTATTTTCAATTAGTTAGACATGAACATGGATGATTTGTCTGTGAATTATTTGTTTTCTATGTCTGGCTAAACATCTTGTGATTCCCGGGTTTGGGAGTAGGTTAATGGATATTTTTATTTGATGATTAATGACAATTGAAGTTATTGTTTTCAACCCTATTTGAGTACTTTGTTTTAATTCTTGTTTTATCAAAAGGCCTTTGGTTTAACTTGTTTGATGTATTGATTCATAATTCGAACAAATGAGTTTCAATACTAGATCTGTGAGTACTTGACATGAATATTTGCATGATTGAGAAGTCTGTGAATATTTATGAGGATATTTAATCTTATATGCTTTTGGGAGTTGGATATCTCATGTTGAGTAGAGATGCTAGCATAGATATTCCAATAAAAGGTTTTACATGCATCTCGAGAGAGAGGGTAAATTACTTTTGTGATTGTTCTATAGGGAAGAATACATATAACTTTGGTTTGATTAATCTGATAATAAAAGGGGATATTAACTGAAACCATTACCCAAGAATCCATTCATCTTCTTGATCTTTTAATCAATCTTTACTTTGTTTATTTTAGGATAAATTTCTGTTTTAGTTTATAAAACCAAATCACTCACTTTCGATCGTCTAGATAAAAATAAGGCTATTACAATCCAATACTTAGTACATTAATTTATTAGTCCCTGTGGATTCGACCTTGCTAACCCTATTATATAAACTGCACCGTACACTTGCGGTGAAGCTAAAAAATAAGGCGAACAAGTTTTTGGCGCCGTTACCGGGGACTAATCAAATTTTTAGTACTAATATTGAGATAAATAGAATTATTTTTAATTTAGACATTTTTTCTTTCTTTTTATTTTGTTGTTTAATTTTACTTCTACCGTGTTTGACTTGTTTTCTTTAGTTTGTTCAGGTAGTGCATGATCACTCGCTCGAAGCAAGGAGAATTAGCACCGTTCATACCGGAGGTTGAGGCTTTTGCTAGGCGAAATAGTGCGGCTACTAAATGGGCAGAAAGACAGCAAGAACAGGCTATGGCAGACGTAGAAGATAACAACGGAGGCAATAACGGGGTCGACAACGGAGGTAACAACTGGGCCAACAGGGTCAACGTTGAGTTACTAGTACCAGAGGTTCTGGTAGTCCAGCATCAAGCGATTCACGATTACTTTCGCCCACAGACCAATCGCAACTATGGTGGAATTGCCAATATCCCAATCAATGCGAATAACTTTGAGCTGAAGCCAGCACTGATCTCGAAGGTGCAGCATAATCAGTTTGGGGGTTTCCCGTCTGAAGATCCCAATTCTCATCTTGCGAACTTTATACAGATTTTCAATACAATCAAGATGAATGGGGTGACTGATGATGCTATACGTCTTCGCCTATTCCCTTTCTCTTTAAGGGATAAGGCTAGAAACTGGCTAGGCACCCTAACTCAGGGGAGTGTGAACAACTGGGATGAGTTGAGTCAGAGATTTTTGTTTAAATACTTCCCACCAAGTAAGACACTACATCTCAAAAGTGAGATCACGCAGTTCAGGCAGTTTTACTCTGAGCCCTTGTATGAGGCTTGGGAGAGATTCCGGGATTTATTGAGGAGGTGCCCGCAACACGGATTTCCTGAGAATCAGCAACTCTGCTTCTTTTAGAACGGGTTGTTGGGACAGACTAGGTCGTTTGTTGATGCAGCAGCAGGGGACGCATTACTTGCAAGATTCCCAGAGGATGAATTCAACTTGTTGGAGGAGATAGCCATGAATAGCTATCAGTGGCCCTCCGAGAGGACTAATGTGAAAATGGTAGCCGAAGTTACTGATTCAGACCCAATTAAGACATTGACAGCTCAGATGACGTCGTTGACCAATCAGTTGAGTGTATTGACGAAGGGGACTGATGGAAACGTTGGTGCAAGTAATGGGGGAGTTCCTCTAGATCCCATGGAGGAAGCAAATTATGTAAACAACCAGAATTTCAACAATTATCGGAACAATCAGACTCCTACCCATTACCATCCGGGTTTGAGGAACCATGAAAACTTCTCCTATGCGAACATGAAGAATGTGATGCAACCACCACAGGGGTTTAATGTGACAAACGGTGTCATTAATGCGGAGGCAAAGCCATCTTTAGAAGACATTCTCACCTCGTTCATGGGTGAAACGAGGAACAGGTTCAATAAAGATGAGGCTAAGATAGACAAGATCGAGGCATATATCACGGAGTTGGCCAACACTGTGAATTCACGAATGAAAAACCTAGAAACACAGATTGGCCAGCTAGCGACAATCATTGGTGGACAACATCAGAAGGGCCAGTTTCCGAGTAACACGGAAGTCAATCCGAGGGAACAGTGTAATGCCATTTATGTGAGGAGTGGTACGGAGTACGAGGAACCGAAAATTCTAGGAAGTAAAGAAAAAACTGAAGAACGCACGACCCGTGCGTTGGAGCATGACCAGGTCGTGCGTGGTACCGAAGGATTCCAGGAGCACAACATGAGACACACGACCCGTGCGTCTGAGCACGGGCGGCCTATGCGTGATGCTGAACGGGTAATTTCGACTCTGGGAGATGAACACACAGAAGCAAAGGGCGATGTTGAGGCCGCAAGAGTCGAGGGTCATATTGCTGAACAAAAAGGGGCTGAGAAGCTTAAATCTTTCTTTAACTCTGATCTTTCAAAGTTTTCTATACCACTCCCTTTCCCTCAACGCTTTAAAAAGAAAAAGTTAGACTCCCAATTTGCTAAATTCTTAGACATCTTTAAGAAACTGCATATTAACATACCTTTTGCAAACGCATTGGAGCAGATGCCCAATTATGCGAAGTTTTTGAAGGAAGTGATGTCAAAGAAGAAAAAGTTGGCAGAATTTGAGACAATCAACTTAACCGAGGAGTACAGCGTGATCATTCAGAGGAAATTACCACAGAAGCTCAAAGATCCTGGGAGTTTCACTATCCCTTGTGTTATTGGTGGTGTTGTCTTTAATAAAGCACTTTGTGATCTAGGGGAAAGTATTAACTTAATGCCCTTGTCCATTTTCAGGAAACTTGGATTAAGAGAGGTGAAGCCGTCCATGGTTACCTTGTAGCTTGCAGATAGATCACTCACATATCCTAAGGGAATCGTGGATGATGTGCTCGTGAAGGTAGATAAGTTTATATTCCCTGTGGACTTCTTGGTGCTTGACATGGAGAAAGATCGAGACGTCCCTCTGATACTTGGGCGTCCATTCCTAGCCACTGCACGAGCCTTGATAGATGTGCAAAAAGGAGAGCTCATATTATGAGTTAATGATGAGCAAGTGTTGTTCTCCATCTATAAGGCTGGGAAAACTCATGATAAAGTAGTAAGTTGTAAATCGCTATCTGTCATCGATTCATGTGCTAATAATTTTAATCAGAGTGATTGTGTGTGTGCTTTAGACCATGTGCAGGAAGTACTGAATTGGGAGAAAGCGAAGCACACGAAGAGGGCCAGCAGCTCAGAAGCACGCGTGTACTGTCGTTCGCACGATGCAAATGAGAAGAAAATGACATTTGACCGACGTATGAGTTCTACGCTAGAGGCATTCAAAGGAGGATTGAATTTATGTGAATTGAATTGGCAAGGAGAAAGACAGGAAGAGGTGACACACCACACTTTGCTGGAACCGTGATCGAGTAAAACAGCGTCAAACTATAGACATTAAATTTAGCGCTTGTTGGGAGGCAACCCAACGATTTGCTGTTTTATTTCTTCCCATGTTTTTTTGGTTTGTTTTCCCTTTTCTAGGTTAGGATTTTCTTGCTTCCCTAAAAAAAAATGGAAAAATCGGAGCTGAAGTGCGGAACCCATCACAAGCAGGGCGTGCGCCATGTGCACGGCCCGTGCGGGCACCAGGAATTGGGATTGAAATTTTAGCACCCCGCACGGGCAGCCCGTGCGCACGACTCGTGCGGTTCCCAGGATTTTGAATTGAAATTTCGACACTCGCACGGGCAGCCCGTGCACTAGGCGCACGGCCCATGCGTGTGTCGGCAGAGACTGTATTAAGGTCGCGCAGGGGTCAATTTTTTCACAAAATCTCATTCTCTCTCTCGCGCAGAATTGCTCAAACTAGCACCCCTCTCAAATTTTCAATTAATCACTTGGGTTTCTTTGCAAAATCACTTCCCACACTACTCACACAAGAATTACACTCTTAAAATTGTTTTGAAGTGAGGATTTGAGTAGAAGGAGCACATAGGGTTCCAATTTTCACCTCTTTCCGAATTTTCGAGATTTAAGGTATGAACTTCACTTTTTGTTTCGATTTTCTTGTCGATTATGGATTTGAGTTCTTATATGGTGCATGTTTGATGAATTTTCCATGATTTAGCTTGGTTTTTCTATTGGGCATTTTATCGAACACCTTGTGGGCTGTTGAATTAGGATATTTGTGGTTGATTGTTTGATGAATTTGTACATGAGCTTGATTATTTTGGGTGTTAGTGACTAGGATTCTCTGCAATTACATTGTTATTTGTGCTTGGAAGCTTAATTGTTGATTTAATTGTAGGGATGAGGCACTATGCTGTATTTGATTTGTTGTATAAAATTCATCGCTTTCTTGTTATACTTGGCACGTACGTATTCTCACAATTGTTTTACCAGGTACTAACTTGAACATATGGCTGAATAAAGGAACCGACAAGGATGAGGTGGACTAGGATGGGGGGCCGCTGCCGCACGACAGACGCCACACCCAGACAGCCCCGAGGCTTATGGACTCACTCTAACAGAGGACGATTTCCTGGAGCGATGGAACAGGTTGATCACTCGTTCTTTCACGCCAACAAGATTTGTCGACGACGATTGTACCCAAGCTCTTGGGATACATGAGGAGGTTTGGCAGATGTTCGAACAAGTGGGGTGGACCGCCTTCATGCAAGGGTGGTGGCCAACGTTTAAAACACTAGCACTCGAGTTCCTGAGCACCTTGGATATTACTGAGACGCGAGCAAACAATGAGCCCCAGGCAATCCGTTGTCAATTGGGCAACGTGTGGAGGCACGTCACTATCGCCCAACTCAACGAGATTTTTGGGGTACCGTCTAACGCCCCTTTCCGCATCAAGCGACAAATTATAGCCGATTATGATTTACGCGATTGTTGGTTCAGACACCAGAGATCGGCCCGATGCAATATGCGGCACATACGTCGAAGGCCTCATCACTCCGAAACCCCGTCTTCTACTACATCCAAAAAGTAACAGCTCACTCCGTGTACGCTCGACACAACAACGGAGGTGTGCAAGCTCGGGAGCTATACCTACTTTGGTGTATGCTCACCCGCACCCCTTACAACATGGCGGCTCACTTTGTGGAACACGCCGTGTATGTTTCCAAGCAAGATGCGGGGACAATATTGATTGGGGGAATGCTAACCCCCATTGCTCGACATTTTGGGGTTGATATGCGCAGAATGGAGCCGATAGCGGGCAGTCGGAGCATAAAAATGAACGCCCTCCGCACGATGAAAATAATAACAGACGAAGAGAACATACTCTATTTCCAACAAAGGGTTAGACCGGCCTTCCCACTTCCTAACCCGCACTCACACAATGGTGGTGGACAATGAAAGTAATTGGCTCATGAACTCTGAGGCACATATCAGAGTCATGGAAGGCCTGACTGCAAGGAAAAGGAGGAGGGTAGCCGGGTTGCCCGATGAGGAGGATTTGGCGATTGAGGTAAGAGAATATGATCGGCAAGAAAGGGGCTTTGAGCCAGGCTTCCAGCAGGGAGGCTTTGAGCACGGGTTCCCACAGGGAAGGCCCAACATTCTAGAGACCTCCCACCAAGGTGAGGAGCGTGGGGGACAAGATTATCAGGATAGACTCTATGCTCTTGAGAAGAGCATGCGACAGCACATGGATGATTTCCGGCAGTACCAGGACGATTTCAGGCATTACCAGGAGGAGTTCCGTGCTTTCCGCACAGAGCAGGAGTAGAGGTATCAGGCCCAGGAGAGCGGGAGTTGGAGATGTTGCAGATTATGTATCAGATACAAATGTGGCACATCTCACAGGGCCATTTCCGCCGCCACCCCCACAGTGAAGCAGGTCCATTTCCACACTTTTCTTTGAAAATCTATCTTTTCTTCTATGCGCTATAATTTCATTCAAGTTTGGGGGGGAGAGGTAGTAATTTGATTGAAGGGTGTGGCATTTTTTCATTCATGTAGTTGCATTGAGAGCATGTAGGTTGCATTGTATTAGATGTTTGTTTTTGGATTTTTAGCACGTTTATTGCTTTAGCACGTTTATTGCTTTCTTAGTTGTTTAGGGAGTGAGTTGACCGCTATTGTGTGCTTGTTGTGATCTTGGGAGCATTTGTTGAACAGTTTATGTTGTTTTGAATTGGGTGTTGAGCGTGAGTTGACCGAGTTGAGAATAGATGATATGGAGCATGTGAATATTGAAATCATGGTTGACATACTTTGAATTACGCAATTACAAGCCTGTGAGATTTTTGAGCCTTTACTGCTTTCATTATATGCAGTCTTGTTTGTTGATTGAGTGTGTCATTCATGTTGATTTGAATCTATAACTTGCTCTGGTATCTCCATCGAAGTCACATGTTGCATGCAATTTATGAAAATGATTTTAGGCCATTTTTGTTAAACCTTTCAAACCTTTTGCCTACCTTATGATATTTGATTTCCCTAGTTAGCCAATTTGAGCCTATTGCCTGATTTGTGATAGCCACATTTCAAGCCTTAACTTGATATATCTGTTACCCTAAGCTTGAGCGTATAACATTGAGTAAAGGGAGTGAATAAAGGGTTGAATAAGGATATCGAGAAGTTAGAAAATGGTGTGTATGTTGGGTGATTGGGAATAAAAGAAGAAAATGAGGAAAAGGGAGGATACTCACAAAAGAGTTGAAAAAGAAAAACGACTGCATAAGTGAGTTGGCCGTAAATAAACATATAGGCTGAAATTTGTGATGTAAGGCGAAAGAAAATAAATTGTATGAAAAAGAAGGGAGAAATAGAGATGTGATAGAATAAAAGGTGATTGGGGGGTGCATAGTTAATTTGAATAAGAATAATTATTTGAGAAAAACATTGTGCTTACCAATCTATACGCTTGAGTTTGAGTCAGTTCATCCATATTTCCCTACCTTAACCAAAGAGCCTTCATTACAACTATAAGCAAAGTCCTTTCTGATTTGTGAATTGCATACAATCGAGTGGCGGAGATGTTAGATGATTTGCAAGCATATGGTAATTCTTCAACATTGATATGATTTGAGCGAATACACGTCCCTTATTATCCTAGAGAGTAGAGTATACACTTTATCCATGAGAGGCGTGATTTGAAGTGTCTTCCATGATTTTAGTAGACTTGTGCTCTGTGTTAGATATTTGAAGCTTGGTTGGTTTGTTGCTTGATGTCTATGGATAAATGACATGAATTGTGATGCGTTGTTCTTGAGTTGCTCTTCATTACCCCATTTGTGTTTTGTCTTGTTTATAAAGTGTTGACCGGGACTGTCAACAGTTTAAGTTTGGGGGTTTGATTGACATGTGTTTTGCATATATTTTGTGCTTAATTATGGCCAGAATTAGTTGCTATGCATGCATTACATGAGTAAATAGGGCTTTATTTCTGTTTTGTGGAAAAGGTATTATGCTTTGCTCGTTTTGTAGGAATTTGTTGATAATTGTAGCATTTTGGCAACAATTCGGAGCATTGCGATAAAGAACCGCCAATACTTGACGTAATGTACGAAGTTTGAAGTTGAATCGGGAAGAAGTCAGACGAATCAGGCAAGAAACGAAAGAAAACGAACAAATATCAAGTCTAGCTGGTGCGCATGGGTAGGGCGTGCGTCCCTAGCACGGCCCATGCGCTAACCCAAGGCCACTTCTCAAGTCTCGACTATACGCATGGGCTGGTCGTGCGTTATGCGCACGGCCCATGCGCCCTTCAGCGATTGGCATGTTTCTGCGGCACCTAGCATGGGCTGGGCGTGCACTAGGCACACGGCCCGTGCGTCTGTGCGGGAAAACAGAGTTTGACAGATTTCCAACTAGGTTTCGACCCGAACGAAGTATAAATAGAGACGGGGCGGACACAAACAAAGATACGCTGACTTTTTCCCTAGAACACAGAGAAAAGAGCAATTATCCTCCACAGAATTGGAGAGATCGATCAAGGCTACAACAACGTGCTTGAGGATTGAAGATAGATCGAGAGATCATCGACGTCCCTGAGTCTTCGCATTCCATAGTATCTTTATTTTCAATTAGTTAGACATGAACATGGATAATTTGTCTATGAATTATTTGTTTTCTATGTCTAGCTAAACATCTTGTGATTCCCGGGTTTGGGAGTAGGTTAATGGATACTTTTATTTGATGATTAATGACAATTGAAGTTATTGTTTTCAACCCTATTCAAGTACTTTGTTTTAATTCTTGTTTTATCAAAAGGCCTTTGGTTTAACTTGTTTGATGTATTGATTCATAATTCGAACAAATGAGTTTCAATACTAGATTTGTGAGTACTTGACATGAATATTTGCATGATTGAGAAGTCTGTGAATATTTGTGAGGATATTTAATCTTATATGCTTTTGGGAGTTGGATATCTCATGTTGAGTAGAGATGCTAGCATAGATATTCCAATAAAAGGTTTTACATACATCTCGAGAGATAGGGTAAATTACTTTTGTGATTGTTCTATAGGGAAGAATACGTATAACTTTGGTTTGATTAATCTGATAATAAAAGGGGATATTAACTGAAACCATAACCCAGGAATCCATTCATCTTCTTGATCTTTTAATCAATCTATACTTTTTTTATTTTAGGATAAATTTCTGTTTTAGTTTATAAAACCAAATCACTCACTTTCGATCGTCTAGATAAAAATAAGGCTATTACAATCCAATACTTAGTACATTAATTTATTAGTCCCTGTGGATTCGACCTTGCTAACCCTATTCTATAGACTGCACCGTACACTTGCGGTGAAGCTAAAAAATAAAGCGAACAGCTTGGCCCAGATTCAAGTGACAATTGGGCCTGATGAATCAGGACATTATAGGTGTCTAGATTCGTATGTGTCTGTTGGAGTCTATAACTACTCAAATAATGGTCATTGATGGGGTTGTAACACTTGGCTGTTACAGAGGAAAGTTAGTGCTCACTCACTTACCTGAATTTATTCACTGCATATTGGATTTTGTTGCCTATAAATAGTCTGGATTTCCATTACACAAGTTACACTAAAAATTCATATACTTCTATGTATATTTCAAAAGTGTTTTTAAAAGTGTTGTAACATCTCGAAGAACACTCATTCTGTATTTGAGTCCCGCAACCACTTCTCACCCCTTCAAGTTAGAAAGGCGCTTTTGTATCAGTGGTGCTATTGCACAAAAAAGTTTAGCCATTTTATCTTTGGGGACTTTACGTCGTACTGTGAGCATTAACCGGAACGTATTTGTCTTGCGTAAAGAGTTTCATCTCGACTCGGCTTCTGTCCAGACAAGTTGTACAATAGAATCTATTTTTGTATTCATTTTTCTGTTTTGTAAAAGCCATTGTTTAAGGCTTCCCGTCGTAACACCTCTGCAATCAACACTTTAAACTAAAGACAAGTAATACGATGCAGTGGTATTTGTTGGGTATCTATCTGCCTCAATAGATCGACACACAAAGTACCGAAACAAGAATATTACAGACTTAATAGCCTCTTATACAAACCAACTCTAGATACAAAGTACAGAATGTAAAATAGAATGAAAATTACAAGAACTGTAAAGAATAAAACGAATATCAAAGGCAACAGCAAAAACTCAAAGTATTTAATTTACTTGCTCGGGACTGAACCCAAAACAACGATGTCACAAAGAATCAACCCAGAGTACCAAGTGGAAGCCACAAAAGCCATGTCACAGAAAATACCTCTCAAACCCCAAAGAAGAACCCTGAAACCCTAGATCGAACCAACCCTCAAATCCCAGAAATCCTAACCTCACAAAGAACAGGTTAAGTACACCGATGAGTAGTGGACTAACACAATAATACTCAGGTCTGTGTATCCCACACTCGATTCACTCAGAAACACAACCAGAAGTTGGAGATCTAGAGATTGAGATCGATGAACAAGAGAGAGAAAGGTTATAGAGAGTTCGAGAGAGATGAGAAAGAAAAATCACTGAGATAATGAATTAGGGTTTCGGGGCTTGGGTTTATAAAGCAGCAATGAAGGGCTCAGATTAGGCCATCATCATGCACGGTCGAGATCAAACCCAAAAGATCCGCGAACTTAAGAAACGAGTGCTGCAACCCAAATAGAGAGATCCGGGTAACATGGGAAATAGGCTTGGGATAGAAGGCTTTTTCTGGGCTGCATTTTGGGCCGTGTATTATTGGATCTGGGCCACACACAAATGGGCCATAAATACCAACAATCTCCACTTTGGCACATTGTGATTCACTTAGACAATAAAAGGTTAGAAGTCATCATCATCCCCGATTGCCTTCCTAACACTTAAGCCAAGAAGGATTTGTGCTACAGAAGCATTAAAGCTAACTGTAACTGGATAAGGACTTTAACAAGCACACAAAAAGTTAAATTCCCCCATTGAATTAACATAAGCACAAAGCAAATATTAACTCAACAGTTTTGGATCCAACAGAAACACACAGTAACTGTTAAATCCAACATAAGGGTAACTAATCACCAATGTCAAAATTTAGGATTTTTTAAACAGGTTTTGAACTTTGATAAGGGTAGACACTTAGTACCCATATCAGCTGGATTATACCAAGAGGCCACTTTTTCAAGATTAACCAAACCTTTTGAAATAATATCTCTTATGAAATGAAAACGTACATCGATATGTTTGGTTCTATCATGAAAAACTGGGTTTTTACAAAATTGGATACCAGATTGAGATTCACAATATGTTGCAGTTGGGATTTCCAACTTATACAAGAACCACAGAGTGTAAAAACATAAGAAGTTGTTGATTTTCTGTTGTCTTTATCATTAGCATAATTTGAATCAACATATCCTTTCAAAAATACACCAGATTCATATGTTGAAAAACACAAGCTATAATCAGTGGAATGCCTCAGATATCTCAACAACCATTTAACAGCATTCCAATGCACCATACCAGGATTAGACATGTATCTACCAAACAAGAAACATCATAGGCAATATCATGCCTAGTGCTCACCATTAAGTACATAACAGATCCAATTGCATTCGTATAAGGAATGTTTTGCATAACACACATTTCAGGTTTAGTCTTAGGGGACTATTCCTTAACAGAAAAAGAGAAGCAAGAGATACATTCACCGATTTAGCATTAGACATAGAAATTTTTCGTGAAATCTTTTCTATATAAGAGGACTGATGCAAATAAATGACATATTTAGATCTCATCCCACAATGTTCATTCCCAAAATCTTTTTAGCATCACCCAAGTATTTCATGTCAAATTTAGCACTCAGATAATTTCTAACATGATCAATAACTTTGATGCAAGGTCCAACAAGAAACATGTCATCAACATATAACAGTAAGAACACAGGAGTTTTAGCATCAAGTTTAAAGTAAAGACAATGATCAAATTGTTACAAAACTTTAAATCAAGCATGCACTGATCAAACTTTTTGTTCCACTGTCTTGGAGGCTGTTTTAGACCATACAAATATTTTTGGAGTAAACAAACATAATTGTGCTTGGATTTATCCTCAAAAGCCTCAGGTTGATTCATAATTTTTTTCATCTAAGCCACCATGTAAAAAAGCAGTTTTAACATCCAATTGTTTCAATTCCCAATCAAATTGAGCAACAAGAGCAAGTATATTTCTCACAGTGACAAATTTAACAACAGGAGCAAAAATTTCTGTGTAATCAATCCCTTCCTTTTGAGTAAAACCCTTAGAAACTAATTTAGCTTTAAATCTAACACCTCAGATTCTTGTTTAACCTTGTATAACCATTTACAATCAACCACAGAGCAGTTAGGAGGTTTTCGAACAAGAATCCATGTGTTATTAACATGCAGAGAAGTCATTCCATCATGCATAGCACTCAGCCACTTAGTAGATTCATCATAATTCATAGCTTCAGAGAAGGTTTTAAGCTCAGAAACATCAATAGATTCAAACACAGAAAACACATAAGATGTCATGTGAAAATCAGCATATTTGTTTGGGATTCTAACATGCCTCCTAGTTCTATCCCTAGTTAACACATAATCATTCAAATCATCATGAGTTTCATCAACAAGTTCATTCTCAGTGTTAACATCAGAAAAATCATTATGCATATCATGCACATCATCATGCTGAGTATCATCATCAATATGCACATCATGATTATAAGAATCATTGATATGTGAATCAGCAGGCGAAGGAATATTAGGAGACAAATTAGAAATCTCCACCTTAATTGGAGTATTATCACTTTCAGAAATAGTTTGAGGAGTATGATGCACTAGACAAGGGGATTCAAGTTCATTGAATAAAACATCCCTACTAATTATAGTTTTAAAACCAGGTCCTCCTCTATTCCAAAGTCTATAGCCTTTAACCACTTCAGGGTAGCCAAGAAAAACACATTTTATTGACATTGGTTCCAATTTATCAGTCTTTTGATGTACAAAAGCAGCATCCAAAAATTTTCAAGTTAGAAAAATCCACAGCCTTTCCAATCCAAACCTCTTCAGGGTATTTCCCTTCCAAAGGGACTGAAGGAGACCTATTGATTAAATAGGTTGCTCATCACAAAGATTATCCATCAATTGATTGCAAAATTTCGTGCCATTGTCGATTTCTAAAACTTTTATCTTTTTGCCAGTTTGGTTTTCAATAAGAGTTTTCCAAGTTTTAAACCTATCAAAAACATCAGATTTATTCTTCATTAAAAACACCCAAACTTTCCTGGAATAATCATCAATTATGGATAAAAAGTATCTATTTCCACCATGAGTAGGCACAGAAGAGGGATCCCAGACATCAGCATGCAAGTATTCAAGTAATTCAGAACTAGCAGATGATTTGGGATTAGTAGGGGAGGGGAACTTAACCATTTGATGTTTACCATACACACACGATTCACAGAAAGACAAAGCATCAAGTTTATTTGTACCAAAACAACCCTTATTCTGTAGAATATCAAGCCCTTTTGACCTAATGTGACCAAGTCTTTTATGCTATAAATCAGTCAAATCATTTGACACAAGATTAGCAACTTTATTAGCATAATTAGGCACCGAAGAATCATGTTTGGCATGCAAAACATAAAGGTTTATGTTCTTCTCAGCTTTATCAATTATCATTGAACCCCTCATGAGTTTCATAACACCCTTCCCCCATCTTTCCTCATAGCCATCATGTTCAAGCATAACACAGGATATCAAATTATTGGATAATTCAGGAACATGCCTCACATCATTGAGTGTCAAACCATAACCAATATCAAGCTTTAAGCACACAGTACCAACACCAAGGACTTGACACTTTTTATCATTAGCCATGGAAACAGATCCACTTTGCACTGAAGCATAAGTATTAAACATGTGTTTAAAAGGTGTCATATGGAATGTGCATGCAGAGTCAATTAGCCATTCATAATCACTGAAAGCATTTGAAGGCACATAATTCACAGAATCAGGCAATTCATGCACCATAAACACATCACCCATATGATCATCAGAAGTAGTCAAGTTCACCGAGTCATTGGTTTGGTTTTTGTTATTCTGGTTATTGTTTTGATTGTTGTTCTGGTTATTCCTGGGTTTAGTACACTCTTTGATGTAGTGATCATGCTCACCACAATTATAGCATTTCTTGTTATTCATAGGTCTAGAGTTAGACCTCCCTCTGCTTTTGCTTCTCTTTCTACCTGACTTATTGTTATTGTTATTCCCGTTCCTTTTGTTCTGATTTCTACCCCTAATATGCATCACTTTCCCTGACCCCTGTTCATTCCCCTTAGATATTTTTAGATCTAATTCCTTACTCTTAAGGCCATTAATCATAGTATCAAGGGTAATAGAATATCTACCATACTTAATGGCAGATTTCACATTAGAATAAAAATCATGAATAGCATTCAGCAAGACAATAGGAGTATAATCATCAATATTTTTATCACCAGTCAATTTGATATCTTGTATCAATTTTGTAAAAACATCAAGGTATTCATCCATATCCTTTGTCAAATCAAGTTTGAATCTGAAAATATTTTCAAGTAGAAAGAGTTTTGAAGGTAGTGAAGTTTCAGTAAAGAGTTCTTCCAATTTGTTCCACAAATCCTTGGCACTAGATAATTTGCCAATTTTTCTCAACATAGAATCAGAAAGATTTAGGATGATGGATGAATAAGCAAACTCATCAAGTTCAACTTGGATTTCAGCAGTATCTTTATCAGAATACTTTTGTTCAACAACTTTAAAATATTTTTGTTGAATCAAAATACCCTTCATTTTTTGTTGCCAAATAGAAAAATCAGTTTTCCCATTGAAGGGTTCCATGTGATAGCCAGAAACACTAGTCATTATCACAGATATAAGCCAAAATATATCACAGAGATAAGATACATGTAATTCACAAAGTACACAAGAAGTACACTAAGATCACAAGGAACAAATCAGCAGAAGCAACACAAGGTGGACCACACAGAGTCCTAACAGAGCAACAACAAAAAACGAACAGGAAGCAGACAAGGACCACACAGAGTCCAAACAGAAAATAACAATGGACCACACAGAGTCCAAATAACCAAAAGATCAACAAAAATGAAATAAAGGAACTAGGGTGGATTCCCCTCGCACCTCAGGATTCCACTGCGCTCGTGGCACAAGGTCAAGAGGCTTGAAGCTCAGGTTTCCCTAAAACTACTACTCACTGAAAATAAAAGACAGAGAAAGGGAAGAGAATAGTCCTTAGAACCAGGAGCAAGTCCTGGGTATCAAACTAGTCACAGAGATCACCATGATCCAAGAATCATCAAGATTCCACCAGAACCAGAAGCATCAACCCACCAAGAGGCAGGTAGGTGCTCTGATAACATTGTTGGGTATCTATCTGCCTCAATAGACCGATACACAAAGTACCAAAACAAGAACATTACAGACTCAATAGCCTATTATACAAAATGTAAAATACAATGAAAATTACAAGAACTGTAAAGAATAAAACGAATATCAAAAGCAACAACCAAAACTCGAAGTATTTAATTTACTTCGGCTCAGGGACTGGAACCCAAGCAACAGTGTCACAAAGAATCAACCCAGAGTACCAAGTGGAAGCCACAAAAGCCACGCCACAGAAAATACCTCTCAAACACCAAAGAAGAACCCGGAAACCCTAGATCGAACCTACCCTCAAACCCCAGAAACCCTAACCTCACAAAGAACATGTTAAGTACACCGATGAGTAGTGGACTAACACAATAACACTCAGATTTGTATTCTATACTCGATTCACTTAGAAACACAACCAGAAGTTGGAGATCTAGAGATCGAGATCGAAGAACAATAGAGAGAAAGGTTACAGAGAGTTCGAGAGAGATGAGAGAGAAAAATCACTGAGATAATGAATTAGGGTTTCGGGGCTTGGGTTTATAAAAGAGCAATGAAGGGCTAAAATTAGGCCAGCATCATGGACGGCCGAGATCAAACCCAAGTGGATCCGTGTACATAAGAAATGGGAAATGGGCTTGGGATATGAGGCTTTTTATGGGCTACATTTTGGGCCGTGTATTATTGGATCTGGGCCACACACAAATGGGCCATAAATACCAACAATATTAATAGTCACTGTACAAGATCCGTACAAAATGTAAAGTTATAGATGAGATGGAACCATGAATGTTTTGTAATTTGTATTCCACATTTATATTATGATACCTCTTTTGTAAAACGCCGCAGTTATTATTACACTAATTACTATAAAATGAATCGATTGGCTGCTTTACAAGATATTGATTACTTAGCCTCACATAGTTTTTGCTACATTTTCCTCAGAAACGAGATCGATTAACCGATGCAACAATAAGTTGAAGTCATCTTGGATCTTAATAAGACCGAGACATACATAACGATTGTTAGAACTGAACAAGCTTCCTTCGAGGCCTATGATGTTTGCTTCCTGGAGAATTGATGTGCAATTTAGGTCTTCTTCCATCTCACATTTCAACCATGCATATGTTGATCATCATATTGGTAATGCATATTAGTAACATAAAGATGAATCACAAAGATTTCGGGTCGTTTAATTTACTTATGATATTTGAAGAATGTGATGACATGTGCGCTTCATATGATTATCTGAATGATATATTAATCAGATGGGGCCAAAACAAGGTCACTTTGCCTATTAAGGCGATGTGATCTATTTATAGGATGAGTATTAGATTGTCATCACCTTAAAATTAATGATAGAGCTGTGATATAGCTCAACCGAGAGGACCTAAGGTGGTCAAGAGAACAATTTGCTGTTGTGGATGGTCGAGCTGTCGTAACAACTCGGGATTGCTAGAATCTAGAAGGATCTTCCAGATTTGGGAAAATCTTATAAGATACACATGCAGGATTTTGTTGGGTATACGGGTGTAAGCGTGAAAATGTGAGAGACATTGAGAAATAAATTGAAGGAATTATCGACTTTATTCTTTTCATGTGATAGTTCACATATTGCTTTACACTGTGATGCTCACTTGATCCCTATTGGGGATTGCCCTCTTTTGATCCCTCTCGGGATGTCTTTGATCCCAATTTGGGATGCTCTAAAATGTGTTCATCATTTGCCTATTTATAGGCTTATCAACCGTGTTGCTTGAATTATTAATACAACAAGATTAGGTCTCTTTAATTCTCAACCATGTGTAGTGCATTGTTGACTTGGAATAATGGCACCATTATCCTTGGATGGTTGCTTTTGTCAAAGCCTTCACATGGATTACAAATTAATATTTTAACACCCTCTCTTAAGTTGTAATTCGTACATAATATTGAAGTTTCTCCAACTCTGAATTGTTGAGAATATTCCTTTGCAACTAAGCTTGCTTTGTGCTTAGAAGTATTGGTTCCTTTCACGACATCGTCTTCTTGCACCTCATTGTGAATTCTGCCATAAATGACGATAATTTTTTTTATTCTCCATTTTTTAGAACAAATCTTCAATGCATCTTTCGATATTTTTATACCCGTAATGTGCGGAAGTATAGATAGAATAACCCCTTGGTGCATAAAGGACAAAACTCTTGCATATTTGGTCTTGTTCTCTTTATGTTGTTTTTTTTAGCTGCTTCTTTTAGCGCTTCTTCCTCCTTCGGAGTATATGTGTTATACCCTCTCTTCAATGATATCCTAGAGTTCATGGGACACGGACAACGTTCTCATTTTAGTAACGTTCTTCAACAAAGATAGGAACACTTTGTTGGATAAATGTGAATGCAATTTCACTGTTGTTGGTCAAGCCATTTTTTTAAATTGGAGGAGTTATCAGGCCAAGGGGTGGTCTTTGATACCAAAATTGAGTATACGGGTGTAAGTGTGAAAATGTGAGAGACAGTGAGAAATAAATTGAAGGAATTATCGGCTTTATTCTTTTCATGTGATAGCTCACAGATTGCTTTACACTGTGATGCTCACTTGATCCCCATTGGGAATTGCCCTCTTTTGATCCCTCTCGGGATGTCTTTGATCCCAATTTGGGATGCTGTAAAATGTGTTCGTCATTTGCCTATTTATAGGCTTATCAACCGTGTTGCTAGAATTATTAATACAACAAGATTAGGTCTCTTTAATTCTCAACCATGTGTAGTGCATTGTTGACTTGGAATAATGGTTGCACCATTATCCTTGGATGGTTTCTTTTGTCAAAGCCTTCACATGGATTACAAATAAATATTTTTAACAGATTTTTGGGATGTATCTTACCTAAATTCTGGGTGATCGGCAAGGTCACAAAATTCTAGTTCTTGCCAAATTCAATTTGATTGCCTTCTCTTTACCCATAAATATACCACTTGGTGCAAGGTATGCACACTTTTATATTCTTACACATGAACATTTTCATATTCCTTTGCTTTCTTGAGTCTAGCTAGCTTGATTTAAGCATCAGAGGGATTTTACCAGGAAACTTTCGGATCCCCTTCTAACATTTTGTTAATTTTGTCGGCTTTCAATCGTCGGAGTGGAGGAATATGAGAGTTCTTGGTGGTTTTCATTCAGTATATATCATAATCAAAGTTCTTATCAAACACATACTTTGATTGGTAATTATGTGGATTATTAAGATTTTGACTAATTTACCCTTAATTAATTAAATTCCTCATTGATCATTTTAATTAGGTTTAAATTGTAGTATGGTTCAAAATAATGGGCATTTCGGTCAAAATATAATCTAGAAATTTTTAATAGGGAGGTGAATATTTTAGTATATTGACTATACCTAACCTAATTAAACGAAGTAAACAAGCTCAAAGGCCAAAAATATAAAAAAGAAAAAGAGCAAAGGGAGGATATATGTGATCACCTGGAGATGGTCCCCTGACTTGTTCTAAGAAGTTGAAGAACTGAGGAGGGATTTCTTGGATTGTGAAACGGCTCGACAACGATACGACATCGCTTAGTTTCTCCCATCTTTCTCTCATTGTTAGATATGCAAATTCAAAAATTTGTTTGCCATTTCCTTGGAGAACTGTTTTGAGAAGCTGAAGAGCTCTAAGTTGAGTGTCCCTTGAGATTCCCATTTCTGCTACTTCCATGTAGTATATCATGTTTTCATAGGTTTTCTTGTCCTTCACTATAGCCCATCTGTTATAGCCCATCTGCTAAAGACAACAATATAATAAATCAATATATATATATATTTCTTCAAACAATTAGTGGTGCAATTATTAGTTATTTCTACAGATATCGGGTTGCATTTGGATCGAAAGACTTGAATTAAAAGATTTCAAATTCATAATAACAAATTCCAAAAAATACAGGGAGTGTCAAAATAGTCGTGTTCAAATTCAAAAAACTGACTTAGTCCTTTAACTAATTAATTAAAAGACTCCAATTGAATCCAAATATTGTCCTAAATTTTTAAAATTAACTGGATATTGACAAAAGAACACACATACGCGACTTGAAAATATTGTGGAATTTGACTTCCGGCCTAATTAGGTACTTAATTTTCATATATGATTTTGTGCATGCGGCATGCCCACATAGTGGAGCGAATGCTGACGGACATGATTAAAAATGTCTAAGTAGCAACTCAAATGTCATTTTAATTCGATTTCATCAACATCTATTTCTCTATGTGAGCCTCAAATAATATAGGGAAGTTAGAAATAAAAAATTGACAAAAAATCCCAAAATCCCAATATATTCAAGTCAAATGCATTTAATGTGACAATATCCGGTCACGTTTAGATTTTTCGGACAAACTTGGACTTAATTTGAGCTTTTTTTATTAGTTACAAGACTAAATCATGGATTTTTGATGATATCGAACATGACTATTTCCAGCACATCCATCCCATTAGTTATGAGACCAGTTTCTTTTTTTTTTTGTAATTCTGAAAAATAATTGGAATTTTTTGTAATTAAACTAAATCTCAGGGTAACTTTTGTGATTTACACAATATTAACCAAAATATAATGGGAAAAATGAGTTACCCAAATCTGGTTCCAACATGGCCAATGAGCTTGGAAATTGTGAAAAGCATAAGATCTTCATCTGCTGGGGCTGGAATTGCTGTATAAGGAGGCCAATAATAAGCACGATCATAAATTGTGTTAACAAAAGGCCCCTCTAAAACTCCTTTTCTCAAATTTCCATCTGGATTATTTGGTGAAGTCACAATCTCCACCACTTTTGCACTATCATCAGAACCATTTTCAGTGTGTAGATAAATTAAATTTGCACCAATCAAAGGATGACACATGTGTAATTTATATTAAATATCAATTTTATAATTTCTATTTATATTTGGGAATTTAATTAAATTTAATTTCTAATTTAAATAGTTAATTTATTGATATTTTTAATATATATTTTATTGGCCAATTAAAAATTGCCAAATGTCAAATTCTTATAAATCAAGATTTATCTTGATAAATTATTATTTCTTTTGATAATTATCACAATTTGTGATTAAAGAAATAATATTAAATCTTGAAGGACCAATCAAATTACAGTCCTCACCATCTTTAAGTATAAATATGGGTCATTCTCAAGGAATTAAATCACAATTCAAAGAGAAGAAATCCAAGCAAGAAAGCGGTGGAGGAAATTCTCTCAAGTGATCATGAAGAACAAACTCAAGGAGATCCACGGTGTTCAAGGCGTTCATCGTGGAGTCCACTCAAATCACGGCGTTTGATTCAGGAATAAGCTGTCAAGCCCTCGAATTAACGTTATTGAAGTCAAATCCATCTTGGAGGAAGATCGAAGAGTTAACCCACCAAGAATGTCTCAGGTTTAAAAGTCAAATATATTGAACATTCCACGTTTGATTCGGGATTAAGCTGTCAAGCCCTCGAATTAACGTTATTCAAATTCAAGTTCAAGTTTGGAGAAGATCAAGCTGAAGAGTTCATCTCTGAAATTCTCAAATTCTACATATTATATTCTTGAAGACAAGAATGAGAGGATTTATTTTAGAGATTGTAACCTTTTTGATAGTTTGATTTATATAAATTCAATTTGTACAATTTTTCTTGTTTGTTTATTTCGCAGATAATAAAAATTTGTGTTACAAATTTTTGGCACGCCCAGTGGGACAATCTCTACCTCTCATCTCTTCTCTTCCAACCAAGTTCATATATCAACAAAGATGGCCAACCATTCCAAGTCCACAAATGTCAACCATTAAATGCCGAACTACGAAGCCACTGCTCCAATATACAGTCATAAAGGAGCAAGGGAAGATGGCGAGTCCTCGAACCATGAAGTTACTCTTCCAACAAACGAAGGGGCATGGAAACAAGGTGGCAAATATGGAGCTGCAAATAAAGAATCGCTGGACCCGCTCGACATGCACGCACATTCTACAAGCTCAAGATTTGAAACTGTAGCAGCCATGGTGGTCCAAGCTACTTCATTCGAAGAGCAACTTGTAAATTTGACGAAGGCCATTGACGGACTTACAAAACATGTGCAAGAGCGAGATTCCCAAATTATGAAGGTGATAGATAAAATAGACCAAGTTGATTCAAGTCGTGAGATGGGCAAACAAGTTAAAGCTCATTATGATGTTGAAACTTCCACAAAGCAACAACCAAATGAGAAAGAGAAGTCTCCGACAACAGAGCTGCAAATCTCGTCGGATGGGCTAATTTCAGTCGACCAACTCAAGGAGTTCATTATGGGGACTATCAAAGATAAGTTCAATGGAAGTTCCAAGTCATCTATGACTTACGCCAAACCATACACGCAAAGAGTTGACAACTTGAAGATGCCTGTTGGTCATCAACCACCAAAGTTCCAACAATTCGATGGTAAGGGCAACCCAAAACAACATGTGGCTCACTTCGTCGAAACATGCAATGATGCTGGAACTTATGGAGATTCCCTCGTAAAGCAGTTTGTCCGATCCTTGAAGGAAAGTGCATTCGATTGGTACACTGACTTGGGGGCAAATTCAATTGATAGTTGGGAGCAATTAGAACATGAGTTTCTCAATCGTTTCTATATCACACGGCGGACCGTCAGCATGACTGAACTCTCAAATTCACGCCAGTGGAAAGAAGAGTCTATCATCAACTACATCAATCGTTGGAGGGACTTGAGCCTCAACTGCAAAGATTAATTGTCAGAGGCTTCAACAATTGAGATGTGCATCCAAGGAATGCATTGGAGCCTATGCTACATACTTCAAGGAATAAAGCCAAAAACTTTTGAAGAGTTAGTAACTCGAGCACATACCATTGTGATAAGTTTGAACTTTGACCAACAAGAATGCCCAAATGATGTCAGTGATGATGATGTTGATGATGATAAAATGGAGCCATCTTCAACTTCTCAATGCTCCTAGATGCGAGCATAAACCATCTAAAATTATCAAAATAAGATATGCCCAAGTACTCCTTGATACGAGTATAAACTATAAATATATCCCAAATTCAAATGTCTACTCCTTGATACGAGTATAAACCACTATTCTTGTTTTGTGTATTTTTGTTAGTATTTTGTGTGATTATTTTGATTTTATTTCTATATTTTTCATAGTATAATTCGTGTTTTTGCTTGTGTGTTTGCGTGGTTTGTTGTTGAGTCCATTCTTGTGTGTGTTATGCTTGTTTTTGATGGAAAAGTGTAGGTAGAACGAAGAAGAAACGAAGAGTGGGCTAAGAGAAGTAAACAAGGAAGAAACTAGGTGAATGGACGGCGAACGGCCATTCCATGGCCGTTCGTGTTGGAAAAACTAAAAGGAGAAAGCAAAGAACGGCCCTTCCATGGCCATTCCCACATGCCGTTCGCTGGAAGTTCCCAAAAACAAGCCTCTGTAAGTATGCCGTTCGCTGGCCGTTCCCAAAGAAGGATGCCGTTCCCCTGGCCATTCGCGAAGTAGCATGCCGTTGGGTGACCGCTCGCGATAGAAAAACTGAACGTATAAATCATGGTTTCATCGATTTTTAAGTAGACTTGTTTTAGGATTTGGACTCTTCCAAGTTGTTAGGGCCTTTGGGCTATATAAGGGGAGTCTAGGCTTTAGATTTTCATACATTCAAGCTAGATACAAAAGTTGAACTGTCTCTTTTCTCTTCTTCTTCTTCATGTGAGTTCTACGGTTTTTGTTGGAGATATCTTTGCAACTTGAAAAAGTGTAATTCTTCTCCACCTTTATTTATTTGTTTGATTTTCTATTGATATTAATTGCTTCATTATGGTGTTTGTGATTATTATCTCTTGTTTAATTGAATTGATGAATTTATCCATGAGCTCATTTCTTTGTTCTAGGGTTTGGATGATTTGATTCAAACAAACAAGTATGAATATTGATTGATTGATTTTCTTTCCTGAATGAATTACTTTAATTGATAATTGATTGTCTGATCAACTTTTGATTGTTTTGGGGGAATAATCGAGATCGAGAAGATATTATTCCTGGACTAAATTTATTCAGGGGGTTAGAAATGATTCAGATATGTATTATCTAACCCTGGGCTTAATGAAAATAGCAAATTATGTTGGGATAACCCTAATTTGTGAATACGCGAGTTATCAGATCTAGGCCTAGTTTTTACATAATTGTTATATTTGTTAACCACATGATCAATTAATTGATATTCTGCTTACAAGTTTGATGAGATGATTCCGAAATCCTAGACTCTCTTCCATATCTTTTTCTCCAAGTTTAATCGTGTCTAGTTTAATTTTGTCTTTTTAATTGTTTTTCTTTAGTTTATTAAAATCATAAATTTGGTTAGAGTGTTTATGTTTTATTTTCTGTCAATTGTATTGCATAATAATTATTTGTCGGCTAAGTCTTCCTTGAGAGACGACTTGTGGTTAACTTGCTAACCTACAATTGATCTCGTTCTCTTGCGAGGATTATTAGATTTTATAGGCGTTTAGCGGTCGAACAAAATTTTGGCACCGTTGCTGGGGAATGCTTTATGCGTAA
Source organism: Rehmannia glutinosa (assembly GCA_016081115.2). NCBI lineage: Eukaryota > Viridiplantae > Streptophyta > Magnoliopsida > Lamiales > Orobanchaceae > Rehmannia > Rehmannia glutinosa. Next base: position 166,683 of record JABTTQ020000618.1, on the reverse strand, counting down.
TAATTATTGTGTCTATTTTCCGTGTTTTTAGATTAGGATTCTTTATTTGTTTATTTTAGTTTAGGACTCTTTTTGTTTCTTTGGATTTTACTTTATTCCACTGGTGCGTTTGATCTGTTTTTCTTTATTGTTTATGCGATGACGTAGAAATCTCAATCGGGACCTTGTGCCTTTTGTGGATGATATCCATTAAGTTGCGAGACGAACAAGGAAAGAAGGGGACGATTCTACGGATATCAGTGAGGATTCTTGCGATCATGTTCCGAAAGAAGAACAAACAGACGAATCAGAGATGGGTGATAATCAAAACGGAAACAACGTAGAGGCATGCCAGCCATCGATGCGTGAGTTCGCACGCCCTATCATTGGGACTGCGAACTCTTGCATCACATTGGGACAAGCAACGGAACTACGAGCTCAAAACCATACACTTTGCTGTCATTCTATGGGATGCCTAATGAAGATCCTCTTAACTTCATTCGGGAATTCTATGCAGTCATTCAAACTTTTCCTCTACAAGGTTTGGATGAGGATGAACTTAGGATGCGATGTTTTCCTTACACTCTAAAGGACCGGGCGAAAACATGGCTTATGTCTCTACCTCCCAACTCTCTTACTACTTGGGAGGCGGTGTACAATAAGTTCATGGGCAGGTACCACTCTCATCAGAAAACTTCAGATCTGCGAGGTAAGATAGCTACCTTTAGTCAAATGGAAGGTGAGACTTTTCATGAGACCTGGGATCGCTTGAAAGATTTACAAACTAAATGTCCACATCATCACTTCCCACTGGAATTGTTAAACCAATTTTTCTATGATGTATTATCGCATAATTATCAATATATGGTTGACAATGCCGCTGGGGGTGACATGGGTGTGCATACGGCCCAAAAAATCTATGATATTCTAGAGATGATGAGCGATAACTCACAACAAAAGAGTGCCAAAGGCAAACGGGCCGTCGTGAATGAAGTAGCCCCGAGCTACGATGTGACAAAACAATTGGCTGAATTGACTAAGCAAGTACAATTGTTGGCTACAAAGGGGGCATCCACCGGTTCCCACTTCTACCGAGTCTTGTGGGATTCGTGGCGAATTTGGTCATGGGGCCAACATTTGTAATGCTATCTCTCAGACATACAATTCAGGTTGGCGGAACGATCCGAACTTTAGTTGGGGAAATTCACAAAATCCCTCTCATATCTATCTAAGACCACCACAACCACAAGGCCAGCCAATCAACCAGCCAAAGGCCCAATCTGTTGAAGAAAGCTTGAATTCTTTTATTCAGGTCAGTCAACAAACACAAGAAGGTAACAATAGGCGGTTTGAATCCATGGAAGCTTCTTTTAAGCGTCTTGGGACTCAAATTGGTCAATTGGCAACTCAAGTTGGTGAGATAGATCGACATGTCTTCAAGGAGGACACACATCCTAGTCAACCAGCGTAGGCTCAATCCATTACCGTTCTTGAATTTGGTGAGGTTTCTAATCATGAAAGTGAGATTCCTCTTTCTATTGTCTGAGCTAACCCTGCAGGTATCGCGAACATAAAAAACGAAGTTGATGCAAGTGAAGAAAGACATGAATATGGAGGCAAGCACGGGATCGCCTTCCCATGAACTTTCTATTCCGTCCCTAAGTCCATGCCCAAAACACGATCCAGGTAGTTTCACTATCAATATTTCTTTTGGGAATGGTAAGGAAGTCACATGTATGCTTGATCTTGGAGCCGAAATTAACCTTATGCCTTACTCTACCTTTAAACAATTAGATTTAGGGGAATTGAAGTTCACCGAGTTACGTCTGCAACTTATTGATAGGTCCATTAGGTATCCTACAGGCATTGTTGAAAATATTTTAGTCCAAGTAGGTGGTCTTAAATTTCTCACTGATTTTGTTGTTTTGGATATGGAAAAGAATAAAGGTAATCTTAAAGATCATATTATAATGTTGGGTAGACCATTCATGGCAACCACTAATACATTGATCGATGTCAAAAATAGAAAACTCAGTATGAATGTCTTGGCCGAATCTGTAACGTTTCAATTTGATATAACTCGTAATCTTGCATTTGTTTTGAATGATTATCTGATTGTTGACTCGATCAATTCTGCCGTGAAGAATGTCCTATGGCAGGAACGCAATATGCTTCGAAGTGAAAAATAACCAGATAAAAATTAAAAGATGGTAAATAGGGTTTTGCTCGATGATCCGCCTTGACTCTCTCCGTTGACACCGTTAAGCTAATGACGTTAAAAGAGCACTTCTTGGGAGGCAACCCAAACATTTTCAATGTTTTATTAAAAAAAAAAATTGTGTGTGTGTTTTCATATTTTCATGTGCATGGTGTTATTATTTTGTCCTCTTCACATGACTTTGGCAGATTTGTAGACGGATATGACTATGGTGCCATTTATCGATCTTCGCATTTTTAGGGACGTATCTTTCTCCTTCTCTTTTTACGCATTGAGGTCATTGCGTGATTTAAGTGTGGGGAGGATGATTAGTCATTAATAAAATATGATGATTGCATGTGGCTATGTTATTTCTTTGCCTAATGATTATCCCAAATTTAATAATAGTGTTGTTTAGCCAACTTGAAATAGATGTATTAATTTGAGTTTCAAATATGAAATGACTTTATGAACTTGATACGTAGGATTTGACTAAGTCGTGAATTAGCCTTTGTGTTGAACGAATTAGATAACGGTTAAACAGTAGTCTGAGTTGTGGGGCTTGAATTACGAGATTTTTGTTAGATAAATGTTTTTATCATGATTTTGATGATTTTGTTTAAATGGGTTTTTACACCAAGACAATGTTTCTAAATGTTGTCCAAATACTCTCGATCGACATAAAATATTTTACTAATTTTTCGGAGTATTTCTTGAAGTTTATTTTCGACAAAAATTGGACAACACTTCTGTCTCGTGTTGGACCGGTCGTCCTATAGGGCAACCCGTACCTGAGTTGAGTTTTGAAACAGAAAATGGGACGGAAGAAAACTTGGGGAGGGCGACTAGTCGACCCGGAGGTCGACCGGTGTGGGCGACCGATCGACCTAAGGGCGACCGGTGCCTGGAAGAAAGCCCTCAAGAACAGACTTCCCTGTGTTGGTTTTTGGAGGACCCGAACTGGTCCACACAGGGGGGCGACCGGTTGGACCCCCTGTCGACCGGTCCCCCTGTGTATTTTCATGAAAATACTTTCAAAATCTTATCTCTGCGCGACCGGTTGCTATACGATTTTGACAGCAAACTATCCGTTGGGTTTTCAGACAGCTTTTTCGTAATTTAAGGGGTTGATTTATAACAGCTATTTCTTGAGTTTGATTACATTATTTTTTGCAGAAATCACTCTCCAAGAAAGAGCCAATGTCTGGAAATCAAACCAAGACCTCTCCTATAAATAGAGGTCCCATTCATGCAACAAGATACAACACAACATACAAGCAAATAGCATACAAGCAAACACATTGTCATATCCTGTTGTATTAGCCTAAGTACTTTCACTTGCACACTCTTGAAGTCTAGGCTTTTGATTCTTGATTACACTTGCACTCAATATTTTTATTGTCATTATCGAGTTGTAATCTTGAATTTTGTCCATCATCCAAAACAATATATCCTTGTTGTTGTTCTTGTGGTAAGAGCACACTTGGGTGATGTTAGGTGTTGAAGAGTGTGGTACTCTTCATAGGTGTTAAAGGAAGATTGTGGTAATCTCCTTGACGGTGTTGTAAGAGGATTGTGGTAATCCTCAAAGGTGGTGTTTTATTAATTGTGGTAATTAATAAAATTTCTTTTTCTTTTTCGAAACCCATCCCGGATATGCTGGGGTGGTAGAGCACGTAGTCCCTAGGTGGGGTAAAGCTCTTTAAATCAACGTGTGTTGTTTATTTTCCGCACTTATAGCTTTCATCTTTGCTTGTTCATTCGAAAAATAGGACGAAATTTGAAAAACCGGCATAATCTATTCACCCCACCTCTAGATTATCGTAACCACTTGGACTAACAAGTGGTATCAAAGCCAAACCCTTTGGCTAGCTCGTTCCGAGTAAAGAGGAAAGATCCATGGCTATGAATGAAGCTTATCTCACCACCGGCACCTCCACCAACAAGCCACCACTATTCGACGCCAACAACTACGTATTTTGGAAAGACCGTATGGAGTGCTTTCTACAAGGGTGTGGGTTTGACATTTGGAATGTGGTTATTGAAGGAGTTGCTCAACCAACCAAGAAATTGGAAGACGGCACCTCTGATCCCAAGTCTTTCAAGGAGTTCGATGAAAATGACAAGAAGGCTTTCTCCCTAAACGGTAAGACCTTAAACATTTTACATTGCTCTCTTACCGCTATTGAGTATAATCGCATAAGAGGCATAAGGTCGGCACATGAAGTTTGGGAAAAATTAGAGACTATATATGAAGGAACCAAGAAGGTCAAACAAGCAAGAAAAACCATGCTTGTTAAAGACTTTGAAAACTTCAACATGCATGATGGTGAAAGCATTTCAAAAATGGTGGAAAGGCTTGACAATATTGTCAATCCTCTTGTGGCCCTCGGTAAAGTCATCTCCAAAGAAGACAAGGTGACCAAGGTATTGAATGCACTCCCAGGCTCTTGGTCCGAAAAGGTGACGGCTATTACGGAAGCACAAAATCTCGAAACACTCAAGTTCGATGAGCTCATTGGGAACCTGCTCATCTACGAAGTATATCTCAAGGAGAGAAAAAATTCCAAACCATCCATCACTCAATCGGGTATGCAAAATATTCCTAAAAGTCTAGCATCTTCTTCTAATAATTCATATTATGATAATGATGAGGATGATGAAGAGACAGCCGCACTTGTCCAGAAATTTGCAAAATTTGTGAATAAAAATAAGGCAAGAAAACCAAGAGACAACTCGTGTTTTAAATGCCGAAAATTTGGGCACTTCATAGCCGATTGTCCAAAACTCAAAGAGGAGGAACAAAAGAAAAAAAGCCTTTTCCGAAAAAGAAATCTCTAAATGCGGATGTCAAAACTTGGGATGAACTACTAGCAACATCCGACGAGGAAGGTGAAACCGAACATGGTCTTATGGCCATATACGATGAAAATAACGAGGTACTCTCTAACTCCTCAACTTCTTCCTTAGTTGATGAATTGCAATGTGATTTTGATGAATTGCAAATTGAATTTCAATATTTGATTGTTAAATACAAGACTTTGAAAAAGGAGCATAAAGAGCTTAAAATTGAAAAGGAAAATTTGTTTACTTCTTATAAATTTCTTGACAAAGCTCATGCTATTACTCTTACTAAAGCCCATACTCTTGAAACCAAAAAACAATCGCTCACCAATGATCTTGAATGTTTAAAAAAGGATGCGCGTCATTTTAACATAAGTACGGACAAAGTTACAAAAATTTTAGATGCACAAAGAGGTGAGCATTCCAAATTAGGACTTGGCTATAAACCTTTCAACCTATTTCAAAGAAAAATGACCAAGGTCCGACTTTTGTTCGCGCTAGTAGTGCCCACAATCTTATTTGTTTTTATTGTGGTAAAGTTGGTCATTATGTTGCTCATTGTAAATTGAAGAACAATTTTAGCTATGTTTGGAGACTTAAAGGTCTCAAGACTAACCCCTATGGACCCCAAGATTATAGGGTACCTAAAAGTGGTTCATTTGTAGGTTATAGGGGCTATAACAACCATGGAGGATTCAAAATGGCTCGTGGACAGTGGGTGTTCACGCCATATGACCGGAAAGAGAGAAATTTTTACCAACATCAAGCTCCAAGAAGAGGGTATGGTCATGTTCGGCAATGGCAAAGGAAGAATTCTTGGAAATGGAGAAATTGGTAACTCTTCTTTCTCTCTTAGTAATGTTCTTTTAGTAGAAGGGCTTAAGTTTAATTTGATCTGGTGAGCTCATTAATTGTTGATGGTTGGATGTTGTATACATTGATCTGGTGGTAATGTTTTTGGCTTGATTACATTTCCAAGGGCTATATACAACTTCCTCCATTTTTAACGCCCGCCAAGTGTTCGATGAATTGTCGCAAAGAAAACTTCACAAATTACATGATACTCTTGTTTTTAAAAGTCTCTTACACTTATGGAGATCATGTTTCTTCACTCACACGAGCTCTTGTAATTCAATTTATCAACTTCTCCCTTGTTCTTTGCCCTCAAGCTTTATATTCCAAAAGCTCGATAAAACGACTACTTAGCGCACTTTGATATACATGGATTATGATTTTATCGTGCTAACATTCTTTTTGATGATTCCAAAGGGGGAGAAATAGGAAATTGGCTCGTTAGCTCATAGAAGCTAATACAAGCTCGCGAAAGTAGCTATAAGCTATGGCTACTTAAAGCCAAAAAGCTGTGAAGTATACTTAGTCCTTTGGATGTATTATGGACTTATTTGCATGATCTATGATTCCTCTTGATAGGGGGAGTTTCTAAGCTCATGAAGTTGTGAAGTATACTTAGTCCTTTGGATGTATTATGGACTTATTTGCATTATCTATGATTGCTCTTCACAAGGGGAGCTTCTAAGTTCATGACTTTCATGTTTAGATTGTAAAAGCTAAAGCTTCTAGCTTTTGTATTGATTCTTCTTGTTGTGCATGTTGATAGGGGGAGCTTTTGCAAAATGCCTTTGTATTTTTTAACTCCCTTCTATTTTGTTATTATGCATAGTTTGCTGTTGCTCTAAACGGATAGTTTACTCCTTGACCAGAAAATTATTTTGTTTTCAAAATCGTCCTCTTAAAAATTGTTTTGGTTTGTAATCATAAAAAATGGGGAGTTTGTTAGATAAATATTTTTATCATGATTTTGATGATTTTGTTTAAATGAGTTTTTACACCAAAACACAGAGCATACTTATATCTACGCAAATTACAGATTTTTCATTAAATGTACAGAAGACTTAAATGTATATGTATTTACAAAAGTAAAATACATGAAGGGGTTAGCATCAACACTTCATCGCCTTCGCTGCCTCCTTCTTTCTTCTTCAGCTCTGTCTTTGTCAGCTCTCTTTCTTTTCTTTTCATCTTCAGCTGCTTTCTTCTTTCCGTAAGCTCTCTTCGCAGCTTCATCTTTTCTTTTTCTTTCCTGTCTTTCATGCCACAGCTGAGTTTGCCTCTTATTTTCTTCTTCGATTCTTTTGACATACTCAGTAATTTTCCTCTCTACTTCCAGATTGGCTATAGCATCATATCCAGCCCAGTAGATCCTTCATTTCTTGCCTGGATCTATATATTCTATATTTGTGGGTAGAGGCCTAGGTTTAAAACCTCCACCTCCACCACTTCTTCCTTCTCTTCTGGGCGTATATTGTACCAGAGTCTTCTTCTTACCAGCTGAGTGACTGCTAGTAGTCTACTGCCTATCAACTTCTTCGCACAGCTTCCGACCTTTCTCCCAGTACAAGTCCCAGGCTTGGGCTATGGACATGTTTTTGAAGTATCCTTCGAACTCGAGCGTTTTGAATTCTTCAACAGATCTTGGCTCTTGTCCGTCATCTGGAATGGCATTTGTATCTTTACCTGCCGAATGCTTCCAAATTGTTTCAACATTTTTTCAACACGAACATCCGTTCTCTTGTCGAAATCCTCCATCTCTGCTTCTACAACAGAGTGATAGAGCGGCAGAGTCACAGGAAGTTTGCTGATTATCGATGATGTGACATCACCTTGATGAGGGGTTTCAACAAGCATTAAGGTCACATCTTTTGACCTTTCCCCCTCAACAGCTTTTCCCTTTTCCTTCCTCTTCTCAACAACTGTTTCTTTCTTCTCTACAACAACTATCTCCTTTTCCTTCTCGACAACCATGTCCTTCAATGTCTTCAGGTATTCCTCTTCCCCTTTTTGGCATCATCAAAGGAAAGAGGAACCCCTGGAAACATCCCAGCAAGCATGAAGTCCAAATCGGTGATAGTCAATTCTACTTGAGTCCGGCTGTGGAGTATGCTGTTCGAAATTCTGAGCGGGTGGCTTTGGACTCGGCTGCCACAAGTTTCATTCCAGCCATAAGAAGGCTGAATTTGGCATTCATATTCTCCTCAATGCGCAAAAGTTTTTTTTGATGAAATTCATGCAGCAACTCCATCTCAGTTGTATGGGAGGCATGCAATCTCTCCATATAGGTCTGCATCCTCGCCTTCATGTCGAAGATTGTCGGCCTCCATCAAAGATTATGTTGTATAGTGCCTTGAAGTAGCGAACTTGCTCGAGACGCATAGCACTCTGATGTTGAGACCATTTCCTTATTCTGACCACCACTCATCTCAAGTCTGCTGTGAGAGTGGCATCTCTGTTGTCCAAGCGCATGTCGAGAGAGGCTTGGTGCCGTTCAATCTTTTCAATCTCTTCACAAATCTTCTTGAAGATTTCATGCATCTCAGTTGTCTGATTTGAGTCAGCTGCCGGACACTCTGCATCAAAGTTGAATTCTGCTGGTACAATTGAGTTAGTAGGAATTATAGGATCTTCTTGGACGGTGTAGAGCTTCTGTTCTCTTGCAGTCTCTTCTTCTAGTACAGCTCGCGAGAAAAAGGAAATACCGCTTCATATGCATTGTCTCGCACTTGAGATATTGTGCGCGAGGTGGTCACTGCTGCAGCCTCCGTAGCTGCACATTGAAGTTGTGGCAGTAGGGCATTGAATGTTTTTGTCCACCGATCGAGCCTCACTGCCTTAACACTTCTTCATCTCGATGGGTTTTTCCATTTGAGTAGACTGGTCCTCGGCTGTATCAACAACGTCATCAGAAGATGATGGAACCTAGGGGCTTGGTTCATCATCAACGTTGAATGTTTGACGAGCATCTTTGAAACTTGGCTGACTCATCTGCGGAAGAACATCCTCAGCTGGGTCCTTGTGATGTGCAACAGGGGTGGACTCAGCTTCATCTTCAGATCCCATAAATGATATATCAGGGTTGTCTTGGGAATCATGAAGTGCACTAATTTCCTTCTCAGATTCTTCAATGTAAACAAGAGGGATGTTCTGCATTTCTTTCTCTTTACCCAGGGAAGTCTCAACCTCCCTCGGGCCTTCAACACCTTTAGCAGTCTCAACTACAGAAAAGCCTTCTTCATTCCCTTCGACAGACACATCTGTCTTAGGGTCTTGGACAATGGCATCCGAAGGAGTCTCAACCCCTTGGATTGCACTTTTAGTGCCCAGAGTGTTAACTCCCGGGGCATTTCCATCTTATGCCTCGACTGCATCAGCAGTGTCCTCAACCTGCAAAGTTGTTGGCACTTCAGCTGGGACATACTCAACTGTCCGAGCTTCGTTAGTGACAACTTGCTGTTGTTTTTTTCTGTTTCTTTTTCCACTTCGCCTCCTTCCTTCATTGTGGAGTCATCTGCAGCATCCTCCGACCTAGCTGCAGTGGAGTGAGTTTCCCCCTCAGCTGGCGCACCAGCTGAGTGACTGATGGTGGGGTCACTCTGCTCCAAACTCCCAGCTGCTTCCATTGAGTGCTCAGCCGTGGGGACAGGTGGTAAGACACCTTCATTAGGGGTTGGCTCAACTTGGGTGCCCAAGTTCCCAGTGTCATCGCCATGTCCCTTAGATCCGTTCTCTGAGTGAACTGGGGAAGTGGTTGTAGCAATAATCATCGCAATCTGATGTACCACTTCCAACGGATTAATCTCCAGCTGAGATTTGGAAGACTCTCCTGGTCCTTCCCTCAGCTGCTGCTCCTTCATCAGCCTGGATTCCCTTAGAGCCTGCTGCATTGCTGACTTTTCTTGTGTAGCAGCGGGATCCAAGTCTTCATCACTTTCGGAGAACATATCAAAATGAGGGTGAGAGTGGTCTAGAGTTCCAGTGAAAAGACATATGTTTGCCTTCTCCAGTGCACGGGCTTGCTCTTCAGTGGTAATCCCTAGGAATTGCATTAACTCCTCTTCCTCCTCTATAAACTCAGGGCGTTCGAACTGCACCCTGGAGTTGCTTAGCTTCCATGCCCTCCATTCACGCAGACAACGCTGAATATCTGGATATACGGGTGAGTACATGATGACATCATCATCATCCTCATCTTGTTCTTGCCCTTCCTTTTCAGGAATGGAAGGTAGCATACCCTGCTGTTCTTCACCTTCAGCAGCATCGGGGGCGGGTGGAGACACAACTCTCTCATCAGGAGATTCTGCCGTCTCTGCTGCCTCTTCTTCCTCAGCTGTTCTATCCACAACTGGGTCTTCTATTTGCCTCTGCTGATCGTCCTTAGCAGACTTGGCTGTTTCATCAACAACTTCTGGAGACTGCACTTCTTTAGCAGTCTCAGAGATTTTCTCCAGCTGAGTGGCAGACTCAGCTGTCTTCTCAAGCTCTGAAAGCTTAGAGATTCGCTTTCTTTTTTTTGTCCGTACCAGAGGAATTGCTGGTTCGGATTCTTCTTCCTCAGATTCCTTGGCGACGGGGGCTGGAGCATCTTTCTTTGACTGAGGAGCTGCCTTTCTTGGCTTGACAGTCCTCTTCTTTTTGATGGTCGGAGAAGGTATTTGGGCTTCCTTCTCCGCCTCGGCTGCGTGGGCGGAGACACAGCTGCTCGGGCATGTGACTCGGCTGCAGGGGCAGGTGCATCTTTTGTCTTTACTGCTGGGGCAACTTTCTTCTTTGCAGCTGCATGGGCAGCTTTCTTCTTCGGAGGGGAGGCAACAACTATTTCCTCGGGGTCAGCTGATTCCTTCTCACTGGTGTCCGCCCTCTTCGCATGGGCTCTCTTCTGGGCTCCTGAAAGGTTAACCCTAACCATCTTTTTGTTTACATGGAAAGGCTTTCCATTCTGAAGGTGAATGCCCTTCACTTCCATCAAGTGGCCAATAACTAGGCCATAGCCGAGTGATCCTCCTAAGGATCCATCTTCCTTGAAAGACTTGTTCGTAACGTTCTGGCAGAGTCTACTGTATTCAAACTCTTGCATGATCGTAGCCATGACGATCAGCTTAGTCTTTGACAGTTGATTGAAACTGCCAAACTTCATATCCACGCATTTTGAGATGACATCCATCAGCTTGTGATAGTCGTCCTTCACCAATTTCTTATCAGTTGTGTAGACTACTTTCGTAGCACACTCGGGTTTGACTACTTCTTTCCATGCAGCAGCCAAGTCCACATCAGCTTCGTATGTTTCCGGCATACCCTCGGACGGTAATAAGCAGTGCTCCGCAAGGTCTTTAGCAGTGATCATGATGTCCTTGCAGTGGACGGAGGACTTGATACCTTCGTCCTGCAACTCGGCGTTCACATAGAACTGCGCCACCTCTTCCAGGTAGGTGTGCGAGTATTCTATCGTCAAAAAGGCTTTAAGCCCAGATTTTTCCAACATATCCGCGATTTTCTTCACAAGAGTTGCATCCGAACCCTGCTTAATCATGCCTTCGAAATCCACTGAGGAGCCTGAGTGGATTTGCTTCGATAACTTGACAAAATCAGTCTTTTGTGCCATTTCTAGAAGATTTTACCGATTAAATCTTGATAACCTTGCTTTGAGAACAAGTAGGGTTTTCGAGAGAGAAAAATTGGATTTCGTATGATAGAAGATGAATAGTTTTTAAGTGCGAGAGAGAAAGACTGGAAGAATGAGTATATAAAGGTTATGAAAGGACGTGTTTTTGGTTTTTGAATTTTGATCGAAATCAACGACTCAGATTTAGCACGTCACATTGCATTTAATTTCTCGCATTTAATGCGGTAGCATTTATATCCAATCATATGCTTACTGTGCAGCTTTTGACTGTACCCGTCATAATTACGCTGACGTCATCCTTAAAAACATTTCCGCTCATTAAAAATGACTGTTTTTTGTCACTTAGCTCATAAATGATTCAGCTTATTTCACAAGTGACTCAACTCTTCTTCTATCCTTTCGTATAATGACTCAGCTGTCAGCTAACTCGATACAGCTGACTTCCCGATATGGCTGATTCACTTGGCTGATTCATGAAATTTGTTCTATTTTCATCTTTTCCTACTCCATCTTTTCTCATTGAGTCTTCTGCGTGTCAACTTAGCTCAATTAACCCTAACTCATGCTTTAGCTCTTCAAATCTTGATTCACATAGGGGTTTGGTGAATATGTCAGCTAACTGTTTATCAGTTGAGATGTATTCCAAGGTAATGTCTTTCTTTTCAACATGATCTCTTATAAAATGATATCTGACATCAATGTGCTTTGTTCTTGAGTGCAACACAGGATTTTGAGTAATTGCAATAGCACTTGTGTTATCACACATAATTCGAATCTCTTTTTCTTCAATTTCATAATCTCTCACATGTTGTCTCATCCATAAGACTTGGGCACAACAACTGCCCATAACTATGTACTCTGCTTCAGCTGTGGATGTGGCTATTGAGTTTTGCTTCTTGCTAAACCAGGAAACCAATCTGTTTCCAAGCATTTGACAAGTTCCTGAAGTACTCTTCCTGTCAACTCTACATCCAGCATAGTCAGAGTCTCAGTAACCAATAAGCTTGAATCCACCTTCCTTTGGATACCATAAGCCAACTTCTTGGCATCCCTTCAAATATCTTAGGATTCTCTTAGCTGCAGTCATATGGCTTTCTTTTGGTGCAGATTGGAATCTTGCACACACACCTACTGTAAAGGTGATATCCGCCTGCTTTAACTTTGTTAAATGAAGCAAATGATCCAATGAGTGCTCTGTATCTTGTTTGATCCACAAGCTTGCCATCTGTATCCATGTCAATCTTGACTGATGTGTTCATTGGTATTTTCACAGAAGACTTCTCTTCCATACCAAATTTCTTCATTAAATCTCTGGTGTACTTTGTTTGACTTATGAAGGTTCCATCCTTCAGCTGTTTAACTTGGAGTCCTAAGAAGAATGTTAGCTCTCCCATCATGCTCATTTCAAATTTGCCTTGCATGAGGTTTGAGAACTTATCACACAGCTCTTTGTTTGTGGATCCAAAAATTATATCATCCACATATATTTGAACAAGCAGTATACTCTCCCCATCTTGAATTCTGAAGAGTGTTCTGTCCACTTTGCCTGTGGTGAATCCATTATCTATCAGAAAATGAGATAATGTATCATACCATGCTCTAGGTGCTTGTTTCAATCCATATAAAGCTTTCTTGAGCTTGTACACCTTATCTCTAATGGTCTTCTGCTCAAATCATGGAGGTTGTTCAACATAGACTTCTTCTTCCAACAATCCATTTAAAAATGCACTTTTCACATCCATTTGATATACAGTGAAGTTCTTGTGTGCAACATAGGCAAGAAACATCCTTATTGCTTCTAATCTTGCAACAGGAGCAAATGTTTCATCAAAATATATTCCTTCTTCTTGGCAATACCCTTTGGCTACCAATCTTGCTTTGTTTCTTACCACAAAACCTTCTTCATTCATCTTTTTTCTGAATACCCATTTTGTGCCAATGACATTTTGATGGGTTGGTCTTTGCACCAATTCCCATACCTTGTTCCTTTCAAACTGATTCAGTTCTTCTTGCATGGCTTGAATCCAATGTGTGTCATCCAATGCTTGTGACACATCTTTTGGCTCTATTTGGGAAATAAAACAAGTGAACATTGCTTCTTGTTGAGCTCTAATCTGGTTCTTACACCATCTCTCACATCTCCAATGACTAGCTCTGGTGGATGGTCTCTCAGCCATCTCACATCAGGTTGAAGTAAATCAGTTGGGTTCAGTCGTCTTACAGCTTTGTTGTCTTGAGCAACTCTTTCATTATCATTCAGCTGCAGATTTTCCAGCTGTCTTTGAGACTCAGTTGTCTCATCTTCATCTTGATTGATTACTCCAGCTTCAGCTTCAACATAGGGACTCTTCTGCATAGTTGGCTGATTCAGCTTATCAGCTAACTCTTCGATATCTTCTCCATTTACATTAGGTTCATCAAAAACCACATGAATGGATTCTTCTGTGACCATAGTCCTCTTGTTCAGCACTCTATAGGCTTTACTTTCAGCTGAGTATCCCAAGAAGATACCTTCATCAGCTTTAGCATAAAAAGCCTTTAGATTATCCTTGCCATTGTTGTGGATAAAACATTTACATCCAAATATTCTAAAGTACCCAACATTTGGCTTTCTCCCTGTCCAAATTTCATAGGGAGTCTTTGTTAGCTGTATATTAATCATGCATCTATTTTGAGTATAGCATGCAGTATTGATGGCTTCAGCCCAAAATCTTTTAGGCAATCCAACTTCAACTAACATGGTCCTTGTAGCTTCCTTGAGAGTTCTGTTTCTTCTTTCTGCTACTCCATTCTGTTGTGGAGTCCTTGCTGCAGATAATTCACGAGCAATACCATTTTCAACACAGTACTGAGTTATTATCCCATTGACAAACTAAGTTCCTCCATCAGACCTTATCTTTATAATGGTTTGACTCTTCTCATTTTGAACTCTTCTCATCAGCTGAGGTAACTTCAGCAAGGTTTCCTTCTTTTTGCACATGAAGATTGTCCATGTATATCTTGAATAATAATCCACTACTACTAAAGTGTATTTCTTTCCACTTATGCTAGCTGGCTTAACTGGACCAAATAAATCCATATGCAACAGATGCAATATTCTTGTTGAAGATGAACTAGACTTCTCTTTAAATGATGATTTTATTTGCTTTCACATATGGCATGCATCACAAACACTTTCCTTCTTGTATACTGAGTCTGGCAGTCCTTCTACAAGATGACTCCTCGCAAGCTTGTTAATTATCTTGAAATTCAGATGACTCAGCTTTTTGTGCCACAACCAACTTGATTCGGCTGTACTCTTTGCTAACAGACAAGTGCTTGGTGTGGCAGTCAACCAATCTACCACATACATGTTCTTCTGTCTGGATCCTTGCAACACTATTTCATTTGATTTAGTGTCTTTAATTTGGCACACTCCCATATTGAATCCAACATTATAGCCCTTGTCACAGAGTTGGCTGATGCTTAACAGGTTGAAGTTGAGACCTTCAACATATGCAACATCTGTGATTTCTAATCCATTTTTCTTGAGGATCCAGTGCCTCTTATTTCCCCTGGATCTTCATTTCCTCCAAATATGACTTTTGCGCCTCTAATCTCCTTGAATTTTGACAAATATTTCTTACTTCCTGTCATGTGTCTGGAACAGCCACTATCCATGTACCAGGTTCCTTGGTACTCAGCTGTTCCTTGAACCTGCAATCAAGGAAATTAGTTTTTAGGTACCCATACTTGCTTGGGTCCTGAGGGGTTAGTGCTGTAAGATGATCCAACCAACCTATAGCCAAATGATCTGACTCTAAGAGGTTGCCATCTATCTGGGCCATAATCATAGCTTACTTTGGCAAATTGCTTGGGGGCTTTAGGTTCATACATCTGTCTCTTTTGTCTGTTTGTCTGTGTATGTGTTTTAGTAGTTGCCTTCTTTGGGTATTTGTGATATTTCTGAGTGTACTGCCTGGGTGTGTATGTGTGCTGATGATAGATCTTTTGCCTTTGGAATGACCTTTGCTGAGTTCTATTATATTAATCTATTTGGGATTATATTCACATTATATACTAAAAAATTAAATTAATTTCATTAAATAAGTTGGATCGACGATTGACCTATTGAAATGAGAACCAATAATATTCTACCATTCCCATCATATGTGTTTCTTTGATAAAACTTATATGGTTTTTGGTATGATGATAATTAAAAAATACTAGTTTTTCCTGCAAAATATCGTTTTTACTTTGAAAAGTATACGTTTTTAAAGTAATTTCTTGGGGCAGTGATATAGAATCATTCGGGGCTATCAGTTTTGTAATATTAGTCAGTGACATTGTCATTAAGACTCGAAAAGTATTATTTTTTAATTTGAAAAGATATATTTTCTTGTGTCATTTCTGTAAATATTTAGGCTTATAGGTAGGTGTGATAATAATTAAAAAATATTTTTTTTTTCCGAGACACATGAAGATATGATGTTTTTTGGGAGGGAGAAGGTTGGGTTGGATATGGATTCGGATTTATTTGGATGTCCAGACTCTCACTTATATAATAATCGTCATAACCAATGATTTGGATGCCTTTTAAAATAACCTGCAATAAAATTTTTGAGATCATTTTCTGAGGTCAATCTTTTCTAATAGCACTATTTCGCTATTAGTTTAGCATTCTCGGCCTTGACTCTTTGTTCTCATCGACTACGTGACTTAAAGTACTCGGCTCCTTAGTCACCGTGAGTTTTGGCTTTTAAGTTTTTTTTTTCCTCGTTTAATAGTGTGTGTGAGGATTTAATGTGCTCAAAGTCTTTCATCATTTTTCCTAATGAATCATAAAGATCGAGTGGGTGATGAAGTGTGTGTGTCACAATCACTATCACTAGAATCGAGTGAGATGAGTTAGAGTGTACCTCATATTCTTAGGTCGGGTTGATCTTGTTCTTTAGCCATTAGACAGGATCATTGCTTCTTCTTCGTAGTCACTTGAGTAGTCAACTTCACTACTCTCGAGTCTCTTTTGCTTCTTTAGACTTAGTCTCGCCTCTCTGCTCTCGCACCAACATAGCCTTTTTCTTTTCCCCTGTCTTCTTTCTCTCAAGACTCTTCTTTCTTCTTCATTTATATATTTATTGACTATTCGGTATGGATCATAATAGCAAAGTGTCTTGGTTGTCTACGGTTCCAACACAGGTTCTCAACTCTTTGATCGCTCTTTTCCGTTCTTGGGTTATCGGCTCTACGATATTCAACCTTTTGATGCTCCGCTCTCTTGGGTGGCCTATCTTCCCTTGACTTGGAGGGAGCTGAATGTCTTCTGGAGGATTCGCCTTTGTTTCTTTTGTAGTTCTTATTGAAGAACTTGTTGAATCTTTTAACCATAAGGGCAATCTGTTCCTGGTCAATGGCTTCCTTGACTTCAGCTCTTTTCCCATCCTTGACTATAAGTGCAGCTGTTTTGGGTACAACTGTCTCCTCTTGATCCTTTCTTCTCAGCTCAAATTCATAAGCTTTGAGGTCTGAGAATAGCTCATGATTGGATGTTTTTGATAGGTCCATCGAGTGTCTTAGAGCCATGGTCTTCATTTCCCATTCAGCTGGGAGGCTCCTTAGAATCTTCATACACATCTCCTTTTGTGTGTATTCCTTTCCAAGTGCTGAGAGCTCATTTGTGATTTCAGTGAATCTAGCATCCAGCTGATCTATTGTCTCACCTGCAAGCATTTTAAAATTTTCAAACTTTTGAACAACAACGTATAATTTGTTTTCTTTAATTTGCTCTGATCCTTAACAAATTAAAGTTAGTTTATCCCAGATTTCTTTTGTTGTTTTGCATTATTTGACTTTATTGAACATTTCTTTGTCCAGAGTCTTATAGAGAATATCCTTGGCCACATTGTCCAAGTTGTATCTCTTTCTATCATCATTGGTCCATTCAGTCCTTGGTTTTTCAACTAGATCGGTCTCTTGCCTCACCACAACTTCTTTCTCCTTGCACTTCTTCACTTTCAATATTTGCGATGGCCCATCCTCTATTACTAGCCACATTTAGTCATGTAAAGTCTTCACTTTTTTCAAAAAAAAAAAACATAGGAATGCGTGTCAAATTGCTTCCATGATAATAACTTTGCTGAAGAAAAAAAAAGCTTTTGAAAGGGCAAGTGTTAAAAAAAATTCTTTGAAAGATTGGAGATCTAGTTCAGTAACCAGTGCGGAAGGTTTAATGAACCAACCACTCTGATACCACTTGTAGGTCCCAAGGAGTGTGAGTAAGGTTTAGAAGGGGGGGTTGAATAAACCATACCAACTTTTCGATTTTAGTCCTTTTAAATTATTATAGAGTTAGTTACACAACTAAGTCCTTGAGGGACAGCTAAGTTAGTTAATCAGCAGAGTTAGCCACTCAACAGACTCGAAAGAGCTGTTGATAGAATAACTCAGCTGTTTAAACTAAGCCTTAACTTGGCTGTGATGAGATTTTCAGCGGAAGACTTAACACCCTTGAATTTGATTTAACTTTATTTTAACACTTGGTTTTAACACTTTGTTAATTATCAGTTGGATAACAAATTATCAGCAGATATGAAATGAGTATGCAGAAATAAAATGTTGAAATGTAAATGACACAATAATTTTTATAGAGGTTCGAAGATGGGGTAATTCTTCTACTCCTCTCTTCTCCAACTCCTGGAGGAATCCACTAAGTAATGATCAATTCACAAAGTGGTTATCAGTCCAGATACAAGTCTTGATCACACAGCTGACTTGCTCCACTCGGACTCAGTCTGGAGATGCTTTGATCACGCAGCTGGCTTCTCCTCCGACTCAGCTTATTCACAGGGCGGCTGCCTTGCTACTTCAGCTTACTTTTTCAAGCTTCTTGGATTTGATCATGAAGCCCTGCAATAACTTGAGATTGGTTCGACCTTGAACCTTCCTACAATCCTCCTTGGAAAGTAGACCCCTTTTGATTTTTCAAAAGTTTCCTCTTCAACAGTTTGAAGTTGTCTTTCCTTCACAACTTAGTATTGGATCGATTTCCTTCGAGATTTAGGCTTGAGGATTTTGCTTGAATAACTTGAGAATATTTTGCAGGTTACAGTATAAATGTTGCTTGTTATCTCAGGTGTGCTAGGTTCAGGTAACCTTTTCTCAAAGTGATTCCTCAGCCTTTTATAGTGACCTTTAAAAAATCTGCCCGTTGAAGGGATAGGCTGATTTTCAAAAGTCACTTGTGTTCGTTGGCTTGTCTTTTCTTGGTCTTCAATCTTGAGATGTAGACCTTTCCTCGTATTAAATGAATGTTCAGCTTTTCAGAATCTGACACGAGGTACAGTTCTTCCCATTGGTTTATTCCTTTTGCACGCTTTTGGGACTGAGAACTTTAAGACATGGCAGCATGGAAGTGTTACTTATTTAAGTATGTTCTTGACTTTTGTGCAACAAATTCTTTTCAGTTAACTCCTCTTTGCAGCTGCCTTTTCCCCAGGTGACTTGAGTCTGCTCCAATGATTGAAAGACTCATCTGTCACTTCAACTTGTCTTGGCTTCTTGGGTTAACTTAACTGACTCTTCTCACAGCTGTCTCACAGCCGCTACTCCTTCAGTCGAGTCCTTGGTCTTCTTTATTGTCCATACTCAGTTGTTCCTCAGCGAAGTCTTCTCTTCACATCTTCAGTTGACTTCTTGTATTTCCAGGCATAACTGACTTGACTAAGCTTATACAACCCTATCTATTACAATAAGAATTACAAGGAAAATGGGGTGCCAACTTTCTAGTCTAAGTTTTACATGGCATTCATCAAAATCTAAACAATAAATTTCCCAACACAGTTTATGTTGTTTCGAATTGGGTGTTGAGCGTGAGTTGACCGGGTTGAGAATAGATGATATGGAGCATGTGAATATTGAAATCATGGTTGATATGCTTTGAATTACGCGATTGCAAGCCTATGAGCTTTTTGAGCCTTTACTGCTTCATTATATGCAGTCTTTTTTGTTGATTGAGTGTGTCATTCGTGTTGATATAAATTCTAGAACTTGCTCTGGTATTTCTGTCAAAGTCACTTGTTGTATGCAATTTATGAAGATGATTTTAGGCCATTTTTGTTAAGCTTTTCAAGCCTTTTGCCTACCTAATGACATTTAATTTCCCTAGTTAGCCAATTTGAGCCTATTGCCTGATTTTTTTGATAGCCACAATTCAAGCTGTAACTTGATATATCTGTTACCCTAAACTTGAGCGTATAGCATTAAGTAAGGGGATTGAATAAGGTTGAATAGGAGGATATCGAGAAGTTAGATAATGGTGTGCATGTCGGATGTTGGGAATAAAAGAAGGAAAGGAGAAAAAAAAGGAGGATATACTCACAAAAGGGTGGGAAAAATCGAAAAATAAAAAAAAAAATACCTAAGTGAGTTGGCCGGAAATGAACTTATAGGCTGAAAGTTATGATGTAAGGCGAAAGAAAGTAGAGTATATGCAAAAAAGGAGAGAAGAGAGATGTGATAAGGATAAGAGGATTGGGGTAGCATGTTTGATTTAAATAGGAATACTTGATTGAGAAAAATATGTGCTTACCAGTCTATACACTTTAAGTTTGAGTCACTTTCTCCATATTTCTC
Source organism: Rehmannia glutinosa (assembly GCA_016081115.2). Lineage (NCBI taxonomy): Eukaryota > Viridiplantae > Streptophyta > Magnoliopsida > Lamiales > Orobanchaceae > Rehmannia > Rehmannia glutinosa. The sequence goes on along the minus strand of JABTTQ020000618.1, from coordinate 146,578 downwards.
TACCTTAACCAAAGAGCCTTCATTACAACCAAAAGAAAAGTCATTTCTAATTTATGAATTGCATACAATCAAATGGCGGAGATGTGAGACGATTTGCAAGCCCATGGTAATTCTTCAACATTGATATGACTTGAGCGAATACACGTCCCTTATTATTCAAGAGAGGAGAGTATACACTTTATCCATGAGAAGCGTGATTTGAAGTATTTGTCATGGTTTTAATTGACTTGTGCTCTGTGTTAGATATTTGAAGCTTGGTTGATTTGTTGCTTGACGTCTATGGATAAACAACATGAATTGTGATGCGTTGTTCTTCATTTGCTCTTCATTACTCTCATTTGTGTTTTGTCTTGTTTATAAAGCGTTGACCGGGACAGTCAACAATTTAAGTTTGGGGGTTTGATTGGTATGTGTATTGCATGTATTTTGGGCTTAATTATAGTTAGAATTAGTTGTTATGCATGCATTACTTGAGTGAAAAGGGCTTTATTTCTGTTTTGTGGAAAATGTATAACGCTTTGCTCATTTTGTAGGAATTGAATGATATTTGTAGCATTTTGGGCAACGATTCGGAGCATTGCGGAAAAGAACCGCCAACACTTGAAGTAACGTACGATGTTTGTAGTTGAATCGAGAATAAGTCAGACGAACCGGGCGAGAAACGGAAGAAAACGAACAAGTATTAGCTTCAGCAGGTGCGCACGGGCAGGGCGTCCGTCTATAGCACGACCCGTGCACCACCTAGAATTGGGACTCAGCCCACGACATGACGCACGGGCTGATCGGGCGTGGAGCGCATGGCCCATGTGCCTTTCAGCGAAAGAAAAGTTTCCCACGGCACCCCGCACGGGCGGGGCGTGCACTAGGCGCACGGCCCATGCGCCTGTGCGGGAAAATAGTTTGACAGATACTCAACTAGGTTTTGATCCAAACGGAGTACAAATAGAGACGGGGCGGCCACAAACAAGGACACACTGACTTTTGCCCTAGAACACAGAGAAAAGACCAACCTTCTATCGAAGGATTGGAGAGATTGATCGAGGTTGCAACCACACGCTTGAGGATTGAAGATAGATCGAGAGATCATCAACATCCCTGAGTTTACTCATTCCATCATATCATTTACTTTCGATTAGTTAGATATGAACTTGAATAATTTGTCTATGGATTATTTATCTTCTATGTTTGGCTAAACATCTTGTGATTCCTGGGTTTGGGGTTAGGTTAATGGATACTTTTATTGGATGATTAATTGCAATTGAAGTTATTATTTTCAAATCCTATTCGAGTACTTTGTTTTAATTCTTGTTTTATCAAAACGCGTTTGGTTTAACTTGATTTGATGTATTGATTCATAATTCGAAAGATGAGTTTCAATACTAGATCTGTGAGTACTTGACAAGAATATTTGCAAGATTGAGAAGTCTGTGAATATTTGTGAGGATATTTAAATCTTTTGTGCTTTTGGGAGTTTGATATCTCATGTTGAGTAGAGATGCTACCATAGATATTTCAATCAACGTTTTTACATACATCTCGAGAGAGAGGGTAAAAGACTTTTGTGATTGTCTTATAGGGAAGAACAATAATAACTTTGGTTGTGATTAATCTGATAATAAAAGGGGATATTAACTGAAACCATAACCCAGGAATCCATTCATCTCCTTGATCTTTCAATCAACTCTTTACTTTGTCTTTTTAGGAAAAATTCTTGTCTTGCATTAATAAAACCAATCCATCAAAATTTTGATCATCTGGATAAAAATAAGACTATTATAATCCCAATACTTAGCACATAAATTTATTAGTCTCTGTGGATTCGACCTTGATACTAAACCTATTCTATAAACTGCACCGTACACTTGCGGTGAAGCTAAAAATAAGGCGAACACTATATAAGTCACACTTACACACGATCACTCATCCAATGAGAATTTTTGTCTCACCCCCACCTTTTTCAACGGCCAGTTGTTGATCCACCATATTATGAAGACGTCAACAAAGAAGACCAAGCGACCGAGTAATTCCTAGACTTAATCCATCGATTTAGCCTTAAAATTTATTTATGTTGTTAACGCACAATTTATTACGTTTGATGTAATAGAGGGGCGTAGGACCCCTTCGCATGGATAGTTGGTTTGTATTAGTATTTCCGCTGCGATAATTAATTATGTTTCCGGAAGTTATGATGAACATGTCTATTTGGGAATTAATATTGCTCAAATACTTGGTGGATTATATTTTTAGAATGGAGAACTGGCGTAAGTTAACCGTTGTGTCGCGACTCCACTTTTGGGCGTGGCAACTTTACCTCCTTGTACTCTCAATTGTATCACTTTACCCCTTATACTCTTAATTAGTATCACTTTACCCCCTTATGCTTTTAAATATTACTATTTACTCATATACTCAAAACAATGACCATTTTATCCTTACCTATTAATTTTATTCAAATAACAAACAGTTTGAATGCCTTTGATATTAATAAGTTGTACTTATTTTCTAAATTAACTTTCACAAGTTGATTAATTAATAAATAATATTAAATTTTACATTTAGTTACGTTGCTTTTTTTTTTTGATAAGAAAAAATTATTATTAAAGGGAGTACAAGGGATACTCCAATCCATACATGCAAAAGTTTTCAAAACAGATACCTCACATAAGAAACAAAACAAGAGAATCTTTAGCAAATAGACACTACCAATTAGGGCTGTGCACGGGACTTGGAGATTACCGAAACCAAACCGATATCCGGAAAGAAAGATCTCCGAACTAAAAATATCCGTTGACTTTTTGACTTTCCCCGAACTGTACCGTACCGAAAATATTTATGGTACGGTTCTAGAGATTTTTCAAATACCCGTACCGAGAACCATACCGAACCACTCCGAACCGAGGACCCGAAGTTAGAACCGATTTTAAAGATTTTATATAAATACATGTACATTATTTCTATGTTGTTTCTATTTTGATATTGAATTAGTTACAAACTATTTGAAATTACATTGAATATAAAGCATATTTCAGAAAAACACCATAATACTGCAACTATTATGAATTTAAAAAACTTTCATATTAATAATAGAGTAAATCATTTGAAATTGAAATTAGTTAAATGATTAGTAAATTGCACTTAAAAGAGAAACAAGTAATAGTACCATATTATAACAATATAGAAAAGATCATATTTTAGTTTTTTTACCACATTACATAAATTAATAATATAATTTTGTTGATTATGTTAAGTTGTTAAGTATGAGACATTGATTATAAATTTATACAAGTTTTTATTTCATGTTAATTTATAAAAATTATTAGTTAATTATATTTGTTCTATGTCAATAGACGGACAATTGCCCAAATAATAGACTATTATTGTATTATAGAGGTTATTAAGTTTAAAATTTTGGATTGTATTATCTATTATAATTTTAGTTTTTATTTTGAGACTACGCTAAAAAGAGATTAGAACTATAGAAGTATATCCGTTTGGTGATTTTTATATTGATTTTGTTTTTTCTTTTTTTTTCCTCCAAATTTGTATGTTTCATTTATGGCTAATCTCCGTCCCGAACCATCCCGAACTTTCGGTACAATTCGGGACGGAGATTTTTTTCTATGGTTTGGTTCTGGAGATTTATTTTCAGAATCTCCGAACTTCAGGACGGTTCTGGAGATTTTCAAATCTCCGAACCGTCCCGTACCGTGCACACCCCTACTACCAATATCAACCCACAAAAAAACAAAAGCTCGCACGGCTGCCTACCAGTTTGAAAAAGGCTAATATCTACCCAAGCAAGCTCCCCCATTTATAAACCAATATGAAATTGAATATTGGAAAGAAACATCTTGCGCTTTTGTCCGAAGCCAGAGAGAAATTTTGATATTCTCGATGATCCTTTCTCTGGGTTCCTCTCTGTTTTTAAAAATTTTGTCATTCCGCCACTTCCAAACCAACCAGATAACGCCATGCCAAACAGCCACCCACGCTTCCTTTCTTTGAAATCCATACCTGAAGCTGCAGTGATATTGAAGATGGAGAAGCGGGTTTTGATGTCCGATAATGAAAACACCTGCCCAATCATAAATAGCCATCCAAATTTGGTATACTGCTGGACATTCAAAGAAGAGATGTGCAGTAGTCTCCTCTTCCTGATTACACAAAATGCATTTTTCTTGATTAACCTCCAACGACACCCCTTTTTTACAAATGTTTTTTTTTGATAATCCGGTCATGAATGATTTTCGAGCTGAAAGCCGCCACTCACTAGTACAAAACTGACCATTTGCATCGGTTGTAAACTATTTTAACCATCGGTTTCCAATGGCGATGCTTATGAAGGTGATGCTAATAGTCACATGTATAATAGGCATCGGTTGCTAAGCACAAATCGATGCATAATGTTCACCAAAGGCATCGGTTTCCGCAAATAACCGAGTCATAAAGTTAGTTTGGGCATCCGCTGATAAAAACAACCGATGCCTATTGTTATTATTTTTTTAAATATTTGTTTTTCAATTTTCGACCTCCATGCACAAAAACTATATGCTCAATCAAAATCTAGACCACAAATAAAAATACAACACAAAAAGTACTTTTCTTGGGATTTTCATAGATCGCAAAATTCATTTGGATAAGTTAAGTACGTTGCTAATTATTTAAGTTTAATATAGTCCATATTAAAGTAATATATAATAGGATATTTCTATTAGCTAACACATTTAAAAATAAGAATAAATTTAAAATAAGAAAAGAGAAAAACAAGTTAGGTCACAAAATATATAATTTTATTCTTGTCAAAATCGAATTAGTTTATAAATCGATTTTACTGTTGGTTAGCTATTCATTCCATCGTTCGAGGATGATCTAATCGGCCGGTCTAACCTAATTAGTTATATTTTTTATGATGTTTTATAAATAATATATTAGATTAAACAAACAATTAATATAAATATATATACAAAATCCAAAATTCCAATAACAACATAGATAGAGCTATAATCGAACCAAATCGAGCCGAGCTTTTGAGAGTTTAAGTTTGGCTCGTTTATATCGAATTGAACTCGAGCCTGAATTTATCGAATATATTGATGGCTCACGAACTTTTTCGAGCTTATCGAGCCTAAATGAGCTTAGTAAATATTATTAGTTATGAATTCAATTATGCTTCAATTTATTATAAAATTAAAATTATATATATCTAAAACACATAATACATAATATAACATATGATTTTATTCAAAAAATAAGTTTATTTAAATCTTTTCTTATTTATCATAAGTAAACGTATAAAAATTAAAATTAAAGTCAATCTATTAGTATAATTTATACGAGCTTAGTAACGAGTCTGCTCACGAGCTTACTGACGAGCATGTTCACAAGCTAACGAACCTAATATCTCTAAGTTTGAGTTTGATTCATTTATTTTAACGAGCATCATTAAACTAACTCAAACGAGATTTAATCGAGTCAAGCTCCAAATAACTCACAAGCGGATTGGTTCATTTGGATCGACCAACCATTGGTTTGCAATTGGATCGATCAACCAGGCAATCCAACATGATTTTTTCTTTATAACATTGTCCCACGTCTTGTCTTAATGTCCCACCTCAAGGCAAGAAGAGTATAAGACTAGTTGAGTAGAGAGACGTGCGGGTTTATTCCCATATCTTGGAAGCTTAATTAATGAACCACTGGCTTGGACGTGCAAGCTTCTTAGCATAAACTATGTATATTTGGGGCATAATTAATACACCGCGTTGATCAGGCATATTATTTGAAGTTAAAAAAAAAAAACGGTTTAAAAAACATCAGCATCAGATTTTTCTAATTAACTAATCTTATTTCATACTCCCAACGAATCAAACTGTGTGTATTTTATTGGATATTGAACTATAAATACCACCCAAAATGTACCATTATTTCTTCATCCTAAAAATAAAAGTCCTACTTTCTCTTAAAAAGAAAAGGAAAAACACTTTCCATTTTGGTACCATTTTCAGTATTCATCAAACAACAAAAAAATCATGGCCACAAGAGACATTAAGTACACATTCATTTTGATTTTTGTTGTGATAGCCATCATTGCAAGCAACAAAAAATGTGAAGCCGTGCGCCACTTGTTACAGGCAAGTCATGGTGCCTTAGAGGGCTCGCTTAATGGGGTTGGGAAGCTACCTGGTGGGGCTGCTGGATCACTAAAAGGGACAGGCTCAATGACAGGGAAGCTGACAGGGGTACGTCACCTATTACAAGCGGGTCACGGAGCCTTGGAGGGCTCACTGAATGGGGTTGGGAAGCTACCTGGTGTGGCTAGTGGCTCGCTAAATGGGGCAGGCTCATTGACTGGGGAGGTTACGAGGGGACGCCACCTGTTACAGGCGGGACACGGGGCACTTGAGGGCTCGCTAAAAGGGGTTGGATCGCTATCTGGTGTGGCTAGTGGCTCACTAAATGGGGCAGGCTCATTGACTGGGGAGCTTACAGGGGCACATTTATGATAAACTCTTTTTCTCTTCTCTACATTTATCTCCATACTTTTCGAGTGATTAATTTTCCGGTAAATTGTGGTTTTCGAGTGATTAAGTCATGATTTTATTTTTTTTAATTTTGTAATGCTTTTCTATTCAAGTTTGTAAAATAATTTTATACTGATTCAAGCATTGTTATCGTTTATAGGATGAAATATATTTTCTATTCTAAAATGGTGTTTTATCTCCTCTACCGTATGAATGATTGTCACATGTTTTTTAGTGGTTATCATTTGCCTTATAAAAACCCACAATTTATGCTTGAAATTTAATATGCTGTTCTCAACTCTTCTTTCTATCAATTCCACATGGCGGCTTCACATTTATCCATGTGAAAACCCTATATATATTGTAATTATTTTTTGAAATTTCAAACTTTTTGCAATCACTATTTTTTTTAAAAACATAGATAACATAAATCCATAATTTGTAAAATAAAGAATGAAAATAAGTAACATTGTGAATAATCTTGGGTTTAATTTTTAGATTTAATGAAATAAAAATTATAAATAGAATCAATATTAACAATAGATAAATGCAATATACGTATTTGGGGGACGGGGGATATAAATAACATCCATGTTCTATTATTGGTTCTAGACAAGGGGAGAATCCTCATCTCCGTTCCTATCCCCGAATTAACAGGGAATTTCCCGTCGTATTTAATTCGGTTACCAATGGAGATGGTGCCCCACAGGGATGTTGTCATTCCTAAATCCAGGAGATAGAATTAATAGAACTACTAAAAATATGTACATATAAAAGTCAAAAACAAATGTATCACATACATACATCGCATGGTTAACAGACTAGTTCTAATTAAAATGATACGTGTAAAATACTTTTTATTTCAAATTTAGATTTCTTATTTTTTAAACAAATTCAAAGCCCAGAAATGGAGAGCACCAAGCACATACATAAACGAAAAGAATAGATTTTTGCCTCCTTTTCACCAACCTAAACCTACAACAGTAGGTCACCCGTTTGGAATTAAATTACAACTAACAAAATGTGGTCGAAATGATTAAAAACGAAACGCAGGGTACCAATTTCGATGAGGCCTGAAATGAAATGGGGTACTAGAATCGAAAATATTGTATAATTATTTTGATACCAAAATTAAAATTTTCCTATTCACGCTCTTTTTTTTTTTTCAAATTGCTAAGGGTGTATTAAACTCCAAAAAAATTTGTATCGAAAGTTAAATCATTAAGATCATTTAAACAAGAACAAAAATACATTAAAAATGACATTTTCAATTATGATGGTCAAATTTCAAAGAAGGACTTGGCAATTGACATAATATCAAAGCCTGAAATCAATCCTTTTGTACAATTTTTCAAAAACAAAAATTGAAACATAGGCCAAAATCTTCAACTTGAAAGTTTCAAGTATCATAATATCTATTATAATGAGATATGATATTCAATTATTATTTCTTAACTTCACGATTATTCTTTCCATCAAACACCCGGTTATAAAACTTCCTCGAAAATTCTTTATAGATAAGATTTTCACTGAAATATTGGATCCTCTATAAATTAACTCATATCCACATTTTAATCCTTATCCAAATATTACACCTTATTCTATAAAAAAAAAAAAAAAAAAAAAAAAATTCCTATTTATTTATTTTTTTAAAAATACACCTTTGTTATTTCACATCCTTAATTTTAAAAATAAAAATAAAAATAAAAATAAAAATAAAAATTTTAAAATAAAATAAAATTAAAAATAAAAAACCAACTTATGTCTTATTTCGAAAAATATTGGAAAATTAACTCATTTTTTTCGTTATTATTTTTTTACTATTTTGTATCTTCCAACAAGATTTATGGTGATTGGCAAAATTGACATAAACTCCCCCTCCCCAATATCCATTAATGAGTAAAGTGGGAAGTTGTTTTTTTTATTTACCTTAGCCATTTTTTGTCTTTTTTTTCAATAATTTCCACCGTGATATCATAAGTTAAACAAAACAAAATTTATCACATTCAAGTTTCACTTTGGGTTATTAGAAACCAAAAAGGGGGATCAATTTTCTTTTTATCCTATTATGGATTTTCCGCTAATCATCCCAATATCTAACTACATAAAAACAAAAAAAGAAACCCCCTACATATGGTACAACTTTAGGGGATGGTATGTGGGGAGAGATTCTTGGTGGGGTGTTTTTTTTATTTCTATTATACTACTTGCTTCCCAATAATTCAGATTTATAAAAAAAAGGGAATAATGGTGCCATGTGGGACCTGAAAGGTGTGAGGTAGAGAAAAAATAGGGGATGTTCACTTTCATCTTAAAACTTACTAGAATTCTGGGTTTTCATATGGGTTTCCCATTATTCTTCAAGTGGAGTTAAGTGGGGTTGGGAGTTTTGGGGTTTTGTTCTTCAATTTTATCTTCCTAAAACTAACAAAATGACATTTACACGCTCTAGAAATTGCTAATTTGATGAACCTCCAAAATTAGCTTTGTGTTGAAGTTAAATCATTAAGATCATTTACATTTTTTTCTTGAAATACATTAAAAATGACATTTTCAATTATGTACCTAACCTATACAAATTTCTCGTAAATCTCAATTTGATTACATGCACACTTTTAAGGTGAGAATCACTTTTGTAAGGTTTTAGTATTTTTCTCTTGACAACATATTATTAATTTTGATAAGGATAAAATCTTTTGGAGCTTAAGGCTATCATAATACCATCTATTATAGATGAGATATGATACTCAAAAATTATTTTAGAGACCAACTTGAAGACATTATTCTTTCCTATTAGCCAATTGATCCTATTAAATTCTTTAAACTTGAGACTTTAATTTTAATACCAAAATATGACTTTGGAAATATTGGATGACCTTCAAGAGTTTGAGTCATTTCAATCCTTGATCCAAATATTACACCATTTTAATACATTACCAACCAACTTCCTATTTATTTATTTTTTTCAAAAATTGGCAAAATTTTGTTATTTCACATCCTTAATTTTAATATTTTATTTAATTATTTTATAATACATGTATTTTATTTTTGATTTTATAAAAGAAAAAAAACAAAAAATTTACCATCTTATGATTTTATTTCTTGCAAAAAAAAAACATGCATTAACTCAAAATTTTTGTTCATTATTAATTTTTAATAATTTTGTATATCCCAACAAAATAAATTTCTACAAAAATACAAAATCTGAAAATATGACCTCCCCAAATCGGCCTTTGAACAAATGGGGAAGTTGTTTTATTTTATTTTTGCAAAATTTAAATTTACCCTACAAACCCGACAACCCCACTAATTAAACAAAATAAATTTTAAAATTTTTTTGGACATCAATTGTAATATTTAAACCAAAATTAATAATTTTCTTTTTATTTTGAGATACCACTACCTCAATAATCATCCTTAATTAACTACCAAAAACAAAAAAATATAACCCCCACTTGAAAGTTTAAGCCAAAAATCAAAATTTTAAAACTGTCAAACCCTTTTTTTTTATTTCTTTATACCACTTGCTTCCCAAACTAAAAACATTTCAATTTAAACATTTTAAAATACAAAAATTAGCCAACTTACACCTCAATTTTACAACTTTAAGAAAAAAAGGGGAAAAATTCATTTAATCTAAACTTATACAACTTCCTAATTTTCATACTTGAAAAAGAACACACAAAAATTTTCCCATTATTCTTAATTTTTAACATTTTGAACTCAAGAGTTGAGAAAATTTTTCTTTTCCATCTTCAATTTTATCTTCCAAATAAACTTCAAACATATACCTCCATTTGCTAATTTGATGAAATAATTCTTGGACTTAAACCAACCCTTTTCAAGATTTTTTTGTCCCAAAATTAGTTGACCTAAACTTGACATATAAAATTGAATCAAAAAATCAAGATTAGCCCTCCCGATTTTGAAGGTGAAAATGTTTTTAGTATTTTCTCTTGACAAAAAGAATAAATTTTTGACTTAAGGATAAACTGAAATTTTGGAGCTTAAAACTGACCAAACATCTTTGAAAAACTAAACCTTTGAACAATTTGGAAAATTTAGAAACTGAACTTAGATTTTTTTCGTAGCTAAATGATCCATGACCTTAAATTCAATTTCAAACTTGAGACTTTAATTTATTTTCCAAAATATGGTTTTTCTTTTATCAAAGATGAAGATAAAGTTATTTTTCTTCAAGAAGTTGATAATGTGAAGAAGACTTCATTTTAGATCACAACTTTTAAAAGCTATGTATTTTGGGTGAAAATTTTAAAATTGGCAAAATATTTGGATAAAATGCATTAATAATAAAATATTTTTTTACTATTTTATTTCATGTATTTTTTTTATTATCAAGTTCAAATCATTTAATAATTTATTTTGATTAATGATCAATATTGATCATTATTAAATTTAATTTTTATTAATCACCTTATTAATGTTTAATGAATGTTTATTTTTCAAAATCATGTTCTATACTTGATATATATTCTGGAAAATATGACCTTATGCTCGAACCAGAACAAATATGCCACCAACCCGCGTTGACAACTTGTCAATTTAAATAAAAAAAAAAAAAAAAACTGCAATTAAGGCCACCGGCCGCGCCCCGTGCCACGCCCCCCAGCCAACGCCCAAACCCACCCACCCAATGCCCAACCCAGCCCCTCTTATTTAATAAAAAAAAAGAGCTCCACAGGGAAATTGAACCCACGACCTTAATAAAGGTAAGACAGTGTTCTACCGCTAGACCACTACTTCTTGTTGTGCATATTTAGTATAACCTTGAATATAACCATGAATATAAAGCTTCATTATCATCCCTTCATTTTAAAAATTTAAATTCTCTAAATAGGAAGTGATATTTTATCCGAAAATAGTGATATTTTTGAATAATAAATATGATACTTTAATTTTTTACGTATTCAAAAAATAGGATTTTTTAATGTACTCGTTCTAGTCTTGTAACTAATGTTTTTTTCATTGAAAAACTGATACTTGTGCTAGAAATAGTGATACATTTGATATTAAATATGATACTTTTATGATATTAAATATTACATTACATTGAAAACAAATAAATATATCAGAGTTAAAGTAACACCTTTATGAGTAAAAATATATATTTTTGAGACAAAATATCATGTTTTAAGAGTAAAAATATCTGTTTTTTTAAATAAAGTATTATATTTTTTAATAATAAATACAAAGAAAGATTAATAATAAATATGATAAAGTTAAAGTAATACTTTTATAACTAAAAGTATTTGTTTTTTGAGATAAAGTAACATATTTTTTAATATAGTCACAAATTATGAATATATTATAATAAATATATATATAACAGAGTTAAAGTAACACATTTATACGTTGAAGTATCTATTGTTTGAGATAAAGTATCATGTTTTTTAATATAGCGTCAAATTATGAATATATTATAATAAATATATCTAACATATTAAAGTAACACTTTTATACGTTAAAGTATCTAGTTTTTGAGATAAAGTATCATGTTTTTTAATATAGTCACAAATTAGAAATGAATGAAAGAAGGAAAAATAAAAAATAAATATGATATAGTTAAAGTAACACTTTTACAAGTAAAAGTATCCGTTTGTTGAGATAAAGTATCAGATTTCTTAATACAGTTACAAACTAGGAACAAAAAAAGAGGAAAAATAAAAAATAAATATGATGTAGTTAAAGTAACACTTTTATAAGTATCCATTTATTGAGATAATGTATCATGTTTTTTAATAGACTTGTGTTCGATTCTTAGCCTCTTCATTTAGAGGCGTTTTAATTTTTTATTCAATTTACCAGGCGTATTTATGAATGTCTTTATATACATGGTTACACTGAAATTGCACAACAAGCATTAGTGGTGTAGTGGTAAAACACCACCTTAAGGATATATAGGTCGCGGGTTCAATTCCACAAGCGCGTAGAATTTTTTTTTTTAATAAAACGGGTGGGTTGGGCATTGAGTTAATAAAAATGGGGTCGGTTGGGCGGTCGGGTGGGATCCGGTTACGGAATAGGATCCGTAAGACGGTCTTACAAGAATTTGATTTAGAATAAGTGATCATGAGACTTATAAGTGATCAAGGAAATCACTAATTATTTTGGAGATTGATATTATTCATCTATTATCATCAAATTTGGGACAAAAAAATGAAAATACCACAATTGCCCTATAGTGGACGGCGAGAGAGAGTATTTTGGTGTATAAATATCTTCCAACTCTTGTACATATACACCTTATGTTATTCATCTTATGTATAATTACACCATTAATTCAAACATTATACACATTATCTTATACACCAATTCTTTAATATTAATTTCCCCAACTTATTCTCACTCACCCAACATTCTTTCCTTACCCATCCTTTGCCCATACCTTTGACTCTCCTTTTTCCTCCATACAAGAGACAAATTACAAGAATTTAGAATTTGATCAAAAATTCCCTCCCCCTCTCACCATGTGGGCCCACATAGCCAAAAATGACCAAATTTGGTTCATTTTCACCAACACATTTTGATCTTCAAGCAAAAATCATCTTCCTTCTCTCTAAACATTCTCCTCCTTCTCTTTTTGAACACATCCTTAACATCTTCAAACATTCTTCATATCTTCAAGAACACATCCTTTCTTCAAACATTCCTTCATATCTTCAAGAACACATTCTTCATATCTTCAAACATTCTTCACATCTTCAAGAACACATTCTTCAAATCTTCAAACATTCTTCACATCTTCAAGAAAACATTCTTCATATCATTAAACACTTCTTCTTTCTTCAAACACTTAACAAAAACACAAGAATTCTTCCTACTTCTTCATAAAATTCGAACACCCCTCTCTCACAAGGTAAGAAATTTTATTCTTCAATCCAACTTGATATCCTATAGCTCAATCCAACGTGAAATTTATCTTTTTATTTCCCAATTATCCAATTTTAAGGTGGGTGGAAAAATCTTTCCAACTTCTAGGTGTTTTTCTCAAATGCATGTAGTATTTTGTTATTGAGAACTTGAGATATATATATATATATATTATGTATTGCATGTTAAATTCTTGTATCAAGTTGTGAATATTTCTCAAGTGTTGCTCAAAAATGCTATTTATTGAAATTTAGGTGCATGCATGTACAATTTATTGTTGTAAGTGATGAATTCTTGTATGAAATGGACATGCATGTGTATGATCCTTGAAATCCATGTTTTGTATGACTTATAACCTGGAAAAGTCGAGCATAATTGATTAAATTTTAACTTTTGGACTTAAAATGCAAAAATAAAAAGTTGGTGGACTTAATTGCAAGAAAATAAGACTTAAGGGACCCCTCTGTAATTTTTGAGTTTTGGGACTGTACTGAGATTCAAAAATGATGTTTGGACATTTTAATAAAGTTTTAAGAGTTTTAAGATAAATAAAATCAACCTTTAAAAGCCCAAGGACTAAATTGTAAAAATTTAGAAGTTTGAGGGCTACATTGCAATTTTCGAAACTGTACCAGACCCTATTTTTAAAATTTGAAATTTTAATTATTAAGGGACTGTAAATAACATATTTTAAGTGTATTCCAAAAATCCAAGTGTTTAGAGCTTGGAAAGTAATTTTACAAAAATTGAGGGACCAAATTGTAAAAGATTAAACTTGAGGACCCAAATGAAAATCCCAGGACTTATACAGTCCATGTACCTGGAAATACTAATTTAACTATAACTTAATGATATTTTGGACCCAAGGTTCAAATTTCATAACAATTTGACCCCTAAAAGCCTTAAAGGCAATTATTTCACAAGTTAAGGGACCTATGCTTATTTTTTTTAAAACTGTTTTTGTTCCAATATCCCACTGACCTTAGTGACATTTTCCAACTGGAATCACATTAAAAGCCCTTCCGGTTTGTGAGTTCCAATTATTTTAAACTTAGGGCCCGAAATGACAATTTTAACAAATTTGGGGTCAATGTGAGAATTTTATGAAAACTCGACCTCAAAACATTAAAACCCTGAATCTCTGAACAATTTAGAGAATTTAGGAACTGACCTCATAATGTTTCAAGGTCGGGACATTTATTTATTCAATTATTAACCCAAAAAGTATTGGTTTTTACAAAATGGGGCTAATTGTAAATTTTGTTTTTAACAAGGACCTGAATCATATTATTTTTCTTTTATTGAAGTAGCCCTGGACCCGCAGACTTTAATAATTAATTAAAATATTTTATTTTCTCAAAAATTCCTTAACTTATCGGATCGTCTTGACCGATTAATACCCGATCGCGGGGCGACTTCCTCGTCTTGCGATTTCGAATTTATAACGGGACTTATGTTCCATCTAATCTTTCAAGATATCGAAAATTTCTTATCCTCCCGATAATCATCTTCATCTAAATAACTCCACCAACGCCATAATTGCCACTCGTAATTTTCGAAAATTTTCCTAAACTGCTTCCCTGAATCAATAATACTCGACTGCCTGGTTGACTACCTGAACTTGTATTTACTTTCCTGCCCGAGTCAAGTTAGTGCGTCGAGCTCACAGTCAGAATGGATACGTCGGGGATGGAACCGGGCAACTCGGCTGCTATTCCACTCTCCGGCCCCATCGTCCTAATCCCGCAACTGAGGGACGGAGTTTGTCCAAGGGAAGCGGGTCGTAGTACTTGAGGTATAATCATGATTATGACAATCCGGGCCTAGCTAGCTCTACTGTGGATTTGTCTTTGCCTATGGAGCGATAAGGTGACAGGTCTTGGACCATCTTGCTCGGGGAGTTACAAGGAAGAACGAAGGAATCGCTGTCTGATCCACACGATTCTGGAGTTAATCGGACCCATTTGGTTGGCGATACAAATCCGTATGCAACCGCTACTTGTATTGCATTGGTTGGCGCCTCAAATCCGTACGCAACCATTACTTGTCTTGCATAGCATTGGCGTTACGTTCCGTACGCAATCCTACCTGTCTTGCCTGATTCACATAGTGCCTGTGTGACCACGAACTGTTTCGTAAACTGTATAAGTATATTACTTAAATATATTTATCACGACGCTTGTAGGCTGTGTGTGAAATCATGCATCATATCTCACGCGTTTTCATACAACTGTTTTTCTCGCATTAACTATATATATTGCCACACTTATACACGATCACCCCATCCACTGAGATTTCTGTCTCATCCCCTCCTGTTTTCTAACCTTTAGATGAGGACTATGTTGAAGATGTCGAACCGCCACCCTGATCGATTACCCTCGCCCCACCTGTCAAACTTGCATCCTTTTTTCTGATGATCGTACTTATTTCATGTACTTCTGCTGATGTTGGACTATCATTTATCCTGCTACTCTTTTCTCTCTTTGACTGTAATTTAAGAGCGTAGGACCCTTTGACATTTAAGATTGGGATATTGTGTACTTTACATTTTAGTTTTGGCCTGTAAACTTATTCAGGTAATTATGTCGGATGTATTTGGATGTTGTTGGACCTTAAGATGTAATTCGTCTTATGTTTATTTTTTTTATTTCAGCTGCTTTAGACTCTGTTTCAGTTGGGATTGTTGTATCATTTGTCTAGACTGTTGGGTTATTTCTGTTTAAGTGGTTGATTATCGTCGCGTCCCGTCTGGGGCGTGACACCTAATATTAATGAAAATATATTTAAATTGTAATTCAATAATTTTCTTTAAAATCCCCGGACCTTACGCACTACACGTGGCGACTTCCTCGCCTTATGTCAAATTTACACTTAACTTGTTGATATCTTATACTACTTTTATATGTACCACCATCTCTTTATTCGACTGCCTTGTTGACATGATATGAACTTCGTGAATCTAATTGCGCTTGAGTCAACTTGGTGCGTCGAGCTCACAATCGGAGCGGACTAGTCGTGTTTTGGAACCGAGCAGCGCGACTGCGATTCCTTACCGGCCCCACTGTCCTAATCCCATAACTGCGGATGGAGTGTCTAAAGAAAGTGGGTCGTAGTATGAGTATAATAATGATTATGACACTCTGGGCCTTGCAAGCCATACTTGTTGGAGTTGTCTCGAT
Source organism: Rehmannia glutinosa (assembly GCA_016081115.2). Lineage (NCBI taxonomy): Eukaryota > Viridiplantae > Streptophyta > Magnoliopsida > Lamiales > Orobanchaceae > Rehmannia > Rehmannia glutinosa. Next base: position 129,987 of record JABTTQ020000618.1, on the reverse strand, counting down.
CGAGTAATAATAAGATAGATATGGCTATGTGCCAAACGTGCTTGGGGAGTCATAAGGTATAACATAGGAATAGTTGTCTGATCTACACGGTTCCAATGTTATGTGCTTGGGTTGGCATCACACTCCGTGCGCAACAATTACTTGCTTGGGTTGGTCTAACACTCCGTACACAACCACTACTTGAACTACTTGCAACGCATTCATAGTGCTTGAGTGTTCATGAACTATTTTCATCAAAATATATAAAATCGTACTATTTTGAATAACACGCTGCTTGTGAATCGTGTGTGACGCGCGTATCATAAATCATGCATTCTTCATATTACTGTTTTCCTATATCTATATAAGCCACACTTACACACGATCACCCATCCACTGAAATTTTTTGTCTTACCCCCACCTTTTTCAACGGCCAATTGTTGATCCATCATATTATGAAGATGTCAACGAAGAAGACCAAGCGACGGAGTAATTCCTAGACTTACTCCATCGATTTAGCCTTAAAATTCATTTATGCTCTGTTAACAGACAGTTTATTACGTTTGATGTAATAGAGGGGCGTAGGACCCCTTCGCATGGATAGTTGGTTTGTATTAGTATTTCCTCTGCGATAATTAATTCTGTTTCCGAGAAGTTATGATGAACAATGTCTATTTGCAAATTAATATTGCTCAAATACTTGGTGGATTATATTCCTAGAATGGAGAACTGGCATAAATTAACCGTTGTGTCGCAACTCCACTTTTAGGGCGTGATAGTTATGGTATCAGAGCTCGGCTAGTAAGGAGGAAACTTACACCGAGCTGACCCAGGATAGGTTCATCTGCCTTGCATTAGGCACCGCTACTAGATGACTTAAGTTGAATCTTGGATGACTATTTGAACTCTTTTGGGTTGTCATAGTATTAAAATATCCGGATATTTCTCGGTTTGGATGTTAAGTGACTTAGAAAATCAATGATTTGAAGAATATAATACCCGATATGATGGGACTTGAAGGATAAGGTTATTTCTTGATAGTATATGATATGGATGTGATATATTATGGCATCTAGATACCTAATGATATAATTTTGGGAAAATGATAGTAGGGGACTCACTAAGTATAATTATCGATGATAGTACCCTTGTGTTATTTATTCCCAAATACTTATACAAGCTTAAGTAAGGAAATTTGACTTGTGGTTTAGGTATCACGTACAAGGTACGTTAAGGATGTGACCATTATAGGATCTCGACTAGATGTCACCACTAAGTGTTATGTTGTGTTATTTTATTGATTTTCTAGGTTTTGGTGGAAAAAACAAGTTTTGGAGCAAGAAACGTTAAAAAGTCATTTCACACAACTGCGACAATCATCGTATTTTGTACGTAACGTTCTCATCCGAAGCCCAATTGACATGATTCATAAACCATTGAAAAGCTAAGACACAAGTCTACAATGTCTATTTCTGCTACTAAATGCAAAGGAAGACGTTTGGATGGGTTAAAATCATGTACAGGTCGAAATAATATGTCGAAATCTCGGAAATGACACGTCTTGGTATTTCAGCCATAACTCTCTAGAAAATTGATATTAAGGTCATTCAAGTGGCTGTGGAAAGTTGAGAGAAAGATCTACAATTCATAATAGACATCAAGATCAAATTACAAAGTTTTGAGGGAGCACGGGCTTGTACAAGAGGCGCACGGTCGCGCACCGAACGATGATGGCGAGAATAGGCACTCGGTTGCTCATGCGGCGCCGCGCTAAGCGATCTTGCGACAAAGACAAAGTTGGTTCCAATGTTTGGCTCCTCCATCTTCCTTATGACTCTAGGATTATAAATAGGACTTTGGGAGCCCATATTTTCGAACACTCTACTTCTTAGTACTTTTAGACTCAAGTTTTCTCTCTTTACCCTTGCTTTTCAACTTTGGGATTGCTTGGGTTCTTCCCATTGAAGTTATTTTTGCAGCTTAATCAAAGCATAATATTTTTTTTATCGTTTTTGTCTGAATTCAATTGTTGGGTGATTATTGTTGTTGCATGATGATGTTTATGATTTTTTTCTTTCCTTCAATTGAGATTATGATCCCATCCCCAAGCATGAACTAATTTCCTTGTTCTAGGATTAGGATGATTTGATTCAAACAAACAAGCATGAGTATTGACTAATTGATTTTCTTTCCTAAATGAATTGATTATCTGATCAACTTTTGATTGTTTTGAGGGAATAATTGAGATCGAGATGAGATATTATTCCTGGACTAAATTTACTCAGGGGGTTAGATATGAATCAGAGATGTGTTATCTAACTTTGGCTTAATGAAAATAGCAAATTATGTTGGCATAGCCCTAATCTATGAATACGTGAGTTATCAGATCTTGGCCTTATGTTTACATGTTTGTTATATTTGTTAACCGCATGATCAATTAGTTGGTATTCTGCTTGCAAGTTTGATGAGATGATTCCGAAATCCTAGACTTTCATCCATATCTTTTTCTCCAAGTTTAATCGTGTTTAGTTTGATTTTGTCTTTTTACTTGTTTTCCTTTAGTTTATTAAAATCACAAAGTTGGTTAAAGTGTTTAGGTTTTATTTTTTGTTAATTGTGCTGCATAATAATTACTTGCCCACTAAGTCTCCCTTGAGAGACGGCTTTTGGTCAACTTGCTACCCTACGATTGATCTCGTTCTCTTGTGAGGATTGCTAGATTTATTTTAGGTGTTTAGTGGTCGAACAAAATTTTGGAATCGTTGTCAGGGAAGTCTTTAGGCTTAATAATTATTTTGTTTTTTTCCATGTTTTTAGATTAGGATTCTTTTAGTTTATTTTTAGTTAGGACTCTTTTTGTTTATTTTGATTTTTACTTTGTTCCACTGGTGCGTTTGATCTATTTTTCTATGTTATTTATGCAAGGATGTAGAAATCTCAATCGGGACCTTGTGCCTCTCATGGACGATATCCATCAAGTTGCCAGACGAACAAGGAAAGAGGAGGACGATTCTACGGATAGCAGCGAGGATTCTCGCGATCACGTTCCGAAAGAAGAACTAACAGATGAATCAGAGATGGGTGATAATCAAAATGGAAACAACGTGGAGGCACGCCAGCCTTCGGTGCGTGAGTTCGCATGCCTTGTCATTGGGACTTCCATTTCTTGCATCACAATGGGACAAGAAACATGGAACTACAAGCTCAGAACCATACATTTTAATCAGTTGCCGTCATTCTATGGGATGCCTAATGAAGTTCATCTTAACTTCATTCGGGAATTCTATTCAATCATTCAAACTTTTCCTCTACAAGGTTTGGATGAAGATCAGCTTAGGATGCGTTGTTTTCCTTACACTCTGAAGGACCGGGCAAAAACTTTGCTTATGTCTCTACCTCCTAACTCTCTTACTGATTGGGAGGCGGTATACAATAAGTTCATGGGTAGGTAATACTCTCATCAGAAAACTTCATACCTGCGTGGTAAGATAGCTACTTTTAGTCAGATGGAAGGTGAGTATTTTCATGAGGCCTGGGACCGGTTTAAGAATTTACAGATTAAATGCCCACATCATCACTAACCATTGGAATTGTTAAACCAATCTTCTATGATGGATTAATCCATAATTATCAATATATGGTTGGCAATGCCGCTGGGGGTGACATGGGTGTATATACGGCCCAGAAAATCTATGATATTCTAGAGATGATGAGCGATAACTCACAACAAAAGTGTGCCAGAGGCAAACGGGCTGTCGTGAATGAAGTAGCTCCAAGCTACGATGTGATAAAGCAATTAGCTGAATTGACTAAGCAAGTACAATTGTTGGCTACAAGGGGACATCCACCTGTCCCCCTCCCCCCTCTGCCGAGTCTTGCGAGATTTGTGGCGAATATGGTCATGGGACCAGCATTTGTAATGTTATCTCTCAGACGTACAATTCAGGTTAGCGGAACCATCCGAACTTTAGTTGGACAATTCACATAATCCCTCTCATTTCTATCTGAGGCCACCGCAACCCCAAGGCCAGCCAATCAACCAATCAAGGGCTCCATCTATTGAAGAAAGCTTGGACTCCTTTATTTAGGTCAGTCAGCAAACACAAGAAGGTAACAATAAGCGGTTTGAATCTATGGAATCCTCGTTTAAGTGTCTTGAGAATCAAGTTGGTCAATTGACTACTCAAGTTGGTGAAATAGCTCTACATGTCTTCACCAAGGACACATTGCCTAGTCAACCATCGCAAGCTCAAGCCATCACCGTTCTTGACTTTGTTGAGATTTATGATAATGAAATCGAAATTCCTTATTCCACTGTCTAAGCTAACCCTGCAGATATCACAAAAATAGAAAAGAAAGATGATGCAAGTGAAGAAAAAATGAATATGGAGGCAAGTAAGGGATCGCCATTCCACAAAACTGATAATATCCACAAACCTCCTATTCCATCCCTAAGTCCACTCCAAAAACAACAAGATCCCAGTAGTTTTATTATTAATATTTCTTTTGAGAATGGTAAGAAAGTCGCAGATATGCTTGATCTTGGAGCTAGAATTAACCTTATGCCTTACTCTATATTTAAACAATTAGATTTTGCAGAATTGAAGTCCAATGGGTTACATTTGCAAAATGCTGATAGGTCCATTAGGTACCCTACATACATTGTTCAAGATGTTTTAGTCCAAGTAGGTGATTTCAAAATTCTCATTGATTTTGTTGTCTTGGATATGAAAAATGATAGAGGTAATCTTAAAGATCATACTATATTGTTGGGTAGACCATTCATGGCCACAACCAATACTTTGATTGATGTCAAAAATAGAAAATTGAGTATGAATATTTTGGGAAAAAAATAATATTTTCAATTTTTTATATAGCTTGTAATCATGCACGTGTCTTGAATGATAATTTTATTATTGACTCTACCGAGTCTGTTGTGAAAGATGTCCTATGGCAGGAAGACAATATGATCCAAAGCGCAAGTCAACCGAATAAAAATTTCAAGGTAGTAAAAAAAGTCATGCTCGATGACCCGCCATGATTTTCTTATTGATATCGTCAAGCTAATAACGTTAAAAGAGCGCTTCTTGGGAGACAACCTAAGCATTTTTCCCTTTGTGTGAGTTTGCATGTGGTGTTTTTGTGCATGTAGTTTAATTTTTTTATTTTTATTTTTATTTTTAGTTTATATGTGGTATTTTATTTTTCCTTCACATGGCTTTTGCAGGATTGACAGTTTACGTGATTGCTTTAACTATTTTTCGATTATAGCACTTTCCAGGGACATCTCTCTTTCCTTCTATTTTATTTTTTTTACGCATTCAGGTCATTGCGTGATTTAAGTGTAGGGGAGGGGTTATTATTATATATGTGTTATGGTTGCATATGGTTAGTTATCACTAGCCTTATAATTGTTACAAGACTTATAATTGTGTTGGTGAACAGGCTAGAAATATGTGCCAAAATTTAATTTTTGATTATGAAATTACACCGTGAACTTCATACGAGGATTTAGCTAGAATTGTGAATGACATTTTGGGTAGACAAGTTCTAGGGTTAAATGATAGCCTAGGTTGTGGGGCTTGAATTGTGAGGTTTCGTTGATGTGAATTAAATTGAAACCCTATTTTAATTATTGTTTACACAAGATTGCTAGCTTTCACAAAAAGAGAAAAAAAAGAGCAATTGAGATTATACTCATTTGTTCATCGTTGCTTAGTAACTAGGAGCATTCATGAGCCCCATGTTTGTCTTTTACGTAAAATGGCGGCACAAACATGAGTATGGGAAACCACTCTAGGAGCCTTTGGAGAAAATCCAAAGTTTACACCTAGTGGAAGACATCTCGAAAGTTCTCGGAAAAAAACAAAAAAAAAAAAAAAAAACAAGAAAAAGAAAAGAAAAGGAAAAAAAAGATGAAAAAAAAGAATAATAAATTTGTGGCTAGCGATTGAGTGGTTTATTGTATGTAACGGGGTTGCAACTTATAAAACGGATCTGAAACATAGCGAGGATGGCCGAACACGTTTGTTATTTTTTAACCTTAGCCGGGTGAATCTATTGTGGAGGTTGGGGATCAATCCATGTTAGATCTGAGGTGGATAAAATATGGGGTTATGGATTAATTGAATTTTAAATTATACTTGATATTTCTGGTTGGGTCTAAAAGGCACAATTATTTGCTTGAGGACAAGCAAAAGGCTAAGTATGGGGGAGTTGTTTTGCATGTTTTTGTGTGTGTTTTATGTGATAATTTATACATATTTTTGGACAAGAAACGTTAAAAAGTCATTTTGCACAACTGCGACAGTCATCGTATTTTGGACGTAATGTTCGCATCCGAAGCCCAATTGACATGATTCATACACCATTGGAAAGCAAGACAAAGTTCTACAATGTCTGTTTCTTCTATTAAATGCAAATGAAGATGTTTGGATGGGTTAAAATCATGTACAAGTCGAAATAATATGTTGAAATATCGAAAATGACGCGTCTTGGTATTTTGGCCATAACATTTTCTAGAACATTGATATTGAGGTCATTTAAGTGGCTATGGAAAACTAAGAGAAAGATCTACAATTCATAAGAGACATAAAGACCAAATTTCAAAGTTTCGAGGGCGCGCGGGCGCACACAAGAGGCACGCGGTCGCGCACCGTGAATAGTGGCAGAACAGGCATGGGCTGCGCGCGGGCGCGTGGATTAATGCGCAGTCGTGCGTGGTGACTTCCTGAACACGAAAATCATGATTTTCTTTCAATTTTTGGTTCTTCCACCTTGTTTAGGACTCTAGGGACATGTTTGGGAAAATTGATGGGATTATATAAGTAATACTGGATATGCGATGATGGGACTATTTATTACTATATGGTGTAGGTTTGAGTTTTGTTTGGGGTGTTGGATTATGTATTTATTGGATCCAATGTATTTTTGATATATTTGTGTTTGGGAACTTTGATTATAAGTGATTATAATGGAAATGTCAATTTTGCCTATTGTTTTAACAACCCCATTATTGGCATCTCTCAAAGAATTCTTTCCTCTCTGCTGACTAATGACAATTAATCATGCACACAAAAATAATTTCAAATAATTTACTGAAAAATTTTATCCATTTCTATGTTCATGGGGTTTGAAAAATGGAAGCAAAAATCTAACCCATTTCGATCGAAAATTAATATTTGCAGAAAAATAAATTCAAAAAAAATTACAGTCTTGTATTACAGTCCATTCTACATCGGGATTCATGGGGTTCAAAAAATTGAAGCAAAAATGTAATCCATTTTAATCAAGAAGAACATATGCGTGCAGAAAAATAATTTAAAAAAACTTTCAGTCTACAATTACAGGACATTCGATGGAGATGTTCATAGGGTTCAAACAATTGTGAGATAAATTGACCCATCTTGATCAAGAAATATCATGGAGTTGTTTGCCCAAATAAATAAAAAGAAAAGAAGAAAAACTCGGGAAGAAAACTTACTAGTATTCTGGATCGCAGCGGCTAGGGCTTGGAAGTGGGGAGTCTCAACCTATTTATCTAATGGAATTGTGTACTTTGAATGTATGTCTGGGTTAAAATTGGGATAAGTTGTCTGGGTTGAAATTGGGATAAGTTACCTTTTTTTGAGGACAATAGGGTAATTTCGCACAACAGGAAAAGGTGGCACTAAATAATACCACCTCCCACCAGTGATCTAGTATCAATTAGAATTGTGATAATATCCTGGGCCCATCCTAGTCAACCGGGCCCTTATATAACTTCCCAAGCATTGTGATAAGATGTGATAAAGACTATTTCCTAGCTAATCAACAACCCCAAACGTGTCCTAAGCTTATAAATAAGACTTTGGGAACTCATATTTTCGAACACTCTACTTCTTAGCACTTTTAGACTCTAGTTTTCTCTCTTTTCTCTTGCTTTCAACATTGGGATTGCTTGGGTTTCTTCCCATTGATGTTATTTTTGCGGCTTATTGAAAATGTAATATTTCTTCATCTCTTTTGTCTGATTTCAATTGTTGGGTGATTATTGTTATTGCATGAGGATGTTTATGATTGTTTTCTTTCCTTCAATTGAGATTATGATCCCATCCCCAAGCATGAACTAATTTTCTTGTTCAAGGATTATGATGATTTGATTCAAACAAACAAGCATGAGTATTGATTAATTGATTTGCTCTCCTTAATGAATTGCTTTATTTGATAATTGATTGTCAGATCAACTTTTGATTTTTTTGAGGCAAATTGAGAGATGTATTATCTAACTTTGGCTTAATAAAAATAGCAAATTATGTTGGGATAGCCCTAATCTGTGATACGTGAGTTATCAAATCTAGGTCTTATGTTTACATGTTTGTTATATTTGTTAACCGCATGATCAATTAGTTGGTATTCTGCTTGCAAGTTTAATGAGATAATTTCGAAATCCTAGACTTTCATACATATCTTGTTCTCCAAGTTTAATCGTGTTTAGTTTGATTTTGTCTTTTTACCTGTTTTCCTTTAGTTTATTAAAATCACAAATTTGGTTAGAGTGTTTAGGTTTTATTTTTTGTTAATTGTGCTGCATAATAATTATTTGTTGGCTAAGTTTTCCTTGAGAGACGACTGTGGTCAACTTGCTACCCTACGATTGATCTTGTTATCTTGTGAGGATTGCTAGATTTATTGTAGGTGTTTAGCGGTCGAACAAAATTTTATCTATCATTGTGGCTAATAATGCTTTTCTGACTATACTGGGATGGAAGGTTATGACATCGAACTTAGTGGTTTTTCGGATTCTTCGTAAACGTTACTTGTTGTCTGATGGTTCTATATGTCGTACATTCTTACATTATTCTATTTGGGCTGGGATTAGGCCTCGTATTAAGGATAGTCTATCGAAGTCACGCTAGATCCCTGGGACTAATTCGGAGGTATTATTTTGGATTGATAATTGGTTGGGCTATTCCTTTGCTGATAGGATTGGAATTCCTCATGAGTATAGATACCTCTTTGGGCAACGTATCTCTGATTACTTCTATGATAATTCCTAGCATTTCACAATTCGTTGTGCGCATGCTGAAACCCCTGACCATTTATTTGTCTCTTGTGTCTTTGCAGGGGCTCATTGGCGTTGATTTTTAGTACGTTTGATGTTCATTTTCATCTTACACACAGTTTCAACGAATTCTTGGTGCACTTGATGTCTTTTCGATTCAGTGAGCAAGTGTCTTTTTTATGGTGAGCAGCGGCATTATCTTGCATCTTATTTGGCATATTCAAAACGATTTGGTTTTCAATGACAAGACCTGGATGGTGGATGAGGCTATTGTCCAGCTTCGGGCTCTCATTGTTGAGTCTTCATTGTTAGATCAAGGTTGCATAGATAATGTTCAACAGGATCTTCTTACACTTCGGAGACTTCACGTTCCTGGTCGGCCTAGGAAAGCTCCGAACATTGTGCAAGTTGATTGGCAAAAACCGCTTCCCAGATGGATCAAGGTGAATACAGATGAAAGCGCTTCAAGAGCGAGGGAAGGATTACAGCGTGGCCTGGTATTCCGCACTGCGCAGGCTTTTTTCGAGGTTGCTTTGTGGATCGTTGTGGTGCTGGATATGCGTTTGAGGCAGAGTTGATGGCGGCCATGTTGGCAATTTGTTATGCATTTGTTAAGGGCTGGACTCATCTTTGGCTTGAGTCGGATTCTGCTTATGTGGTGGATCATCTTCATAAACGATCTTCTACTCTTCCCTGGAGGCACTTGAGTTAATGGAGATACACTTTGCACTTGATATCTCAGATGGACTTGGTGGTTTCACATATTTATTGGGAAGGCAATCGAGTGGCAGACTTTTTGAGTAAGAAATCGCAATCGGAGTCCTGGTGGGGCGTCCCCCAGAGGACATTGTGCCCCTTCTCACAAAAGACTATGTTGGCCAATCGACTTACAGATTTGTTAGATAATTCGTCCTGGTGCTTCTTTCTTTCATCTTTTGGACGTTTTTTATGGGGGGTACTCTTTTTCCTACCAGGGATTTTTCCCACAAGGGTGGACTTTACCTTGGGAGGTTTTAACGAGACCCTAATCATTTAGCTACCTGGTCGGCATGTGATCAATTTGCTTTTCTTTCTGGTATTCGAGTTTCCCTATGTTATTCATTTCGTCTTTATTTTTCTTGGCTATGTAGTCGCCTTGTGATCAGGATAACTTTTTCATTTTTAATATATTCTCAATTCATTCAAAAAAGTTAAATAGGGAATGGGAGAAAATCGACATTTGATATGTACTATATATTAGGAATTATTTAATTCCTAATATATTGGCAACATATTTAATTAAAATTATATTTGTCATTTAATTATTACTGGACTAATTAAGTGATCTAAATCTGGTGGAGTCCTAAGGCTACTGAATTTGATATGAAAACAAAGAGTAGATACCTAATACGAATCAACTTAGGGGATTATGGGAACCCTAATTTGATACTTATATAAAGAACTTTATGGTTATGGTCCCCAATATACTAAATCGCACATAGTTTTCTATTCTCCCCATCAAGATGGAAAACGAAGGTCCCATAAGGAATCCAGAGATTTAGTTGAGGAAGGCCATAAAACCAAACCCCGTTCGTGTTCATGAGAGATCCGTTCATTCTCGTAGGAGATCGCGTATTGAAGGTATTCCACATATAGTTCTTACGTCTTACAATTGATCAAGGTATTCCGCTATTCCATAAATCTTTGATGATTATATCATGATGTTGATATCCTAGAATTTCCGTACCTAGGATGTATTTATGAATTTTATATTTGTTATTGTAAAATTCCAACAAGTGGTATCAGAGCAGCCATCACTGCTAATCTTTGGGATTCATGGAATACTTTTACGTGATTATTTGAATTCATAATTTTATTATCTACGACTTATATTGAAGCATGTTATATTGAGACCTAAGCATGAAAGTTATGATTTCTGTATTATTGCAAAATTTTCATGTACTTGATCCCAATTTGGGCTCGTAATTGATTGCAAATTTTGATTTCCTAGCGTATGTGACTCGGTGTTACCCGTAAAACATTTGGATACTTTGGAATTTTGGGGATTACGGATGGGCTTTGGTTTCTAAAATTTAAAAAAAAAAACTCGATACGAATACCCTCGATCTGGTCTTCTTCTACCCCGTTACCGATTCAGATAGATGACGAAGTGGGCGGAACAGGATTTGGGCAACGCGTGAAAGATGTACTCACATTTCCATTCCCGGTTTTCATCTGCTGTGGTGGCTAGTGGAATTGTGGCGGACGATAATCATGGTTGCGTACAACTGTTGGCATCTGGACGAAGCCGGCGGTGGCTGGATGGCCGTAAGTTTGGCTGGAACACGACGGGTTCACTGATCTTTGGAGAAGAGGGCCCTTTTGGTTCCTTTTTTGGGATTTAGGGGTTGTATTGCAAATAAGCTTTTCTTATGTGGCCTAATTGTTTCTTGGACTTAATTGTGGGCGTTTATATATATGCTGTTATGACACTTATCTGAGACTTTCTGTGATTAGTTTTTTGTTATGGGTATCTGTATGCGTTTTTTCTTTTTTTTTTTTTGAGAAATCTAAATGGGGACTCTTGTTTTAGAGTTATTTTGGATGATTCATATTGTTTGACATATTGAATACTTGTTTCCAGTTTCCATATGGGTTTATGGTTTTCAGAATATTTGGGCCTTTCATGAATTGTTAATTGGGAAAAGGACATAAATACCCCATTTTCCATACCCAATCCCTGCACAATGTCCATTTTCCGTTGATTTTGGACAAAAATACCAATTTCCGCTGAATTTGGACAAAAATACCCATTTTCCGCTAATTTTTGACAAAAATACCCATTTTCCGCTGATTTTTTTGCGTTGGTTTCTTTTTTGTTTCTTTGTTGTTTCTTTGTTGTTTCAAACATGTTTGTTGTTTTTTTGTTTGATACCTGTTTCATTTATGTTTCTTATATGTTTCACTTAGCCAACTTTTCATTGAATTCCATAGTTGCATAGAGAAAATCTCAGTTGTGGTATGCCACAATGGACAACGGGAAGAACATAGAAAGTATACCAACTTTGAAATAACAAGAATACTGATTCCAATGGACTGCACATTCAGCACCCTAAAAGAAATCTTGGAACAACAAATTCAATTCAGAAAATTTGAGCTTACTTGTCCATCATCGGCTACGAGAAATGGACACGACTCCACTGTCAGACCAAAAAATACTTTGTATTGACTTCCAACATCGTAGAATTATTGAATGTGTCAATTGTAGCGGGAAAGACCTACCCAGTAATAACTTTGCTAGAGTACGTGAGATCTTTAGTTCAAGATTAGACATGCATACATCGAAATGAAGCAAAGATCAACATTTACAAGGATGACAAAAAAAAAAAATGAAGAGTATATGGGGAAAAACTACACTATTTCTCTAAATTTAAAAGCAATTTACTACAAACTTTTATCACATGATCCCCTGTTTCACAATTGTTTCTTACATGTTTCATTTATGTTTCTTACATGTTTCAACTGATTACACAATCATTAAGATTTACATAACAACAATTCTCTAAAATCATTAGGAAGTGGAGATAGAAACTCAATGTCGTTGTCATCGTCATCACCATTTTGCAGCTTCAACTTAGCATGATTGTGAAGCAGATGACTGAGCCTTGCTTGTTCATTCTCTATCTCAAACGCTTCGACGTCCATAGCCTTCCCACCAATAAAGTGCTTGACATAATAAGCAACAAAAAATCCCATATTCACTACAAAAGAAAATAAAAAAAGATACACAGTCAGATAGATAACACAACAAATCAAAAACAATAAAAAAGAACAAAATAAATGGAAAATACATAAAAAAACAAAAGAAACATAAAAGAAACAACTTCGAAACAACATCGAAACAAACGGACATTAACAACAATTCTAAAGATGCCACTACATTTAGCTATTTGCGTCTTTTTCATTTCACCAAAATTAGAAAATCAGTAAAATCATTAGGAAGTGATACTGACAAGAAACTTCACTAAGTATGACATTTGATAACAACAGAGGGAACACTAGCAACATATTGAACAAAAATCTTAGCCTATTAGCACAACAAAGCAGCCAAATCAGACATTAACAACAATTCTAAAGATGCACTATCATAAACCCACTTCATACATACAAATAACCAAACAAATGATAAACTTCAATAAACTTTTTTTAATAATAAAAATGAAACCTATTCGTCATAGTTATCTTAAGTTCCAAGAAATTAAAAATGCAAAAAAAAAGAGTCTGAGAACAGGATTATGCATATATCTAAGAACCAGTCATCATCTTCTTAAACTCCTCGTAGTTAATACATCCATCGCCGTCGACGTCGAAAGAGCCGATCATCCTCCCACAGTCCTTAATCGAGCAATCCTCCCCCAAGCTCCCGAGCACCGCGTGCAGCTCAGTCGCGGAGATCTTCCTGTTCTTATCCTTGTCGTACAAATCGAACGCCTCCTTCAACTCCTTCTCCTTGTTCTCGTCGCCGCCGCTGCCACCATAGTGGAATGACTTGAACTCCGTCAGATCGACTGCGATGGTGGCCAAAAACTTAAAAACCAAATCATTATTTTTATAAACCTGGTGGCCAAAAAGAAACCAAAGGTAGGGTATTTTTGTGATGGGATGGAGAGGGTGGGGTATTTTTGTGATACGTGGGTATTTTTGTTTTTTTTTCAAAAATCAGGGTATTTTGTGGTATTTCCTCTTGTTAATTAGGCTTGGTATTGGCATTGAATTTTAAGTTTAAACGAATTTAGATTTGGGCCTAATTTAAAGTTGATTTGAGAGCATATTAGGTTTTCGGGCTTTAAATCAAATAAGGGATTAATAGTTTATGGTTTTGGACTCACTTTAAATAAAATACAATGTGAGCTTTTATTTTATTTGTATTTGAGTCCTTCTTTAAGCTAAAGTTTTAAGTTTAATATAAATTTGAGCTTTAAATTTGATGTTTGGATTTGTGTCTAGTTTTGGCTCAAATTATATGGTAAGTTTCTTTTTTAGCTTAATGTTTAGATATTGAACTTGGTCTATTTTGGTTAGAATATTGGCCTAATTTGGCTCTATGGGCCTCAAATCTACTATAGTTAATTTAAAGTCTACTTTGGTTTCCAGGCTTTAAATTAAAATTTGGTTAACTTTGGACAAAGTTCATTTAAAGTTGTAATTTTTGGGCTCAAATATATTTGATGTTGGACCCGATTTCATTTAATCCAATTTGGAGTAAGAGTTTCGAATAATTTTTTTGAGATCCTAAAATCTCTATAAGATTTGAATTTGGCTTTTATATTGTTCGGCTCAAAATTCATATAAAGAAAATTTGGATATTTGGAATTGGGATTAGGGTGTTGGGTCTTAAAGGGGTTAATTTAACCCGTAAAGATTGGATTAATTTTGAATTTCATTCAAATATAATCCGTAAAGAATTCGACCCAAATTCGGTTAGAGCCCTATATAAGTATTTACTTGGTCTATCTATCATGATATTAAATTTGGAGCCCAAGATTGTTGATTAGCTTAAAATCCAACTAAAGATTATGTTGAGCTTAATTTATTTTGGGTTCAATATAATGGATTTTTTTTCACTTAATTGAATTATGACCCAATTTAGTATTTGAGGCTTTAAATTCAAATTAAACTATTTGGATTTAAGCTTAACTAAAATTGAATTTGTTGCCTAATTTGGTTCCCTAGGCTTTAAATCAGAATAAAGGCGGATTTAATGTCTAATTTGGCATTCAGACTTTAAATCTTTATATTGAATAGGGGGCGGCGTGTAGCGTCTGTTCAGTTGAGCAATCATTAATTTTTCTTGTTCAATTGGTCTAGTAATCGTCAATTAAGTTAATCAAAGCAACATGTTTCCTTCGTGACCTCTGTTGTGGAGAGCAACTTTATTGAAATTACATAGATGGTGTGGATTTAATTATGTGGACTGTGATTGGCCCTTCAGTTTGACACAGTTTGGCCGAATAACAACGCACATGTGATGATAAGTACGTGATGATTATATAGTTTTTTCATGTGTGCATAAGTCCGTCCTTCGATAGACTTTTGTTTGACAGAACTTATTGTCAGTACTTGATCATTACAACAAGGTTACCACTTGCAATTAATTTTCGTCGCTTCGATGGAGAATAATGTTGTACTAGGTGCCTTGTCATGGGTCCCCATTTGGTTTACTTTCCCATACCTTATTTATGCTATGGCATAAATATTAACTGTGAGTAATATTATTTTGTTCTCTATATTAATTGTCTTCTTAAAGTTTAAATATCTGTCAATGTTACGTGCTTGTGTCACTATTTCGAAATACATTTAGGGCATTATATCTGAAGGGGATAGTATAAAAGGTTCTATAGAGATTGTTGAAACATGTTAATTTCTTGATTAATCTTGTTTCACTAAGGAAAAGTGGAACATAAGGGAGTACATTAGGAACGTCCAATCTCACTTTCAAACTTAAGGCACTAAAGATAGAGTTGTCTAGGACTTGCTCGTGCATATGGTATCATTTCTTTTCTTGCGCAATAAGACTTTTTTTCGATTTAGTTAGTTACAACCTTCTAAAGAATAGTGGACTATCCACGAGTTTATATCTTATTGAGCAAGAAAAGAAAGTTTGACTGGGAAAAGACTTTAAGTACTCGTTTAGCAACTATTCCTCAGAATAAAGAAATGAAGTTGCAGATGGACACCATATTAGAATGCGAAAGAAATATGATAAGGATTTCACATGTTACTTTTGCAATAAGGGTGGATACCTAAAAATGAATTGCTTCTCAATTTAGTTTATATTTCTGCTAGTCTAGTTTTGCACCTTTACGTGTTTTTGGTGGGTAACTTATAGTTCTACTACTCACATAAAGTATATTCATGCAAGGTCGTCTGTGAAGTCAATAGCCAACTGAGGTTGAAAGATACATCTTTGTCGGGGCTATGGCAAAACAGTGATAAATAAGGCTATACGGACTTATATTATCATTAGTGACTAGTTATTTTGAATTTAGATGAGACATAATCCTATTTCCATTTTGAGCAAATTTGGTTATTCTTGTTCATACAGAAATTGCAAATTCTGTCTTTTTCTATATTCAAATATTTTGGTTCATTATCATTAATAATAACCTATAGTTTTAATGCAATTGCCTCATGCGTAGAAACTTGCATGTTAGTGTAGATGGTACAAAACACTTGAAATAAAATTAGGACATGGTAAGAAATATGATTAGTCATTTTTCTTTACCATGATTTCTGATAGAAAGGCATTTAAGACTGCAACATTTAGTGTTCATAGAGTTCTAAACTAAGCGGCAACAAACTAAAACCCTTTGAGGATTTTGAATATGTAAAAGTCTAATATTAGACAAATGCATATTTGGGGTTGTCCAATAAGGTAAGGTCTCTAACCCTATAAAGGAAACTGGGCTCATGAGATGTAATTTGCTGCTTTGTTAGATACTCTATAAGGTTTTTTGGATGGAATGTAAAGTTTTCTTTTGAGGAAGTTGAGTTTGAGTGGGAGATAAAATTAAAGATATTATCTTTGACGAGGAATTTCATTTTCTCATATAGTTGCACTTGGTAATGATTAGGTTTCTATTCCTAACATTGACAAGATGCAAATTTGGCCATCAAAATAATATTGAGGAACTTCCTGTCCAGTATATAGAAGTTACTTCTAAAAGGCAAACTCAACAACCTCAAAACTAGATGAAATTCATGGATGACTTTGATTATTACGAATCTCATCAAATTGCATAAAGAAGTGAAACTCAATGGTCATAAATAAATATTTAAGACCCGAGAGATTCAAAAAGGGCAATGTTGAGAGATATTAGGTATGTCTAGTACTCAAACATTTTATCAGAAGGAAGATGATTATAAAGTGACTTTTCTTCTCCTGGTTTATTGAAAAACTCTTTAAATCCTTATGGTTTTTCGGCTCATTTAGTTTTCAGCTAGCTCTCCATTTATGGTGTTACAATGATCATTAAGTTGTTTCTTCGTTTAGCAATGATAAAGTTGATAATTGTACGTTACTGTAGGTTCAAAAAGGGGAGTGAATTTCATTACCAAATAAATTAAGTTTCACTCATTCAAATGGATCATGCCCTAAAAATGAGTATAAAGTTGTATGCAAAAGGCTAATGTTAGGAAGTTCAATAAACTGAGTATAAAGTTAAGGATATGCAAAAGGCTACTTATGTTAGGAAGTCTTTTGTATGCTTAAGTATGTGCGTATCTGGATACAACGTACATAGCCTAACTACTTGGCAGATAGTTAACCCTTATAATGGATCATCTGGAAAGCAGTCATTATAAAGTGTTCTTAGAGAACAAAAGAATTTTATTCTCACTTATCGGAATCGATCTTTATAGAGATCGTTACAAGAATCGATTTAGATTTTACAGGATGCCCATACAGTTACGATCCAATTTTGGCTATACTTAATCACTAATTGGAATAACTATATTGGAAAGAGTGCCAAGCAGACACTCATAGGTCATTTCAATATAGCAGTTACATTCTAGCTTATTTTGAGGCATCTAATCAAAGGATATGGTTGCAAATTATTGTCACCAGACTGCATCTTAAGAATGATATTGAATTACCAGTAAAGATAAATGTGACAATAAATTGGTCTTGCCATAGTTGATCAACAAAAGCTCTTCGACCATCTTCCCAACCTTCTCTAAAATGATCTCCATGTTCTTTCCAAAATACGATGTTGATACATCAAGTTTCTTGTTGTTAAGGAAAGAGTTCGAGAATAGACATTTTTTTCATAGAACATATAAAGATGAATTTTATGCTAGCAAAATCCATTACTAAGGTATTACCACTTAAGGACTTTCACGAGCATACTTTCTATATGGGTGTTATTATGGATCATACCTCAGTTTTAGTGGGAGTTAATGTTCTATGTATTTAGTTTCACCTTTTGGACCATTTGGTTTTCTGCAGAAGAGTTGATGGTTATTCTATTTTCTAAACTCAATTTTGTGTTTATTTGTGATGTTCTAACATTACATATAGATTGATCTTATTAAAGACTAAAGTTGGACCAGTTGGAAATAGGCATGATTAAGATTACATTGCAAGAAAAAGAAAAAAAAAGATCACATTGCATGATATTTCCATGTTGCTCTCCATATTTGATCTATGTCATCGAGTGTACTGGTATGGTGATTATCTTGGTTGAATCACGATGTTGAATGTGATGAAAATTGGGATAGTCTCATTGCTAGTGTATGAGATGGACCAGATTGTCAGGCGGTAGTCAAAGAATAAATGACATAAAGTTGTGCACATAAGAAAATATAATTGTTTGTGGAACAATATGTAGTCCAAGTGGGAGATTGTTAGGAATTATTTAATTCCTAATATGTTGGCAACATATTTAATTACAATTATATTTGTCATTTAATTATTATTGGACTAATTAAGTGATCTAAATCCGGTGGAGTCCTAAGGCTACTGAATTTGATATGGAAACAAAGAGTAGATACCTAATAGGAATCAACTTAGGGGATTATGGGAACCCTAATTTGATACCTATATAAAGAACTTTATGGTTATGGTCCCCAATATACTAAATCGCACATAGTTTTTTATTCTCCCCATCAAGATGGAAAACGAAGGTCCCATAAGGAATCCGAGATTTAGTTGAGGAAGGCCATAAAACCAAACCCCGTTCGTGTTCATGAGAGAACCGTTCATGCTCGTAGGAGATCGCGTATTGAAGGTATTCCACATATAGTTCTTGTAAGTCCAAGCGGCTACGATAATCTAGAGGGGGGTGAATAGATTATCTCCATCTTTTCGGTTTCGCCCTCTTTTTCGATACAAATGCGCCAAGATAATAACAAAGGTGCGGAATGTAAACAACACACGTCGATTTAAAGAGGTTCAACCCACCTAGGGCCTAATCCTCTACCACCCCAGTATATCCGGGATGGATTTCAAAAAGAAAAAAAGATTTTATTAATAATTACCAAAATTATTACAACAAAATCTTTCACCAACACCTTGAAGAGCACCACACTCTTCTTCAACACCACCTTTGAGATTACTACAATCTCTTCTTGAAGATTACCACAATCTTCAACGCGCACCTTGTGAAGATTACCACAATCTTCACCCTTGAAGCACCACACTCTTCAACACCTCAACAAGAAGATTACCACAATCTTCTTACACCTAACACCTAGTTCACCCAAGTGTGTTCTTACCACAAGAACACTCACAAGGATATCTTGTGTTTGAATGATTTACCACAAATTCAAGATTACAACTCGATAATTGATAATACAATAGAGTGCAAGTGTAATCAAGAATAGCCTAGACCTCAAGAATGTGAAAGTGAATAGCTAAGCAAATTACAACAAGAAATAAGACAATGTAAGAACAAGTGTATTCTTGAGTGTATCTTGTTGTGTTGTAGTTTTCTCTCTCGTTGTGTTGCTTCAATTCTTCCTCTATTTATAGAAGATGTCTTGTACAAGATAGGCTCCTCTCGGGGACATAAAATCAGAAAAAATTGCAAGACAATTGAAGAAAAGAGAAATCGTCTGCAAACTCAATGGATAGTTTGTCATTTGTCGAAGAGGGGTTCGACCGTCACAGAGAGATAAGATTGAAATTGAATTCTGCGAATTTTTACACAAGGGGACCGGTCGCAGGGGGTGCGACCGGTCGCCTCATGTTGACCTGGCGAGAAGACCAAAAGAAAAACATAAGTTTCTCGTTTTCTTGGGGGCTTCGTGCACCGGCCGCCCATAGGGTCGACCGTCGCCGCCTCACCGCCGACCTCCGGGTCAACCGGTCGTCCCTTGATTTCCCTCCGTCCCTTTTTTCTTTTTCATAACTCAACTCAGGTACGGGTTGCCCTATAGGGCGACCGGTCGAGCCTGAAACATAAGTGTTGTCCAATTTTATATCGAAAATAAACTCCAAGAAATACTCCGAAAAATAGTAAAAACATTTTAGACCGATCGGGAGTATTAGGACAACATTCAGGGACATTGTTTTGATGTAAAAACATTTGACACAAAATCATATAAAAGCGTTGTCCAATTTTGTCGAAAATAAACTTGAAGAAATACTCCGGGAAATATTAAAACCATTTTAAAACATTTAGGAGTATTTGGACAACCTTTAAAAACATTGTTTTGGTGTGAAAACAAAATCATCAAAATCATGATAAAACCATTTTTCAAACAATCTCCCCTTTTTGATGATTACAAACCATGGCCGATTTTGAAAACAAAACAATTTTGAGAGGCGATTTTGAAAACAAAACAAGTTTTCCTGTCAAAAATAAATATCCATTGAGAGCGACAACATTTCGTGCAATATAAGCACAAGGATGGGAGTTGAGATATTAAACCACATATTACAAATGCTCCCCCTATCAACATGCACAACAAGAGTTATAAAGAATCAACTAAATCAAAAGCTAAAGGCTTAGCTTTTCAATAATGAGCTTAAGTATCAAAACTTAAAAGCTCCCCCTGTCAAAGAGACATCGTTAGAAACATATATAAGTCCATACTACAACTAATGGACTAAGAAACATATACAACCATAATATACCAAGAGTGGACAAAATATGATCCACAACTTATAGCTTTCAATAGCCATAACTTATAGCTTCTTTTCATTGAGCTTATCTTAGCTTCTTTGAGCTAACGAGCTTATAACCTGTTTCTCCCCCTTTGGAATCATCAAAAAGAAATGTTAGCACGATAAATACATCATATATTCATATCAAAGTGCGCAACTAAGTCAATGTATCGAGCTATTTGAATATTGAAGCTTATAAACCAAATAGGAGGGAAAAGTCGAATCATACGACTTGTAGAAGTTTATGAAAACTCATATGATAAGCAAAACATGATCTCTATAAATATATAAGACTTTTGAAATCGAGAAAATCATGTAAGTGATGAATTTTTCATTGAAACGTTTTATCGAGCACTTGGCGGGCGTCAAAATTAGTTAATGATATATATAGCCCTTGTAAATGTAATCAACCCAAATTTTTCATCACCAAATACAATTAAACAATTATCATTCATCAACAACCAATAAGCTCATCACAAAAATATATGAATTTCATCAAGAAAAATACATGTAAGCCACAAACTCAAGGGTTCAACCCAATTGAGCTAAAGAGAGTGAAATTCGTACCATTCAATCGGTAAAGACGAACATTAATGATGATAACCGAGCTAGATAATCCCCAAAATATATAATTCATGCATCAAAACACATTTGAAGTGAAATGTGTGTGCAAATTGCAAAGGGGACGAAAAATGAACCAAAAGAGCCAAAATGGCTAAGTTTGGGAAACAGAAGCAAATTAATCAAAAATATGCTAAGGGCGAGCTAGTCGAGCAGGTGGGGTGGCCGGCCGCCCCGCCCGGTAGCCCACTGTTCGTTTGATTTTGCAAAATCCAGATTTTGATCCAGAAATCCGATTTTTCGCCCCTAAGTTAAAAACGTGTAAAATACAATCATAGACCTCATTCAATATACATTATGTCATAATCAAGTCTCGAAATGAGGTATAAAAGGACTCGGCGGTAAATGAACATTGTCCTCGAGTTAACTTTGAGACTAATTAAACATATCTCAAGTTTTTGTTAAAAACGCAATCCCTTAGAAATAATTTGAATCTCAATATGTTTAGTTCGATTATGATGAACCATATTATGATGAACCATATTATGAATAATATTCACCGGACTTGTTATTCCGAAAAATAAGGACGTTTTAAAGCTTTGGATACAACAAGTCATAAGAAAAAGTGCCTTGCAAATATTTGAAAATTTCTCTTAACGGCACTTTAATGAGATTCGATGGGATAGTTTTTGAAGTCGAGCATATAGACATAAGGCATATGGAATGTCGAGTCTATAGAAATAATAC
Organism: Rehmannia glutinosa; assembly: GCA_016081115.2. Taxonomy (NCBI): domain Eukaryota; kingdom Viridiplantae; phylum Streptophyta; class Magnoliopsida; order Lamiales; family Orobanchaceae; genus Rehmannia; species Rehmannia glutinosa. The sequence continues at coordinate 108,010 of JABTTQ020000618.1, read as the reverse complement.
AAGAAAACATACCTCGAATTTGTTTGTCGGCCGATATGCCTTTCTCAACCTTTGTCAATCTTTAGCCATAGAGGTTGAGATAGTTCTTCTTTCTTCAATACTTAACTCCTTCAAGAGTTCTTTTGAAATATAACCATCTTCTTGGCATTGAGTAATTTGAATTCCAATGATCAAATTTGAGCTTCCCTCATCATGATCATCTTAGGTTCACCTTGCATTGACTAGGAAAAATATCTTGCACAAATATTTATTAGTAGCACCATAAATATTATCAACATAAATTTGCACAAGTAAACAACCTTGCCCTTTTTCAAAACAAGAAGTGTAGTATCAACTTTACCTTTTGTAAAATCATTTTGCAAAAATAGCTAAGTCTATCAACCGTATAAGGCCTTTTTATAAAAATCATTTGGCCTAAAATTTAAAACTCCGATAGACTTATATTTGAATAAAACCATTTAGAAAGTTGGATTTAACATCCATTTGGTAAAGCTTGAAGTTTTCTTAAAACAAGAATGAGCAAGTAAAATGCAAATAGCTACTAAATGTGCTATGAGTGCAAATGTTACATCAAAATTAATTACCTTCTTCTTGAAAATACCTTCAAGCTACTAACCTTGCCTTAGTTCGACCAATGTTGCTTTGGTCATCGAGTTTGTTCCGGAATACCCTTTTTGTCTTCTTCATCACTAACATCATAGGGCATCCAATTGATCTAAGGTGTTCATAATAGAACATTTACATCCAAATATTTTGAGGTAACTAATATTTGGAGTACTTCATTTCTCATCTACACAACTTAATAAACTCATTAACGGCATCGCTTATATAAGCAAGAAAAAATAGCCCAAGTGTAAAAACATACCTCAATCATCACTTGCATAAGAGCATAGTAAAAATAGACACTATATATATGGACCATGAAGCAAGAAACACATACTATGCATTTAGAAGATCATCAAGAGTCTAATAAATCATGTAAGTTCAAATAAGCTTAAGAAAGCTACAAAAGGTCTCTTTTTGAAATTTGAAAGTCCGATAGCATATAGTTGAGACCTCATTTAAAAGAAGTATTTGAACAAGAGTAGACAAAGCAAATATGTGCAATCAAATATCGAATAGTGCCTTTCAAAAAATCTAAAAATCCTCTTAATGGCACTTGTATGAAATACTATGAAAAACAAGCACATAGGCACATGGCAATACATATATCGAGTCTATAAGAGTAAGAAAAACACAAGTAAACGTACCTCGATAATTAATGCCTTTCTTGACAAATAATGACGTAAATGGCCATATGTGAAAATATGTAGATCCTACACAATTCTTAAAACAAATCTAGCACAAATCATAATGATAAAAGTGTAGGCTAAAAGATATCACAAGTAAGCTCATGCCATAAAAATCCATAAGAGATGATAACACACTTTAGTCTACAAAAGTGCACAAGAGTTTTAAAAACATCATATAAGGTCTTCTTTTTCAAAAATATTTTAAAAGCACAAATATATATTGAAGACCTTAATTAAAAAAATGCATATTTAACTAGGGAGATACGGGTTACCAATTACGCCATTTCAATGGGTTGTGCCGTTCCCATTGTTGATGATATCTTCCCTTTGAGAAGTCACTTTGTTGATGATGACTTCTTTGATTACTCCATTTCCAAGGTTTGATTCCTTCCCATTGTTGAAAATCTCTTCTTCTTTGAAAATCATCTTGTTGATGATGTCTTTGCCATTTCCAAGGATTGTGTTCTTCCCATTTTTGATTATATCCTCTTCTTGGAAATTGGCTTTGTCGAAAATAGTTTCTACTTCTTTGATCAAATGAAACGGTCATTTGATGTCTTCTTCTTGGCGTATAAATTTTCTTCGATCATTATTTCACGGCACCCTAATATGACATTGTTTTGTGGTACCCTCAAGTGTTTGGGTCCTTTAGGATTAGCTTTGAGACTTTTAGGTCTCCAATAATGATTAGAGCTATTTCTAGCCCGACAAGTATTAGCCGTATGACCCTTTTTACCGCAATAGAAACATGTAATAATTCTAGGAGCATAATGACCAACATGCTTAGAGACTTGATTCTTTTTCATATGATTGACAACATTAAGCTTATGATCAAGTTCTAGTTTCGAATTATCACAACAACCAACAATTTCATCGGTACTCAAGTCGGATTTAGATAAATCCTTTTTCATGCAATTAATATCCTCAACAAGAGTACTATTTTCTTTTTCAAGGTTTCTAACCTTGTCAAGTGTGGTGGTGTGAGCACATGATAGTGATTCATAGGAGGTAAATAAACTATCCTTATCTTTTTCAAAACATTGAATTCATTTTTCAAATTTTTGTATTTAACGAGTAAGCTTTGGAATTCATTTTGAAGTTCATCATAATCATTTTGCAAATCACTATAATCATTTTGTATGACAATACCATAAGAAGTAGAGGGTTTAAGACATACCTCATTTTCTTCTTCGATGCCCATAAAATATTTTTCGACTTCATCATCTAAGTTGTAAGAGGCTCATCCCATATGGTTGGATCTGATGTTGTATCCATTTGAGAAGTAGATGCTTTTGAGTTGCTCCTATCATTTGCAAATACTCCATAGATGGCTTCTAATTTTTTCCATACTTCATGTGTCGATCGAATTCCTACAACATGATCAAATTCCAAAGTGGTAAGTGAACAATGTAAAATATTAAGAGCTTTACCATTTAAGGAGATGATTTTCTTCTCTTCATCGTTGAGCTCTTTGAAGCCTTTGGAGGTGTGTGGTGTGTCCTTCGTCGAATGGATTCTCCATTGATGACGGTGTTCCAAATATCGAACCCGCAACTTTGTAAATAGCATTCCATTCTTTCTTTCCAAAATGTAAAATTTTTGGAATCAAATAGTGGTGGTTTGTGGTGGAGGCGCCGAATATATGAGCTTCGTTCAGAGCCGACGATCGTTTCTCTTCACTCGCGATGTGAAACGAGCTTGCCAAAGAGTTTGGCTCGATACCACTTGTAAGTCCAAGTGGCTACGATAATCTGAGGGGGTGAATAGATTATCTCCATCTTTCGGTTTCGCCCTCTTTTTCGATACAAATGCACCAAGATAATAACAAAGGTGCGGAATGTAAACAACACACGCCGATTAAAAGAGGTTCAACCCACCTAGGGCCTAATCCTCTACCACCCCAAAGATATCCGGATGGATTTCAAAAAGAAAAAAAGATTTTATTAATAATTAACAAAATTATTACAACAAAATCTTACACCAACACCTTGAAGAGCACCACACTCTTCTTCAACACCACCTTTGAGATTACCACAATCTCTTCTTGAAGATTACCACAATCTTCAACGACACCTTGTGAAGATTACCACAATCTTCACCCTTGAAGAGCACCACACTCTTCAACACCTCAATAAGATGATTACCACAATCTTCTTACACCTAACACCTAGTTCACCCAAGTGTGTTCTTACCACAAGAACACTCACAAGGATATCTTGTGTTTGAATGACGACCACAAATTCAAGATTACAACTCGATAATTGATAATACAATAGAGTGCAAGTGTAATCAAGAATAGCCTAGACCTCAAGAATGTGAAAGTGAATAGCTAGGCAAATTACAACAAGAAATAAGACATTGTAAGAACAAGTGTATTCTTGAGTGTATCTTGTTGTGTTGTAGTTTTCTCTCTCGTTGTGTTGCTTCAATTCTTCCTCTATTTATAGAAGATGTCTTGTACAAGATAGGCTCCTCTTGGGGACATAAAATCTGTAAAAAATTGCAAGACAATTGAAGAAAAGAGTTGTTAGAAATCAACCCCTTAAATCAAGGAAAAGTCATCGCAAACTCAATGGATAGTTTCTTTGTCAAGAGGGGGTTCGGCCGTCGCAGAGATAAGATTGAAATTGAATTCTCGCGAATTTTTACACAAGGGGACCGGTCGCAGGGGGTGCGACCGTCCCCTCATGTTGAACCGGTCGAGGAAGACCAAAACAGAGAAACAAAAGTTTCGTTCTTCTGGGCTTGTGCACCGGCGCCCTCACCGGCCGACCTCCTGGCCGACGGTCGCCCCTTGATTTCCTCCGTCCCTTTTTTTCTGTTCCATAACTCAACTCAGTCACGGGTTGCCCTATAGGCGACCGGTCGAGCTCGAAACATAAGTGTTGTCCAATTTTATATCGAAAATAAACTCCAAGAAATACTCCGAAAAATAGTAAAAACATTTTAGACCGATCGGGAGTATTAGGACAACATTCAGGGACATTGTTTTGATGTAAAAACATTTGACACAAAATCATATAAAAGCGTTGTCCAATTTTGTCGAAAATAAACTTGAAGAAATACTCCGGGAAATATTAAAACCATTTTAAAACATTTAAGAGTATTTGGACAACCTTTAAAAACATTGTTTTGGTGTGAAAACAAAATCATTAAAATCATGATAAAACCATTTTTCAAACAGTTCTTACGTCTTATAATTGATCCAGGTATTCCGCTATTCCATAAATCTTTGATGATTATAGAATGATGTTGATATCCTAGAATTTCCGCATCTAGGATGTATTTATGAATTTTATATTTGTTATTGTAAAATTCCAACACTATAATTATAAGTTAAAAGTTACAGCAAAAAATTTGGTAAAACAGCAAACGGTTAATATACGAGTTCATAGAGGTACGTGTAAAATACGAATGTAAAAGAATTGCTCAATGGTGCAACTTATACATATATTATTTTTATATACACTTTTGTTTGTATTGATGTATAATGAATTGTTAAAAATAATTTTATATATATTATTAAAATTATGATTTTGATATAAAAATGAAAGTAATTATTTTATAATAATTAATATATTCAAAATAACGTTCATATATTAAAATGGAAGTATTTGCACTCTACGGATACAAATCGATGTACTGGTATTTGAAATAGTTTATTGGTATTTGAAAATATAAAAACTATCACAAAAACTCTGTCGATCGCCTAACGGTTTGACCGTGTAGACGGATTTGACCCGCACCAGTGGGCATTTTCGTAATATTAGCAGTGGTGTTTTAGTAGTTTTCAGGGACCACCGGTATTAAAAGTCCTTCTGAAAAGTAGTAGCCGTCCTTCTAAAAAGTATTAGCAGTTCTTCTAAAATGTATTAGTAGTTTCCTGAAGAGTATTTTAGTATTTCTCCTGAATACACTCCTCAAATGTATTAGCAGCCCCTCAAAAATGTATTAGTAGTTTCTCGAAAAAGTATTAATAGTTCCCTGGAGAGTATTTTAGTAGTTTCCCTGAATATAATTAAATTTTTCTCCCGAAATGTATTAACAGTCCTTCTGAAAAGTATTAGCCGTCCTTCTAAAAAGTATTATCAGTTATTCTGAAATGTATTAGTAGTTCCCTGAAGAGTATTTTAGTATTTCTCATGAATATACTCCCAAAATGTATTAGCAGTAAAGTCTAATACATGTTTTTAATACATCTAATACATTAGAACGCAACGTGTAATACTTTTCTACAATGTTGTCCCTTTTAATTATAAAACAAAGACTTTGTATGGAGTTGTAAAGTCTAATACATTTATTTGATACATCTAACAATTGGAATGCAATGTGTAATACTTTTCTACAAAGTTATGCTATTTAATAATAAAATAGAGAATTACTAAGAAGCTGTAAAGTATAATACATTTTTCTAATACATCTAATACATTAGAATGCAATGTGTAATACTTTTCTTCAAAGTTATGCTTTCTAAAAATAAAACAGAGACTTTCTACGGAGTTGTAAAGTCTAATACATTTTTAAATAAATCTAATACATTTGAATGCCACGTGTAATATTTTTTAATAATTACCAAATGAAAAATACTTTTTAATAAAAACATTTTTTTATTGCATAGAAATATCTTCAGTAATATCTGAATTACAAACTTTAAGGACTAACAAATTTTTTCTGAACTCAAGATTTGTTAATATGTTGAGAACAACTCCCTTTGTTCAATATGCATATTTTTTATAGTTATATTTAATTGAAATCTTTTATAACATTTTCCTTCATGAACAAGGGAGATCTGTTATTTGCTTAGCATTCTTTTGGACTAAAAATAAAAACTCACATGGCGTCCAGCCACTTGAAATCTCTACTTCAGCGCTTCGTCCATTAATTCGAGAAACACAGGCCTCGGTAATTAGCTAGCCCTAACAGACGAGCTCGTACTTGAGATTTTGGGGCTTTTGAGTGGACCCCACTTGGAGGTTTTATCAATTGTAAGCAAATCCTATTATGTTTCGCGAGGTCCGAATGGGATTTTTTCTTTCTCTTTTTTTTTTTGCGAATCCGGGTCAGGGATGGGCGATGGGTAGGATATTTAGACCCGTCTAACGAATCTAGATCCGTTAGACGGTCTGACAGGAGACTAGCTCAAAACCTATAGATTTTTTTTTTTTTTGATCGGTAAAAACTATAGGTTTTTAAACAAGCGATGGACTAAATATATAGTTCTATATCACAAAATTATGGGAAGCAACATTGAAAATGTTCATCGATCTTTTTACAACAACTCCTAAGATTTTCTAGGGGTACAGGGAAATAGGTCAATAGACATGACCTTCTTCATTGACACACAAAATAATTTTCGCATTATTACATCAAATTATAGTTTCAGGATAATCAACTCGAGATTGATCATAATTAAATTCTTCACATGGTTCTTGCATCGTCTTCTTCAGTGACTACTAGTTTCTTGAGGTGATGCAGCAGTAAGTTAAAGTCGTCATCACTCTTCAGTAGGCTGAGACGAACATGCCGATCTCCGACATTGAATATGCTACCTGCCCGTCCTATGATGTTTGCTGCGCGGAGGACTGAATTGCAATTTGTGTCCTCTTCTCTTTCACATTTCAACCACGCATAAGCTGCCATTAGCAATAGTAGTATATAAGCTTATGATCGATCACCATTCAAACTCCAGCATAAGAATTTTGATTTGAGCACGGACCAAGCATATCTTAAAACAAACAAAATAGAACAGTCTCTCCAAAGTTCATATATCTGAGCATAGTATCATAGAAAACCAAAGGACGTTCACGGAAAATTGTAATAGTTATAAAGGACATTAAAAAAACTCAACTTCCCTAGAATTCCAAATTGAGAACAACCCCCTATTAAAAGATGCGTTGAGGCTTCCCCATGGTAATCTTCAAGTACAAGCACCTCACATTTTGCCACTTCTTCTTCAAAAGAGAAACCAGGAAATTAATACTCATATGCACATTCTGGAAGATTTGCTTATCTTCCATGTCCAAGTTCCCAACAGCTACTCCCATGCAAAGCACCTTCTTCAATTGGAACTTGACCGTAGCCTTGGTCTCATTCACCTTGGACTCAAGATATTCTTGGTGTGTCACAAGAGTGGGAAACTTGCCTGCTTTGTTCAGACCAGGTCCCAAAAGACGACGTCAAAAGTGTAAATAAAAAAGGCTGAGCCTTTATCTGGATTGATGGATTTGAACCTAAGGATTTCAAATCCATAATAATAAACGAGCTTGTTTGGGTGATCGGTCTTATAGTGTAATGGGTTCAGATCCTTGCCTCCTTTTTGAGTTAGTTTTTGATCAGTCGCTGTCGTGGATTTCAAATCCACCTTATATGGAGTCTTTTGAATTTATTTCCCAAATTCTCCCCTCAAATATAAATTCTTTCATCCAAATGCAACATGAGGGAATAACATACAAATTCACATCAATGAAAAAAGCTAAAGGCTTATAGCAATTGTACAATTCAACTTTTTAAATAAAGGATACTTTCTAGAAATATGCCCAATTGTCCATTACGTTTTTTGAAAATGGAAAATAGTCATGTTCTTCAAAAACATATTTTTTTTACATTTTGACTAAAAACTGATAGTCATATTTTTCTTGTAATTTTCGGTAAGGTACTTAGTCATTTTTCAAACAACAGATACAGTACATTTCTCAGTATCGAGGAATGATTCTTGGTACCGAGAAATCAAACTAAGGACAAAGTGGATGATGATAAATAGGCTTAGGTAGAACTCATCCGCAAAAGCTAGCTCAAGGGGAGAGAGTGCCCAACCCATATTTATACATAATAACAGCCCAACAAATTGGCGATGTGGGACAAACACAAACTATAACACCTGCCTCCAAACCTAGCGTGCCAAACAAAATGGGTTGGGGTCCAATTCTCAGCATCGCCTCTAAATCAAACCTGGGTGCTCTGGCACCATGATAAATGAGTTTAGGTAGAATTCAACCTAAAAGCTAGCTCAAGGAGAGAGGGTGTCCAACCCATATTTATATACAATAACATCCCAACAAATTGGCAATGTGGGATAAACACAAACTCTAATAAATTGAACTCAAAAATAGCTAACAACATGTTTTCGAAAATACATGGTAAAAAAAAACATTTTTGTTGTGAAACAAATGGTCAAAAATCCGATGGAATCTTACAAAATCCATGGTCAAACTTACTCACAAAGTAAAAATCAATTATCTTTAAAATTTACAACACCCCTCCCCCCAATGTATCACATATATACCATGAGGTTTCAATTTAGTTTACAAATTATCCCCTCAAAGGGTGCAATTTGTAAATAAAAACGTGTGTTAGCAGAGAATTTACAATTTTGAGAAAGATAACTGGGTTAGCTGATTCAAATTCAATGCTGGTGAAAATGATATGGAAATCTAAGATATCATTTATATACATGTTTGAACATTAATTGAGAATCATCACCTGGAGATGGTCCCCTGACTTTCTCAAAGAAGTTGCAAAACTGTGGTGGAATTTCTTGGAGGGTAAAACGTTTAGACAACGATACAATCTGACTTAACTTTTTCCAACGATCGCTCATTTTCTTGTACGCATAGTCGAAAATATCTGTGCCATTTCCTTGTAAAATAGCTTTCATAAGCTTGAGAGCCCTCAGTTGAGCCTCTCTTGAGATGCCCATTTCTGCTACTGATATATATTTTTGCATGTTTTGGTAGACATCCTCATCCTTAACAAATGCCCATCTGTCAAAAAGTTAATCAGTATGAAAAACATCATCTTTGGCTATCAGACAAAGTTTGTGTGTTATTTATAAGGCTAGTTAGCAACAATAGTCATTGTGTTTTTATTGAATGTCTTGGGCTCCATTTCTAAAAAACTTCTGCGTTTAAAAAAGTGATTTGCTGCATTAGAAGTGAAAACAAACTGAAAATCAGAATTTGATAGTGTTTGCAAATGAAAATTAAGAGTTGATTAAGTTGATAGAAAGTGTTTGGTTAATAAGTTTACAGGAGAATATGTTGTAAAAGTATTTTTACGTATTTCTAAATTATAATTACAAAACTACCTCTCAGGTTTAGCCTAATTACATGAAACTCAATTAGAAATATTTGGTTGAGCGTTTTTTGTATTTACCTAACAAATACCCTCCTTTTGAAGCCTCTTGAATGTACAATTTTGAGAGCTAAAAATGAATGTCAATGGGTTGTTTGTAGTTATAAAAGATAACTGGTTTTTTTTTAATTAGGCTAAACCTTAGGGTAATTTTTGTAATTAACCCTATTTTAAAATAAAACCAAAAGCAGAATCAGAAAAGTTCGTTTGCACTACATTTAGATTCTGATTTAAATTATACAAATTCAAATGCAGAAGTTGACATTTAAAAACATTAAAAACAACTTTTTTCAAGCTAAAAGCTAGTAATCACTTTTTTATGTGTTTTCAAAGACTCGAGTGGTATACTTTAGCTTCTCATTGTATGCAAATCATGAATGAAATTAAAAAAAAAATATAAAGGAAGAAGAGAAAAAGAAAGTAGGGGAGTTTTGTTATTACCCGAATCTGCTTCCAGCATGACCAGTAAGCTTTGAAATTGTAAAAATCATGATATCTTCATTTGCTGGGGATGGAATTGCTGTAAAATGTGGCCAATAATAAGCATGATCATAAATAGCTCTCACGGATGCTCCTTTTAGAACAGCTTCCCTTAGATTGCCATCCGGATTATTTGGTGAAGTCACAAACTCGATAATATTTGTCTTTGTTTTTGAAGAATTCTTCAACAATGATGAATCTCCTTCATACTCAAAGTTCGTATTTTGGAAGAAATCTGTTTGCGATTTGTAAAGCTACACACAAGACAACATATCAAACTTCATCATCCCATTTGAATAAAATGAAAGACTCAATTACAGAATGGCAAAAATTGGTTTTGTAACTTAGGGGGTGTCAAAGTTGGTCCTCTTCGTTTTAAAATTTAATTCGGTCTTGTAAGTTTTTAAAATTGCTCAATTTTAGTCTTATTTTCTTCTAAATGTTGCAAAAACACCAGAAGTTGATACGTGACTGACATGATTCCTTAAATTTAGGGATTTTTATTTCCGGCTATTTGTAAAGTAAATAACAACCTCACTGATGTGTTTGTAATACTTTAATGGGGTATTTATAAGGCGAAAATGCAAAATTGGTCAATGTAACTAATAGGGGGTGTCAAAAACAGCCGCACGCAATTCAAAATTTAAAATTTAGTTTTGTAAAGAGGCTCGAATTGAGTAAATATTTGCCCACACATTTTAAAATTATCGAATATTGTCACGTGAAATGGACATCACTGACAATATTCGAGATTTTTGGATTTTCGCTAAACTCGCTTATTTAGATTTTCATATATGCTTTGATGCTCACATGAGGAAACAGAATGCGGACGAAATTGGATTAAAAACGTCATGTATCTTATCGAGTGGCAACTTAAAAGGCAATTTAATGCAATCTTATTAACATATTCTCTCTTCACATGGGCATCAAATCATATAGGGAAGTAAAATATAAGCAATTAAAAAGTAATCTTGTCCACCTCCCGGGTGAGGTGTTTCGTTTCTCTTTGGTCCGAGATGGGTTCCCTTTAGGGTTTAGTTGGGGTTCTCTTCCCCGTCACCGTTCCACCTCGTCTCCCTCTCTTCCCCGCTGTTTCACCTCCCGTACTCCCCGTTAGTGTCCGCTTTTCTCCATCTCCTCCCCCCTGCCCGACGACTAGTCGCTCCGTCCGTCGGCGGGCTTTCTTTCCCCTTTACGTTTTTTTTTTTTTTTTTTTTTTTTTTTTTTTTTTTTTTTTTTCCACACTTTGGCCACACACTCTTGTCGGCTCCTTTTCCCTAGGCCACGTAGGATTTGTCCTCTCGCAATCCCACTACAAAGGTCGTCGGTCTTTTGCAATAGAGTTAGTGGTGTCCAACCTTCATTCCTCAACTTTCACCCTTATCTTATTTTCTACTTTACTTTCCACTATTATTTGTCCCCAACTTTTCCCCTCCAGCCTGTTTTTTCCCCCCCCACTCAGCCGTACTCCTCCACCCGGACGGATTCCCCCACCTTTTGCCCTAGCCCTTTTCTGTCTTTCTAACATTGGTGTGTTCTTTCTCTGGCTGTGTTTCTTGCAGGTCTTTTTCAGGGTTTTTGTTGACAGTCCAAGAAAAAGTTTCGATCAGTAGTGGACGGATACATGGAAGAACTCACCGCCCAAGAAGCCTTGGTGATCGACATTGATGAAGTCAATATACCAGACAGGCCAAGCAATAAACCTCAAGGGTTCTGTCTGGCAGGAACCCTCCGCACAAACAAAACGGTGAACTCATTTTATCTACTGGAAATCATGAAAAAAGCTTGGAAACCACGGAAGGGCTACACCGCACGAGAATGGGGGACAAACCTTTTCCTCTTCCGATTTGACGATCCAAAAGAGAGAGAGTGGGTCATAGAAAACCAACCATGGCATTTCGAGGGTTTCTTATTCGCAATAAAGGCTATCGACGAACGAGCAACGCTACTATCACTATCACTAAACGCCGCTCTGGACCTTGCCATTTCGACCTACCAGTCACATGTATGAATGAAAAATATTATCCATAATGGTCAAGCAAGTTGGAGAATTAGTTGCGTGGGACTCATCGCAGATAGTCCGTTTGGCAAGTCGGCTCGAATAAAAGTTGCCATTGATACAACGAAACCGCTACCCCGCATTACTATAAAAGTCAAAGCGAACCAAAGTGGATCCTCTCAAGTACGAATCCTTACGGTGTATTGTTTTTGTTGCGGAATCATTGGTCATCAATTCCGGGCATGTACGGAGTACGACAACAACACGGTTCACACCCCTCTAAGCCAACACGGACCATGGCTAAAGCGTCACCCTTCAAGCGTCCACGCCCCACCCCAAACGCACCCCCCGCACCTCCCACACAAAAAGACCCACGTAAACAACTGCAATTCCCCGCAGCCAAACCCCACGTACCCTCACACACTAATACCACCACCAAAACCTGGGCCCCCTCCCCAACTGGGCAATCCAAAGCCAGCTCCTCCATTCAACACAAAATACCTAAAGATGCCCAACTTTGATGCATTGACTATCACAACCCAAACTACCCCATTCCAACCACTCACAAACCAAACCCTAACTCCTCCAATTAAACCAACCAATAACACCACCCTCCCCATGGACGCCCGACCCCCAAACAGCCCGCCTAACATAATTGAATACCCTAATACCCCCACATTCGACCATCTCTATCCCTCGCCGCAAACTTCGATCACCACAACCCTTACCGCCAATACCCTAACCTTCCAGACCAATATGGAACCAAATAACAGTCACATACAACTCACCCCACCCAACCCTATCAAACCTAGTACTTGGACCGACTACAACACCGCATATCATCTCCCACCCCAAGTCCTCTAAAGACATCTCCCAAAAAGCGCAAAAACAAAAAAACCCAAAACCCTACCACACCAACGTCACCCCAACCATCACATAAAAAATTTAAATCTGATACCCAAACCCCAACTTCACATCGGGTTCTATTATCTCAGCACCAACGGAGATCGCATCGAATCGAAAGCCCCCGCCGAGCACAATGAGTTGCCTCGCTTGAATCGCTTGGGGCTTGGGAACCCCTGCATTCAAGTGCTTACACGAGACATCAAAAGAAAAGATCCCACGATTGTTTTTTTGATGGAAACAAAACTTCTGAGTTCTGAAATAAATATTTTGTGTGAAAAATTAGGTTTCTCTTGTTTTTTCGCGGTTGACTGTGATATGAGTAACGGAGGTAGGAGAGGGGGTTTATGCTTAATGTGGAAAGAGACGTTCAACATATCCGTTCAGTTCCATTCCTTACACGCCATTGACGTTATGATTGAGGGGAAGTGGAGGCTTACAGTATATACGGTTGGCGGACGAGCATCTTAAACCGCAGATTGGCAACTCATTAAATCTCTTAAATCAAATGATGACATACCGTGGCTTTGTGTTGAGATTTTAATGAAGTCCTCGTATCACTTTGAAAAACTCGGGTGGTAGGCCATCAAGGATGAATCGAAAATTAAAGCGTTCGAGATACACCGGTGGCTTGCAATCTTGATGACCTTGGTTTCGGCTTTAAATACACATGGACGAATGGGCAAGAAGGGGCGGATAACATTCAAGAGCGATTGGACCGGGCATAGCTAACATCTCATGGGTTGCGTTATTCCCTCGAAGATAAAATCGAACACCTTGTCCGTGTGGCTTCCACCATTGTCCGATATTGGTAAATTGGACAACCCCTAAATCCAAATGCATAGAGACGGCGGCAACGGATTTTCCGTTTTGAAAAAATGTGGCTTCAAGACTCATCGTGCAAATCGTTAAATGCAGCGGGGGAATCTCGCCCGGTGCTCATCTCCCACGGCCATAAAGGAGAAAATTCACCCGCTTGGTGCCTCCTCATTCGATGGGAATCTTCACACTTTGGCATAATTCACAAGCAACTAGATTGTGCACGTACACAACTTGAAAAACTCGCAGCCTTACCACCCAATCGGGAGAACATCTCAAAAGCTAAAACATTGGAACATAAAATTACAACTCTTATGCGCCGAGAAGAGACCATGTGGTTCCAACGGGCACGTACTAACCGGATGAGGGACGGGGATAAGAACACGACTTTCTTCCATAAAGTAGCTAGTGGTCGTCGTAGGAGAAATTGGATCGAAAAATTTTGGACATGCACTGGGTCCAAACTGGGTTGAGGAACATGAAAAAATTGCGTATGTTGCAAGCCTATTATGAGAATTTGTTCACCTCCACTACTGATTCAAACTTTATTGAGGCACTTGACGAATAAACCCTGGAATGCTGAAGATATCCTATCGAAAATAGGCACATCTTTCACTAAGCAGAGATTGTCGGGGCTTTATCCCAAATGCACCCCACGAAGGCCCCCCCGGCGGTATGCCTGCTCTTTTTTATCAACAGCTTTTGGTCTACGATTAAAAACGAGGTCGCCACGACTACTCTCAATATTCTCGAACAATAATGCGGACCCTCCCCATTAACCACACGCACATCATCTTAATACCTAAGAAGAAAGATATTTCCCTTCCCAGTGATTTTAGGCCTATTAGTTTATGCAATGTGATTACCAAAATTGTCACTAAAGTCATAGCTAACAGACTTAAAAACGCCCTCGGCCATATCATCCACCCTAGCCAATCCGCTTTTGTTCCCCGGTCGCCTTATAACTGATAATGCTCTCTTAGCTTTTGAGATTTTTCATGCCATGAAGTATAATAAAGCTACTAAAAAGGTTGTTTTGCACTCAAACTCGATATGAGTAAAGCTTATGACCTAACGGTTGAATGGAATTTTCTTTATCATGTTATGCTACGCCTAGCATACCCCAACATCTCGCCGCTCTTATTATGCGTTGTGTGTCTACAGTATCGTACTCTGTTATCACTAATGGTATCCCCGGTAATCTTTTCACCCCCACAAGAGGGCTCCGTCAAGGCGACCCTCTTTCCCCCTATTTGTTCTTGTTACTCGCGCGGAGGCTTTCTCATCCCTAATACGCCGCTCGAGATGGCCGAATACACGGAGTTAAGATTTGTAGGCGAGCTCCACGGTCTCTCACCTATTTTTTGCCGACGATAGTATAATTTTTGGCGAGCTACGGCCAACGAGATACAAGAAATCCAAAGTATCATCACTACATACGGGGGATGCGTCGGGGCCAGATTGTAGTTAACTTTGAGAAGCCGGAGATCACGTTGATCGAGGGATCGCCAAAGACACGACAACAAGTTTAGCGAACATCCTCGGTGTGACAAAAGTCGATAAACACCGATTTATCTTGGCTTGCCGCTAACGTGGGAAGATCCAAAAACAAATCTTTCAATCACTGGTGGATAGAGTTGGAAAAAATTAAAAATTGGAAAGCCATCACGCCTCAATGGTCGAAGATGACGCTTACTAAAAAGCGAAGACAAGCGATCCCAACGTACTTGATGAGTTGCTTAATCCCACTTGATACTTGCCAACAACCAACTCAATGATGGCAAGTTTTGGTGGGGACAAAGGGAGAATGAAAGAAAAATACATTGGATTAAATGGCAAGAGTCGTGTCAATCTAAGGATGAGGGGACTAGGATTCGGGAACTAGGCATCTTCAACAAAGCAATGTTGGCCAAGCAAGGGTGGCGCCTTATACGTAACGACAACTCTCTACTAGCCCAGGACCCTTAAGTGCTCGATATTTCCCAACAAGGTGATTTTTTAACCGCTTACACCTCGGATACAACCCCAGTTTCACGTGGCGTAGCATTGTAGCGGTAGAGATATCATTCGAAAGGGATCTCGTCGGCTAATAGGGAATGGCAATTCTACACGAAAAGTGGATCGACCCTTGGCTACCTTTCCGTCAATAAATCATATCCGAACACGCCCCAGTGATGGATCGTATGAAGACATGATGGTTAGAGACTTGTTCGAGACGGCCATGCGAATGGAATGAGGAGAGTGTCGTAACCTGTTCTCGAGTGAGGACGCATCATTGATACTTAGCATCCCTCTACGCACTTGGTGCGAGGACAGTTGGACATGGCTACTATCGGCAAACGGGCAAGACAAATAAGTTAAATCGGGTACAAAGTTGGCATGACATTAGATGATAAAATGGTAAATGACCCTCATCATCAAGGAGTCCCAAAGAACTTTGGAAGTGGGTCCGAAACTCCAAGTACCCCCAAAAGTGCAAGTTTTCTTGTGAAAGTGCCGCAACAAGCTCCCCGTCAAAGCGGCACTTTTCCAATCCGCACGCCACCCCCAACTCAATTTGTGAGCGATGTGGCGACGGGGTGGAAACGATCGAACATGCACTCCGGGATTGTCCGTGGAGCTCCTTCTATCAAGCGTGCGTCTCCTTTGCGACTCGACCCGTCTCTCTCCAACCCCTGAAGCTTCACTAGCGGATCTCATCCACGAGGTATCCAAATTTAAAACAGATGAAGCCGGTACCATTTTCGCAATGCTCCTATGGATACTTTGGCATGCAAGAAATTTGCGAACATTCAGGGCGAAAGAATTATCACATATGGAGTGCTTCTCTTTAGCTATGAAGAGTCTGCAAGAGTATAGGGATAGTGAAGAAAAAACGGGTACACACACCATAGCCAAGGAAACACGCAAACCCCTAATGAAGGAGTGTTCAAAATCAACTCGATGCCTCGGTTTTGAAGGGGATGGGAGCAAGCATTGGAGTTGTTATACGCGCACATGATGGGGCAAATGTTCGGGTATTATCAAGGAAGACAGCCAAGAATTAGCCGTGGACATCATGGAGGCGACAGCTTGTCGAGGGACTCAATCTAGCCAGGGAACTTCAACTAGACCACATAGTGGCTGAAACAGATTGCCGAGCCTTGTCCAAATGCACCATAATAATCAACCTACCCTTACCTACCTAGACGGATTATAGATGATATTCGGAAATCGGAGCCTCCTTCCGATCCTTTTCGTACGCAGCGTCCCCGTCGCCAAAGCTAATATGATGGCCCATCGCTTGGCTAAATTTGCTTTTTCACGGTCGTGTAACAACTTGTATTCTGGTTTTCTTCCCCATGTACTCATTCACCTCCTCCCCCGAGGAGGAAAGACCTTAAATTTTAATGCAACGTTTGGTTCTCAAAAAAAAAAAAAAAAAAAAATATAAGCAATTAGGCCTGAAAATCCAAAATGAAAAAATATTTTCAAGACATGTCCATTTCACGTTACAATATCAATCAATTGAGAAAAAAAAAATGCGCAAATCTGGACTCAATTTGAGTCCTTATATTAGTTGAAGGAATATATTTAGTTTATGAATTCAAACAAGACTATGTTGGAAAATTTGTAATTAGTCCGATAACTTGGCATATTTAGGCTTTTGGTCGCTAAGTTTTCAAAGTTTGGTCTTAGTTTAGTAACTTTAAAAATTTGGGACGCTTAGTCTGGTTTCAATGGCGAGCCAAAAAAATTGGGGGGACGGATAGAAATTTAAAAAAAATCATATAAATTATAATTAAAAAATTGCTAATGTAAAAAAAAAAGTTGAAAAAATTGTTTTTTTTTTTTTTTTTTTTTGGGGGCTACGTGCGCGCCTTTGTCCGTTTTCACCGGAAATTGTTAATTTGGACCAAAAAATTGATGACATGGATTGTGGATTTTTAAAATTTGTACGAAATTGCCATGTGTCTGCTATATGCATATTTAAGTTTGAGAAAAAAATTAAATAAAAATGATAACCAAGCGGAACCTAAAAAACCAATTTCAATTAAGGGGTCCTCAATATTGGCTAGATACCCTTCAATACTTGTCATTTTTGTTTAGTATGTTATATATTTGTTTCCAAATTTATATAAACAGCTTAGTGAACACGTGAAAATTCTCCATCCAAATTGAAAAATTACCCATTTTGTTGCCCATATTGTCAACGTTAGGTATGCTGCGAAATTAGAATTTTCCTCTCGAAAATTGGACCAAAAGTTCCATATTTTTAAGTTACAGACCTAAGACCAAACTTTGTCAATTTAGCAGACCAAAAGTCTAAAGAGGTCAAGTTACAGGACCAAATTTACAATTTTCGAGGACTATTTTTAACACCTCCTATTAGTTAGAAAACCAATTCAAGATTTTAGCCGTATATGCAATTTTGATTGATAACTTGTTTTTCGTAATTAGTGAACCTCAAGGGTAGTTTTTTCAATTTTCTAAAATGAAAATCACAAAATGCAATATAATTTATGATGGAAACCAACCGGGTATGCAGGGGCAAACAGCAACACGCTTTGCCGGTGATGATAAATTCATGGAAAGAGCATAAACTGCCGCACCAAGAAGTTGGGTTGATCCACCACCAAAAATTATGTATTTCCCCTTTGTGATTGCATTTCTTGCAATGGAATGGACTCGACGAATGTGGTTTTCGAGTTCTTGTGAGACGAAAGAATGGTCGTAAAATGTGTAGCTCATTCTGTGCCAACCCGCGACAACGATCACAATAAGGCTAGCCGCGCGTCTTTGCATCCAAAACGGCTCCAAGAACAACGGGTCGCCACTGCACGTGACAAACAGATAGAAAGATTAGACAAAAACTTGTATGACACAGTATCACGGATATAGTCCATCACACGATTCCTATATTTAAATTGTTGGGAAAGAGTGCCAAAATAAATGACACCGGCACAGCGGAAATAGTAAAATCTTTTCCCACTTAGCTGGATTAAAAATGGGAACCAAACCAAGAATAATAGTGCAAGACGATAAAAAATAGGACACAAGAATTTTTACGTGGAAAACCCAAATCGAAAAACCACGAGACCGTAGTCCGATAAATCCTCCACTAAATGTATAGTAGGCTTACAATATTTCTCCCTAAAAATAGGGGATACACAAATTATCTCAAGTTACTCAACTTGGAATACCCGAGAAAATAGGAATGCTATTTTGGGTGAGAATGAAAAAATTACTACTAATTTTTCTCCCTTTTTCTTCACTCAAAACACACACTTATAGATACACTCTCTACTCTCTATTTTTCTCTCTTCTCTTGCAATTGCTAAAATGCTAATTGTTTGGTGTGATTTTGCATTCAAGGATAAAGCCCTTTTATAGGCATTTTCCATGCCCAATTCCAACATGTGAACAAACTTTGTCAACAAAGTTTGGCAACCAACCATTGAAGACTTGGTGGTGTTGGTTGGTTGGTGCCTACCAAAGGAATAGTATTTACCACATGGGGTGGAAAATTCAACAATTCTCCCCTCCACCTCATGTGGGGAATCAACCAATCCCGATTTGGTTACGCAAACTTCAAACTTATCTCTTGGTAAAGACTTTGTCAAAGATATCCGCACCATTTTCATATGTGTGAACTTTCTCCAGCTTGCATCAATTTTTCATCAAGCACATCTCGAATCCAATGGTATCTCACATCAATGTGTTTTGACCTTGAGTGGAATGAAGAATTCTTACTCAGTGAATTGCGCTCCGATCACACAAAGAGAGCGTGTATTTTTCCCCGCTTCAAGTCTAATTCCCGTAGAAACTTCTTCAACCACAACATCTCCTTGCAAGCTTCCGTCACAAAGAATGTATTCAGCTTTTTGTGGATAATGCCACGCATTTTTGAAGTTTCGATTGCCAAGAGATAGCTCCCCGCAAATCTCATCGGTATACTTGATGTGGACTTCCTGAATCAACATCACCAAACTATATCCGCATCTGTGAATCCGTCTAAGTATAGTTTGGTCATCACCAAATCTTAGAAATATTTAGAAGTACCTCTCAAGTACCGAAATATCCATTTCACCGCAGACTGATCTTTCCCCTGGATTAGAGGGAAAACGACTAACAACACCAACCGCATGAGCAATATCGTCCTGGTACATACCATAGCATACATCAAGTTTTAACCTGCAGAAGATATGGTACCTTTTGCATTTCTGCTTTATCTTCCTCACTTGTGGGACATTGCATTGCACTGAGCTTGAAGTGGCCCGCAAGTGGAGTACTGGCTGGTTTTGACTTGCTCATATTGAATCTCTCAAGAACTTTCTCAACGTACTTTTCTTGAGATAGCCAGAGCTTCCTACTTGCCCTGTCTCTTGAGATTTTCATCCCAAGGATTTGCTTAGCCGGTCCTAAGTCTTTCATCGCAAAAGACTTGCCAAGTTCTTTCTTCAGCTTCTCAATCTTGCTGGCATCAGAATTGGTCCTGTTGTAGTCATGGTCAGTCATGAAGGAGTCAAACTTCTTGTACCATTGTCCTGGAGCTTGTTTTAAGCCGTACAAGCTCTTCTTCAACTTGCATACCAAGTTCTCCTTACCTTTGACTTTGAACCCTTCCTTGCTCCATATAGATTTCTTCATTCAAATCTCCATGAAGAAATGCAGTCTTCACATCAAGTTGTTCTATTTCTAGATCCAAACTAGCGCTATCCCAAGAACAACTCTAATTGAGGACATCTTCACCATGGTGAGAAAATTTCTTCGAAATCAACATCCTTCTTCCGATCAAACCCTTCACAACCAGCCTAGATTTATACCTTGGTTGTAAGATTTCTCATCGATCTTCAACCTGTACACCCATTTATTTTTCGTAGTACGTTTACCTTTCTGGTAGCTTCACCAGTCATAGGTGTGATTTTCCCGCAAAGAGTTCATCTCTTCTTTCATGGCCTCCATCCACATATCCTTCGATCATGTGATATGGTCTCTGTGAAACTTTGTGGTTCTCCCCGTCGAGCATTACATACTCATGTGGGCTATATCCGGTAGAAGGTTGTCTTTGTCCTGGTGGACCTTCTAGCCGCATCTTCTAGTGGTGGAACCGGAGGGACATCACCGGTTGTATCATGGTGTTGCTTTTGCACACCTCCCCGTGATTCTCGATTTCTAGGAGAAGAAAGCTGGATCTACGTCATCAGAAACATATCTTGGTTTGATTCGCATTTCTCAACTGCTTGGCATCTTCAATTGTCTCGATCCTCAAGGAATACAACATCCCCGCTTCGATAACTTTCTTCTTGATCGATCCCATAACCTCGTAGCCGAATTCTTCATGGCCATAGCCCAAGAAGATGCATGACTTGGTCTTGTCATCAAGCTTGATCGTTCATCTTTTGGAATGTGCACAAACGCCCTGCACCAAACACTCTCAAGTGTTTGTAGGAAACATATTTTCCAAACAAACTCTATCCGGAATGTCGCCACCCGAGGAGCCGATGGAGAAAGGTTGATTAGATCAATGCAGTCCTCATTGCTTCACCCCAAAAGGATTTGGGCGATTGAATGTGATAGCATACATTTGACTCGTTCACAAATTATCCTGTTCATCCTTTCGCTACGCCATTATGTTGAGGAGTTTTTGGAACACTCTTCTCAAGCTTGATTCCATGATCCATGCAATGTTGCTCAAATGGACCCCCGTATTCACCACCATTGTCAAGACGAACTCGCTTGACTTTCTTTCCTCTTTCTCTTTCAACATTTGATTGAAAATTCTTAAAGATACCTTAACTTGATCTTTAGATTTCAAAGCAAAACACCAAACTTTTCTAGAGAAATCGTCAATAAATGTGACAAAATATATTGCACCACCAAGACTTCTATCTTTCATGTAGACAAATCAAGATGCACTGATCTAGTGGATGAGATTTTCTTGAAGGTGAAAAACTCTTGAAAGCAACTCGTGTTGTTTTCCAATTAAACAATCAACACAAGTTTGTAGGGGCATACTTGGTTACCTCCGGGAGAAGTTTCTTTCTAGTCGAACTTCCAAGCCCTTCTCCGACTTAGATGTCCGAGCCTTTTATGCCATAGCTCAATGGAGGAACTTTTATCAATCGCATTCACCTCTCCATTGGATAATCCGCTTGCATCGTCAGAATTGCTCGTCACCTTAGTGACAATGAGAGAGCCTTTGGTGAGCTTCCATTTTCCTTCACCTGTGATTGTCATAGCCAAAGATCGTCCAAGCTTGCCAGTGGAAATAATATTGAGCCGAATGTCAGGAATATGTCTGACATCCTTGAGCGTGAGCCTGCTTCCTGTATCAGTGTTTAATATGATGTTACATATGCCAACGACCTCCGTCACACCATGATTGGCCATTCTGACTTTGCCAAAGCTACCACCGGTGTATGATGTGAACATATCACGATGAGGTGTGATATGATATGAAGCTCCCCGAATCAATAATCCAAATCCGTCTGGGGCATGCAGAATCGATACATAAAGCATCATCACAAATGATGACAACATCACCATCAACTCGCAATGGTGATGAGTCTTTGTCATCGATCTTGTTTTCATTATTTCCATTCTTTTGATCTCTTTTCTTCTTTCTACAATCTCTCTCATAGTGATTTGGACCACCACAATAATGACATTTGAAGTCCTTCTTGGATTTGGACCTCCCCCTGGATTTGTCTCTTTTATTTTGAGAACCTCTAAACTTGCTCCTTCCCCGTTTGTCATTTTCATTACTAAGGCTTTTGACTCGAAAGAATATTCTAACTCCTTTCTTCCTCGACTCTTCATTAAGAAGACAATCTTTGACCATCCGCATAGTCGCTTCACCATTCGGGGCGAGTTCTTGATCGACACCACAAGCGTGTCCCAACCGCCAGTGTAACGAAATGAGCAACAATAAAGCAATCACTTCATCATCAAGGGATATTTTCATAGTGGTAGATTGATTTATCAGACCCTGATACGCATTTAGGTGCTCCGTCATGTTCGCACCTTCCGTATATCTGAGTCGAACAATTTTTCTGATAATAGAAGCTTTATTCAAGGCATTTTTCCTCTCAAACATAGTTTCAATATTTTTCCACAACATCAGCCTTTTCCTCATTAGCAAAATGATGGAAAATGCTATGCTCAAGGAAACGCTTCGATATATCCTACGCTTTTTCTCGTAGGATTTTCCACTCGTCATCGCTTGTATCTTTTGGTTTGGCAGTATCACCTTTCAATGGCAAATAAAGATCTTTGCAGTAGAGAAGATCCAACATACTTGGTTTCCAAATATTGTAGTTGATCCGCTGAGTTTGAACATCCCACCAACATATGTCGATTCCTCCATTTTTTAATCCGCAACAACGTGGCTCTGATACCACTTGTTGGGAAAGAGTGCCAAAATAAATGACACCGGCACAGCGGAAATAGTAAAATCTCCCACTTAGCTGAATTAAAAATGGGAACCAAACCAAGAATAATAGTGCAAGACAATAAAAAATAGGACACAAGAATTTTTACGTGGAAAACCCAAATCGGGAAAAACCACGAGACCGTAGTCCAGATAAATCCTCCACTCAATGTATAGTAGGCTTACAATATTTCTCCCTAAAAATAGGGGATACACAAATTATCTCAAGTTACTCAACTTGGAATACCCGAGAAAATAGGAATGCTATTTTGGGTGAGAATGAAAAATTACTACTAATTTTTCTCTCTTTTTCTTCACTTAAAACACAGACTTATAGATACACTCTCTACTCTCTATTTTTCTCTCTTCTCTTGCAATTGCTAAAATGCTAATTGCTTGGTGTGATTTTTAAGTTCAAGGATGAAGCCCTTTTATGGCATTTTCCATGCCCAATTCCAACATGTGAACAAACTTTGTCAACAAAGTTTGACAACCAACCATTGAAGACTTGGTGGTGTTGGTTGGTTGGTGCTACCAAAGGAATAGTATTTACCACATGGGGTGGAAAATTCAACAATTCTCCCCTCCACCTCATGTGGGGAATCAACCAATCCCGATTTGGTTCTCGCAAACTTCAAACTTATCTCTTGGTAAAGACTTTGTCAAAGATATCTCGCACCATTTTCATCTCGGTGAACTTTCTCCAGCTTGCATCAGTTTTTCATCAAGCACATCTCGAATCCAATGGTATATCACATCAATGTGTTTTGACCTTGAGTGGAATGAAGAATTCTTACTCAGTGAATTGCGCTCCGATCACACAAAGAGCGTGTATTTTTTGCTTCAAGTCTAATTCCTGTAGAAACTTCTTCAACCACAACATCTCCTTGCAAGCTTCCGTCACAATAATGTATTCACTTCGGTTGTGGATAATGCCACGCATTTTTGAAGTTTCGATTGCCAAGAGATAGCTCCCCGCAAATCTCATCGTATCCCGATGTGGACTTCCTGAATCAACATCACCACCATATCTCGCATCTCGTGAATCCGTCTAGTATAGTTTGGTCATCACCAAATCTTAGACAATATTTAGAAGTACCTCTCAAGTACCGAAATATCCATTTCACCGCAGACCAGTGATCTTTCCCTGGATTAGAGGGAAAACGACTAACAACACCAACTGCATGAGCAATATCAGGTCTGGTACATTTAAGACGAAAGCAAACTTCAAAAGTGTTTTATGTAATTTTAAAACTTTTTTGGGTTTTTTTGGGAATGCCCCAAACTTCAAAGTTTTCTTTGTAATTATCCCTCTTAATCAAGAGCTTTGTATGGAGTCTTCTATTTCTTATGGTATTTCACCTTGTGTTTCAAGTGTTTTCAGTTCAGCACATGAACGTGACGTGTATAAATTGGTGTCATTATTATTTATGCACGTGGGCATAATCCTCATATATTGAAAAAACCTTTTATGGAACATGGTAGAAAATAATGAACACAGTGAGTTGACAATTAAATGTTGTAATGTTGTTCGACTCGTTAACCTCACTCTATTCATGGGCGAAGAAAATGATTTCGCCGCACGATTATTAGTGTTATTGATTCTACTACTTCCACACCCAAATTAATTTATAGAATGTTGATTTTATAGAAAATGAACCATGTAGACGAAAGTGTAATTGTGACAATTAATGTGATTTTTTTAACAGTTTCGCACCAAGGAATTATTCAGCAGGACAAACCCACGCACCTAACGACTTAATTGTGTAATGACCCACTCAACAGCTCAACAACTGATTACTAATTTGGAGACTCGAGGAGTAAAGTGATTCCGCATCACACACAAAACACACACACATAACAAACATATACACAAAACACACACACACGCACAACACAGTATGAACAGGGGGATGAGAAAGAAGAACCTGTCAACATCAGCAGCACAATCAGTTGAAAATATAGAGCAATCATGGCCTCCATAACATGTATTGCACTCACAAAAAGGCTTACCGTCCACAAAATCACTTAATCCATCCAAATAAGCTCTTCCATGTCCAGAACATGAAATTAAAGCCACAGCTTCTGCTTCTGCTGCAGCTTCTTGGCTCCAACTCAGCTTATTCTGATTAATCTTCCACTCACTCTTCAAATATTGATTGCTGACAAAATAGATATTAAGACCAACAGAAGTTAACAAGCACAAACTGTAGCAGCATCTTGTTACCTTCTTTTTTTCCATAATATATTTTGCTTTTTCCCCAAATTAAGCTATTTCATTTGTGCTTAAAGGTGAAATATAATACATGACCTTGAAGTTTGTCTACATCAAGTTTGTGTTGGTCTTGATTCTATTTAACATAGATAATGTCATCAATGATGGGACAATAACCAAGTCTCCATCACTATAGTTTTTAAAAGGAATAAAAAGTCTTCACCAACTTTTATTTTATAATTTCTGTCCAACCAAATTAGACCCATAAATAATGGAACTAATTAATATATGATGTATGATTTATGAGTTGCAGTTGTTTGTGTGATGGAAGCAATCAAATCATCACTACTTGGAAAATTAACCATGCCAAGAATTTTTATTTTGTTTAACTTATAATACTCACTTCGTCCCAATTATATAGCCAATTTGACTTTTTGCACAGATTAAGAAAAGTATTGTAAATTACAAAAACGCAAAATATTTAATTGATTTGTCCTTATTTACTGACTAATATAAATTACAAAATGCATATTAAATAGGGTTATCTATCTATATCTTTAACTATATCTATACTTATTAAATTATTATTATTACTAATATAAAGCGTGTGAATTGGTGGAATGGTTTTTTAAAACTTCTGATTGGACAAAAATATCCCTTCAATGTAGTTATGTTTAGGGACAATTAAGTAATTTGGTATTTATTTTAGCTTTTGTTTAGTTACAAAACAAATGAGTGACCTTTTATATCTCAAATTCTTCTTATGTTTTCTTTCAATTGTAACTTCTATATTATTTTAAATTTTTATACATTATCAATTTTACATTAAACTACATTCCGAAAGCTTTCCAACTATATATTATAAGCTTATATAGAAGACTTCGTACGAGATCATTTTAGCTATTTAAATTTCGTTGTTATGCAAAATTGTATAATTATTATATATATTGTATTTTTGAACAATTGAAATTAAATATATTTATAATAATTCTAGAGGAAAAAGAAATATGAAATTATAACTGAAATAAAAAGAAACAAAATTCTAATCTTAGGGGGTTTTGATTAAACAAAAAATAGGACAAAATACATGATCCACGAAGATTGCAATGCAAATAACCTTGAAATAACAAATCTTTACCTAAGTTTTTAATGGATGTATTCTTTAACATTTTAAATCTAAATTTAAACTCAATTAGAAATCCAATTATTAACATAATATATATAAAAAATATAAATATCTCTTGCTCGGATAAAGAAAAATGAAAACATTATCTAAACCTTAGTGATATCAATATTTCTAAACTAATAATTTTAATGTGGATGTATAACAAAGAGCGAATAAAATACTAGCGCTCTTTGTTTTATTTTAATTGTATTCTTGTGCATTATTTGTTTTTATGGCCTGAAAACTAAGAGAAAAATATTAAAAAAATAACAAAGAAAAAGATGAAGAAAGACATAACAATTTTTTGTTTCAGCAAAATAGATGTTCTTTAATTATAGAGCAAATATATTAAAAATAATATAAAAATCTCCCAATAAAAAAGGAATAGTAAACTAAACCTAGATGATATCCATATTTTCTAACCTAACGAGATAAAGTTTTGGTTTTTAGTGTAGAGGTATAAGAAAGAGTAATCTTTGTTTTATTTTAAGAGGGTGTTTGGCTGAGCTTATAAGCTCTTAAAAACAACTTATAAGATGTTTAAGAGCTTCTAAGCTCTTACAATGTGTTTGGTAATTTTTTTTTTTAAAAGAGCTTATAAGCTCTAAAAAAAGTTGTTAGAGAGATTATAAGCTCCTAAAAAAAAGTACCTCCACCAAAAACCTTTTTTGAAAGAGCTTATAAGTTTCTTATTTTTAAATATTCAAAAGATAAAAATATCCTTAATAATTTTATAAGATATAAAAATAGCTTATAAGCTCAATTATCTTATTTTATCCAAACACTCGACAACTTATTTTTAAAATAAGATCTAACATCTTATAAGCTCCTAAGACAAATTTTTATCGATGTAGGAGCTTATAAGATTTTTTAAATAAGCTTAGCCAAACACCCTCTAAGTGTTTTATTGTGCATTTTGTTCTTTTTGTCTTAAAAGAAAGGACGAAAATACCGAAATTAACAAAAAAAAAAAAGAAAAAGACGGGCAAAAACTCTGCAAAGAAGACAAATGTTCTTTTAGACTCTAAATAAAGATAGCAATATGAGTTTTAAAAAATAATATTTTATCTCACATCATAAACTTTAGTTTTAAAGTTATTGTTCTTTATTCAAATATCTTTATGATTTCAATCTATATCATCAATAGAAAAAATATGATTTAATACACAGAAAAAATAATGATATAAATTAACAATTAAAAGATAAATTACGTGTGATAGAGTTAAAACCGCTTATACGTCCTCGAAAAACAATTAATTAGAAGTCATTTAATATAATATGAATTTGAGTTTCTCAAGAATATGACTTGATTGTCGGTTAAAAAACTACACCTCTATAACCTTTTAAAAATTAAAAATCAATACGATACTAATGATTAAATTCATGAACCAAATAAATATATAAACGACATTTTTTTCATCTATATCTATATCAACATCTGAATATCTATACTAATGCTTTTTTTCAGATGTCTATCTATACTTATGTTAAAGATGTGCATATGTCGGATGATTTTTTTGAAACTTTTGATTCGACAAAAGTATTATTTTGACATAGTCAGTGTCAAAATTATTTCTCTGTTTTTCAAAATTTATTGTAAACTCAATCACTTCCATTCCATTAAAAATATTTTATTTATATGATGAGATATAGTTCAACTTTTTAAATTTATGTTATTAATAAATAGTTTCGTTTAACCAAATAAAACATATAGAAAGTTGAAAGATTAAAAGAGTTAAAAATGATATCTATTTCAAACATTCATAATATATATATATATATATTAGCCATTTTCCATAAATAAAAAATTCACTTACAAATCACACCTTTAAAAAGTTTATAAAGATTCAAGCACAAAATCAATAATTATTACAAAATCCAAGTATACAATATCTTAAATTTTGCAAAATGAAGAATAAAAGAAACATTGTGACAAGAATCAAGACAGAAAAGTGTCGTATACACATATGAATTTTTAATAAAATATTAATTTAATATGGAATAATTTGATACATGTGTCAAACTTTGGTATTTTTTAAATTACAAATTAATGTAGGCAATAATATAGTATAAATAATACTATCTATATATCAAATTTACTATATTAAACTATACAAAATACTAAACTAGAGTGAGCAACACATTTAAAGTCCAATTATAAGAATTTTTGGGCCTAAGGAGACACATAAGAATAGTTAAGGGATTATTTACAACTAGAAATCTTAATTTTTGGCAAGTATGATTTCTTATTTGATTAAAATAACAAAATAAAAAAAGATTACAAGTACTATATATCTTTTTTTCTTCATATAATGAAAATGAATGGATAATTGTATTTTTACAATAAATAGTGTTATTTAGAAAATAAATGATTCATATTAATTTTACTGATTTGTACGTGGTCCTTAAAAATATAACTAATATAGATTAGTTTGAGCATATTAAGAGTAATTATAGTTTGTATAACTATATGCTTAAAAAAATTTACAAATATAGTAATTTTATAACAAACGTAAAGAGTCAAATTCAATTGCAAGTACCATCGCTAGTAGCATAATATATTTCGATAAAAATATTCACTTTGGAAGTAGAATTGAGATTTTATATGAAAAGAGTTTTTCTTTTTGTCTATATATTTTATTTTTAATATTTATTTTGAGTTACATTTCGTTAACCAAAGTAGTTAGAGAGAAAGAAAGAAACACACGATCGTACCACGTAATATTAACAACTAAAATCATGAGATTATGCTTAATTTTTTCGTAAGTAAGTAATTTATATCAATTTTAAAATTTTGATTGATGTGATAACGATATATGAATATTTAAGCACATGATTTACCGAATAATCATGCATAATGCATCTAATTAAAAAACTTCTGAAATTAATTAACAAAAAGACGTTCATAGCAATTAAAGCATAAGAAATGATTGATTGGTAAGATTAATGTAAGCTAATATATGAACTTATTTTGTTGTTATATTAATTTTAATTTTTTGTTGGCTTAAGTTGTTTAAAAGATTTACTTAATCATTCATATCGATCTATACTTATAAAAATAAAATATATATTAAAATACTTTGAAAATTTTCTTTTAATAGTATTATTTAGTTATTATATATTTATTAATGGTAAAGTACATTAAGCTATTTTAATATTCATCAATAAAAATATTTAATAATATAATTATTTTAGTAAAATCATATGGGATCACGTGCGACGCACTAAAATGGACTATATATTTGGGATATAGTAAAAGTATGGAAAAGTACTATTAAATATAGAAAATGGACTATATATTTGGGACATACTAAAAAAGAATAATAAACTATATATTTGGAACATATGTAGTATTAATTGATTTTAAAATATAACCATGGACAGGGGCATCCTAAATACGTTGGGAAAAACCGGTTGGTGTATACCGAATGGTGAAAAACAATTGAAAGCGGAGTAACGGTAAAATCAAGACGCGTCGAGGCAAGAGTTGGACTCTTTCTCTTTAAGACGAGATTGCCCCGCTCACGGTGCTTACGAATACAACAATCGTCTCCCAAGATACAATGACGAACTACTTGCGATAGTTGCACTACAAATCGCAAGTACAACGAACACTTTGATGCTCTTAAACTCTCTTTTATAATGCGAAAATATGAAGTGAAATTCGATTTTTTTGATGTGTTAAAATGAATTAAGGGCTGGTTTATATAGAGCTCCTGGTGCCTCTTCGACCGGGTGCATCCCCTGTCCGGATCGATCTTGGCCGACGATCGCGCCCGTGGTTAAGCTTGCGTCCGATGGTCCCGATCTATCTCTGCTGAAGGAGCACACCTTTATTAGCATGCACCCATTCACACCGGACAGACGCTGCGCGTCGATCGTGGTGCCCTATCGGCGAACAGACGCATCCAATCGGCGCCACGTGTCGCCACTGCATCGATCCTCGCCAAGTCATCGCCACCCGAGCCGCCGCCCACATCACCGAGCCACCGGGTCAACCCTGGTTCGATTTTCCAAAACTTTAAGGCTCCTCAAAGCTCCTCGCGACGATGCGTAGTGCGCCTCAAAAGCGCCTAATGCGACTATGTGCGACGTCTTGTGCGCGCGGCCCGGCTCCGCTCCGGCTCGGACGGTGCTCGCACCGCTCCCTGGTGCTTTTGAAATAGCCAGGCTAGTCAAATCGACTTGTCCACTAGGGTGTACTGTAAGGAGTTCCACTTGATTACTCCTTATTAGTGGTGAAAATCTCTTTATTAACTAGTCAAACATTTAATATGTTTCCCATGTGGGATATGGCTTTCCATATTCCCACCCTTTATATTCCATATATAAAAATATTTTAAGTGGCCAACTTTATGCATTTATTTCTCATTCACCCGATATTGGTTTTGAGAAATTCAAAATGCTAAACTCATCTACCCGCAGCGTAGATGACGTTTATCTCATTTATTTCATACTTTGAATAAATGACCCACTTAAATAATTGGTCAAAATCGGGTCAAACCCATTTAATTAAAACCAATTCCAACAAATACAAAATACAAGATGGTCTCATTGAGCAGATAAAACAAACCAACAAGGAAAAAGGGATTGGGAAAATCTTATCTTATACAAACAAAATAAAATATAGCATATAGGGATAATTTTAAAAACTACACCCGATGATTGATCTATTAACAAATAAAAAAAAAAACTAAGGTTTTTGAAAATTTCAAAAATCCCCTGAGGTTTAATTAATTTTGTATTACACGTTGTCCCTTCATAAGCAAAAACATTTCAAACACTCATTTACATTTGTTACAAATATTACCGTTATCCTCTTACATTTAAGATATACGCAAATCCTGGTGTGATTTTTGTAATTTTGAAACTTCTCTTGATTTTTTTTGTAATTATATCAAACTTCAGGTGTAATCTTTGTGATCAACCGTAGAATATATATAAAACATTTGTATAAATATACACAAATACATTTAGAAAAAAGTAAAGTACCACAACCACCTCAATACCTACTAACACAAGAATTAGTATAAGAGAGACATTGTACTGTGTACATATTTTGACAATTGAATAAATGTCATCAGCTTATGTTGAAAACCTGTGAAAACAATGAAATGTCATATTAATTGGTGAGCCCAGCAAAGAGAAAAGGGCAACAATAATTGATGTGTGAAACTGAACTCATGGTGCCATTAATTAAGAATGAGGACGAACTTGAGGACGAAAGTTGAGGCTCTGTTTGTAATATGTTATATTTTAGGGATAATTACAAAAACACCTTGGAGGTTTGGGCTAATTGAAAAAAAACTATAGATGTATCGAAATTACAAAAACCTCTCTCAATTTTGATTTTTCTTAAATTTAAAGGGGTAACTGTAATATATTTATAAATATGGGGGGTTTTTGAAATATTTTGTGCTTATAAATGTGGAAAAATATAAAACGAAATTAAACCTCAACTAGGTTTTTGCAATTTTCAAAAGTCAATGGTTTTTTTGTTAACCCAAATATCAGGGTGTTTTTGTAATTATCCCTATATTTTATTTAAAAAGGAGAAGGCATCAATTTGATACCTAGAAACTCTTTTCATTCATCTTTTTCACCCTCTCATAAGAAATTATTATAACTCAATTCACACAAATAAATTTATTATATAAATCCATTTTGGGGGATATTAAAAAAACATGTAAATCATGATAATATTAATTTATATCATTTGTCATGCTCTAAATATATCAGCCACAAACTAAGTGGAATCTTTTTTGTTATCTCCTAGAAGAACCTAGCTAGTGATAGTCAATTTCATGTGATTGTGACTTTAATTTGAATATACAATCAAGCTTATGTCGTTAGTAGAATGGACTTGTCAAAATATATATTCCTTGTGAAGATCATCAATTGATATTTCTTAAATAATTTAGAAGTTTCTGCATAATTATTGTTATATCACAAAAGTTTGGACAATATGGGTCCTTCCCATCCTATGCCAGTCATTTTACTTCACATAGATTCTTATCTTTGGATTCAAAGAATCTTGTGTAAATAGTATCATCTCAATTCCAATTTTCTTAATTTTCAAGAGTTAGCCTAGCGGCCTTGAGGTTTGCAACCTCAAGGTCATGGGTTCCAACCTTGACTATCGAGAAGTGAGGGTTCGAGGTTTCCCCTCCTCCACCAGATATTAGAACCATCCCCTCGAGCGGATGGATGTCCCCATAGTCCGAAGGAATTGTGGGGTTTGTGCCCTCGGTTGGTGTGGGAATACTCTAGGTCGTAAAAAAAATCTAGTTTTCTTTATTAAAATGAAAAAAGAAATCGACATCAAGGAAAAATCATATGCTACATACTCCTTAAAATCGTGGTTGGATCATTGATATATAAACCAATGATCAAATCTAACTCAGCTGCGCTAATTACAATGTTGTTTTCCTCCAGTTTGGTTTTAGCCTTTCTAATTATTGGATTTGACCACGAGCCGTTTTTTCCTACGAGGCCTGCTACCTAAATATATAAAGGTCTTTCCATCTCATTTGTAAGTTAAATTATGATATTCTCTTACAGATCGCCGAGAAGACACAATGACAGTCCCCTACTTCTGGAAGGGCATCATTCAACAGCTCAAAGAGCTCAAGAGGTCGCCCTTGCCCAGCTCAAAGGGGGCACCCTTCCCCGCTCAAGGGGGCGCCCTTTCACTGCTCGGGGGCGCCGCTTTGCTCAAAAGGACGCCTTCCCAAATCTCCTCCTCCTGGAGAGATTTCACTGCCGAAGATGTTCGCTGGACACAGGAAGCCCTCGAAGCCTTGCTTGACGAAGTTGTCTGAAATGCCCTGAGACATCAAGCCATGGACGGAGCCGCTGGGAGATCTCCTCGAGCTCCGCCAGATACTGAAGACTCTGACTTGGAAGGTGAAGGAAGAAGAAACGAAAGACGCAACGAGAACCATGAAGAGCCCCTTGTGGTTGAAGTAGGAACAAGGAACAGAGCCCAACGCTCCCAAGTTCATACTTACGCACCAGCTAAAGCCTCTGCGTTCAAAGTGTTACGGATCATTTTGATCGATTTTGTGCATGTTTATCGCAGAAAGAGAAGCAATGGAAGAAGAAAATGACATGGAAGTCGTGGGCTAAAGATGGAGGAGTTTATATTAATTTAGTAGAGGCTTTGTTTAATTTATTAGCTTGAATGTAATTTTATTATTTCAGTTCTTATGTTAATTTGTTGGGCTTTAGGCACGTAGTGTAAGTTAGTATTTAAATAGAGAATTGTTATTTGGTAGGGCAGTCCTGGATATTTTGGAAAAGTTGGACATCAGCTGTTTAGCTGGGAGGGCGATTTTCCATATTGTTATTTTCTATCGAGTTGATTCAGTTTTCCTGCTTTAAGACTTGAGATATTTTGCTGTTTGTTTTCTGATTTCTACCCTTGACTCTATCAAATTGGTCCGACCTGCCATTACCAATTTCATGCCCGTCACACGAATGAAATCACGTGTAGAGATGATAGAGAAGGGTGTGGAGGATTTTGGGCGGAAATTGCCAAACTACAACCAAAACTATTCAAGTTGAATTGCAATGAGAAGATATTGGAAAGTTTAATGCGTGAAAAAGGGTCGTCGCTTGCTCTGAGCGGGGATTTGGGTTATTCTCTGTCCGCTACTCGCCCAGTACAAGTCGTGCCCACCCCGGATGATGTTGCTAGGGGAGGCCGCCGGCTGGATATTCCGCCTTTCTAGGGGATGACCCGGTTTCTTTGTTATCACGAACGAAACAATATTTCATGTGCACCACATTGAGGAATCCTAAAAAATGAACTCGCCTTGATTGCTATGGAAGGGGCTGCAAGTCATTGGATGCAACGGGTGTTGGGACGACAACCTTCATTATCCCGGAAACAATTTTCTACAGAACGTTTATGCCGCTACGGGGATAACTCGAGTGCAAATCCATCTGAGTCCCTCGCGGTTACGACACAAAGGGGATCGATCGATGAGTTTGTTGACTTGTTCATCTCGCGCGTCGCTCATGCCCATGGCCTTTATGATTCTCATTGTTTGGGCCTTTTCCACAACAGCTTACGTGAGGACATTCATGTTCGTATTAGACGCGACTGACTTATTTGACACCATTCACTTAGCCCGAGAAATTGAACGAGAACTACAGGCACCCAGGGACCCCATTTTGGCGCTTCCCCAAACCGTCCTACCTCTTCAGGTTTCATTGTTGGCGTTTGTTGGCGCTAGTGGGTTCTGCAACAGCACCCCACCTCCCCGAACACCCCCCACATTGGCCCTTGCAAACCCATCACACAACATGCCCTCTCACTGTGGTCCCCCTTCCCCTAAATCTCGCATGCCAGTAAGTTATGTAGCGTCATCTATCTCTGTCCGGCCTGGTCGAGGACTCCATCAAATATCACACACGGATTACTTAGACCATAAGGCAAAGGGCCTTTGCTTTAAGTGTCGCGAGCCGTACCCAACACTACATAATTGTTCCGCGAAATCTTTGCGAATCATGATTGTTGCCAATGGGGACGATGGTGAATTTCTGGGGGATCCAGAACCACCCGACCAGCCAAATGGGGGTGCCGACCCTACTGATACCATTCTACGAAGTGGTTGGAGCTCTCGCCACTTGCGTTAGGGGTTTTGACGGCCCACGAATTATGAAAGTGATGGCCACAATCAAACAAACATCGATTCCGGTCATTATTGATAGCGCTAGTCACAAGTTTCATTTATGTGGCTACAACCCATCGTTTGGTCTACCTATTGACGAGTCGGCCCACATGCATATTCGCTTAGGGGATGGGCAACGAAAAGCTATTTTGGGCATATGCCGTGACATTATCTTCATAGTCGATTCGTTTGGCCAATTCGGATTGATTGCTTTGTTTTTCCACTTGGCGGCGTGGACATAATATTGGGTGTGTCCTGGTTAGCGACATTAGGTGATGTGCAAGCGAATTGGGCAAAGATGTCCATGGCCTTTACAGTTGATGGAAAATTAATTTCACTAAAGGGGATCCATCTCTTACTCTTCGTGAAGTATCCTCAACGAGCCGTCACAAATCGGAGGACATTGAGGATTGTTGGATTTTTCGATTATTACATTAGACCGGTACACCGCCCCCAAGCGCGCCATCACAAATCACAGCATTAACTAATGATTT
The DNA here is from genome assembly GCA_016081115.2 of Rehmannia glutinosa. NCBI lineage: Eukaryota > Viridiplantae > Streptophyta > Magnoliopsida > Lamiales > Orobanchaceae > Rehmannia > Rehmannia glutinosa. The sequence continues at coordinate 72,423 of JABTTQ020000618.1, read as the reverse complement.
GCAACAGTTTTGGAGGATTTTCCCGGTGTTTTTCAATAAGCGAATCAACGCCACCGCGTCGCCTCACGGATCATAGAATCCCACTCGAACCGGTGCAACACTCTGTGCGCCCTATCATTACGGTCAAACCAAGAAGGATGAGATGGAACGATTGGTGAATGAGATGCTTATCAAGCTAGAATAATCCAACCTAGTTGTAGCCCATATTCAAGTCCAAGATACTCGTGCGAAAAAAAGATGGGAGTTGGCGGTTTTGTGTGGACTATCGAGAATTAAATAAGCAGACAGTACACGATAAATATCCCATTCTCGTGATCCAAGAAATGATGGATGAACTTTATGGGGCCTCGTGGTTTAGCAAGCTGGACTTACGAGCGGTACCACCAAATACGTATTGCCCCAAAAGATATCTCTAAAATCGCGCACTCACTAGGGCCACTACGAGTTTTTGGTCATGCCATTCGGCCTACGAATGCTCCCCCTGTAACATTCTAGGCTACCATGAATGACTTATTTCGATCGTACCTCCATAAGTTTGTGTTGGTTTTCTTTGATGATATATTAATTTACTGGCGTGTCTTGGATGATCATTTGGCACACTTGCCAAAGAGATTTCACTCCTCCACCATGGCTCCTTCGTGGTAAATAGGAAGAAATGTTCCTTAGGTCAACAAAAAGTTGAATATTTGGGGCATATTTTATCAGGCGACGACATTCGCATGGACCCAGCAAAAATATCCTCCATCTTGCAATGGCCGACCCCACCACAGTGCACGGAGTACGGGGATTTTTGGGATTAACGGGAAACTTGCAAGGCCTTTAACTAATTTGTTAAAAAGGATATGCCCAAGACCTTTTGTGGATGTCAGAGGCACAAAATGCATTTCAGGCCCTGCAACATGCGGTCACTTCCGCACCGGTGCTTGCTACACCCGATTTTGCCCATCCCTTTGTTATAGAATGTTATGCGTCCGATAGGTTTGCACCCTGTGCGTTATTAATGCAGGCTGGGCACCCCATCGCGTTCTTTAGCAAGGCACTTTCAGCCCGTAATCTAGCCAAGTCAGCATATGGAAAGGGATTAATGGCCCTCATGCTAGTCGTCCAACATTAGCATCTTTATTTGATTGGCAGATAGTTTATTGTCCATTCGGATCAACGTAGCCTCTGTTACTTGTTGCGCCAACATATTTCTATGCCTGCACAACAAAATTGGGCCACTAATCTGCTAGGGTATGATTTTGAAATTGAATACAAAACTGGTACATCCAATTTGGCGGCGGATGCGCTATCTCAGTGGTGCGGGACAATGTCGATATCAGTTTGGGAGGGTGTTGTCTGTATTTATTCATTGAGTCTACGAAGTCAAAACCAAAGGGAACAACCCTTAGATCATCAAGAGCTTGGAAATCTTCTGGACTTATGTCTAACTTTGTATCGAGCACTTTCGTTAGCAGTGTCCTCCTCCAGTGGAACTTCATCAACATATGGGAAATCCATTTTGTATAATACAATAGGCACTGAGGAAGTTCCCACTTCTCCTTTGGGAGCACTTCCCTTAGTTCCCTGACGAGCAGCTCTTTGTGCCTCGGCTGTTGAAGCTTTATCGACATCCGCACTGTGGAAGCTCTTTGAGTTAGATCGAGCCTCAATCGTCTTAACAAATTCACGCTCTAGTAGAGTTATCCTTTTGAGTCGTCGAGCCTCGATTGCCTCAAAGAACATCATGGGTTGGTGATGGCACCATAGGAGGTAGGCCATCAACCAATATGAATTGTGAAAAGGCAACCTTGCACGAGCCTCCTTCATTCTTGCCTTCAATTCCTTTTCCTCAGGATCGATAGGAGTTGACTCGGCTTAGTTCTCGTGAGTCAATAAAATCCAATGCCACATCATCGTTGGAGTCATGTAATGCTTCTATTTCTTCAAGCCTTCAGACTACCTTAGCAAAATGTCTAAACCGCTGCAAGAACTTTTTATGTTCCCTACTTTGCCGACTCAGGCTACATTAGGGTCTTGAGCATTGGCCTCATTGTTCGCCTTATTTTTAGCTTCACCGCAAGTGTACGGTGTAGTTTATAGAATAGGGTTAGCAAGGTCGAATCCACAGAGACTAATAAATTAGTGTACTAAGTATTAAGATTGTAATAGTCTTATTTTTATCTATACGATCGAAATTGGATGATTGGTTTATAAAACTAAGACAAGAATTTATCATAAAAAGACAAAGTAAGAGTTGATTGAAAGATCAAGGAGATGAATGGTTTCCAGAGTTATGGTTTCAGTTAATATCCCTCTTGTTATCTGATTAATCACACCCAAAGTTATTATTAATCTTCCCTATAAGACAATCGCGAAAGTATTTTATCCTCTCTCTCGAGATGTTTATAAAAACGTTGATTGGATTATCTATGCTAGCATCTCTACTCAACATAAGATATCCAACTCCCAAAAGCACAAAAGATTATTAATCCTCACAAATATTCACATACTTCTCAATCATGCAAATATTCATGTCAAGTACTCAAAGATCTAGTATTGAAACTCATATCTTGAATTATGAATCAATACATCAAAACAAGTTAAACCAAAGGCCTTTTGATAAAACAAGAAATAAAATAGAGTACTTGAATAGGGTTTGAAAATAATAACTTCAATTGCTATTAAACATCAAACAAAAGTATCCATTAACCTAATCCCAAACCCCTGAATCACAAGGTGTTTAGATGGACATGGGAATTAAACAATTCATAGACAAATTATTCAAGTTCATGTCTAACTAATCGAAAGTAAAAGGTACTATGGAATGAGAAAACTCAGGGATCTCGATGATCTCTCGATCTATCTTCAATCCTCAAGCGTGTGGTTGCGACCCCGGTCAATCACCCGAATCCTCCGGTAGAAGGTTGCTCTTTTCTCTGCTTTCTGGGGCAAATATCAGTGTGTCTTTGTTTGGGGCCGCCTCGTCTTGATTTGTACTCCCGTTGGGTCAAAACCTGATTAGAATTCGTCAAAATCTGATTTTCCCGCACAGAATCACGAGCCTTGCGCTTCACGCACGACTAGTTCATGCGTCAGGCCGTAGGAATAATCTTTTGTTGAGTTGACGCATGGGCCGTGCGACAGACGCACGCCCTGCCCGTGCGCCCCTGCTAAGGCTGATTCTGCTCCGTTCATTACTGTTTCTTGCCCGGTTCATCTGACTTCTTCTCGATTCAACTCCAAATGTCATATATTCACTCGATTCTTGGCGATCCTTAACCACAATGCTCCGCTTTGTCACCGAAATGCTACAAATATCGTTTAATTCCTACAAAATGAGCAAAGCGTAATGTCTTTTCCACTTTATAAAAATATGGCCCATTTTACTCAGTTAACTCATGCATATCAACTTATTCTAACCACAATTAAACCAAAATTACATGTAAAACTCATACCAATCAAACCCCCAAACTTAAATCATTTTACGATCCCCCCAGCAACGCTTTATAAACAAGACAAAACACAAATGGGAGTAATGAAGAGCAATCAAGAACAACACATCAAAATTCATGCCGTTTATCCATAGACGTCAAGCAATAAATCAACCAAGCCTCGAACATCTAACATAGAACACATGTGAATTAAAACCATGGCAAATGCTTCGAATCACGACTCTCACAGATCAAGTGTATACTCTCCTCTCAAGTGTATAAGGAACATGTTTATACTCAAATCATATCAATGTTGAAGAATTACCATAAGCTTGCAAATCGTCTCACATCTCCGCCACTCGAATGTATGCAATTCATAAATCAAAAAGGACTTTTCTTTTGGTTGTAATGAAGGCTCTTTGGTTAGGGTAGGGAAATATGGAAAAAGTAACTCAAACTCAAGCGTATAGACTGTAAGCACATCTTTCATTCAATCAATTATTTTCATTCAAACCCAATATGCTACCCCAATCACCACTCGTTCTTATCAACTTTTCGTATTTCTTTTCTTCCCTTTTTTCTTTTCTTTCTTTTATAGACTCCACTTTCTTTCGCCTCACATCACAAATCTCAGCCTACAAGTTCATTCAAGGCCAACTCACTTATAAAGTCGATTTTTTTCCCGACTCTTTTATGAGTATTCATCATTTCTTTTCCTCTTTTTCTTTCTCCCTTGATTTCCATCAACCAACACTTGTACAATTGTCTAAATTCTCGACATCCTTCCATTCAACCTTATTCAATCCCCTTACTCAATGCTATACGCTCAAGTCTAGGGTAACATATATATCAAGTTAAGGCTTGAAATGTGGCTATCAAAAATTAGGCAACAGGCTCAAATTGGCTAACTAGGGAAATTCAATGTCATTAGGTAGTCAAAAGGCTTGAAAGGCTTAACAAAAATGGCCTTAAATCATTTTCATAAGTCGCATACAACATGTGGCTTTGACAGAGATACCAGAGCAAGTTCTAGAATTCAAGTCAACATGAATGACACACTCAATCAACAAACAAGACTGCATAATATGAAAGCGGTATAGGCTCAAAGCTCACAGGCTTGCAATTGCGTAATTCAAAGCATAACAACCATGTTCTCAATATTCACATGCTCCATATCATCTATTCTCGACACGATCAACTCACACTCAACACCCAATTCAAAACAACACAAACTGTTTCAAAGATGCTCCCAAGGTCACAACAAACACCACTAAAACGGTCAACTCATTCCCTAAAGACCTAATAAAGCAATAAACGAGCTAAAACTGAGAACATGCGTCTAATGTAATGCAACCTACATGCTCTAAATACAACTATATGAATGCAAAATATTTTTTTTATTTTTTTTCGCCACATCCTTTAAATCAAAATAAATATCTCTCCCCCCAAACTTGAAAGGAATTATATCGCACAAAAGAAAAGATAGAATTTCAAAGAAAAATATAGAATGGACCTGACTCACTGCGGGGGTGGCGGCGGAAAGTGGCCCTGAGAGATGTGCCACATATGTATCTGATGCATCATCTGCATCATCTCCAGGTCCCTCTGTTCCTGCGCCATGTTCCTTTGCTCTTGTTCCATCCTGAAAGTACGAAACTCATCCTGGTACTGTCGGAAGTCATCCTGGTGCTGCCGCATGCTCTCATCAAGAGAAAATAATCTGGCATGATAATCTGGCCCCCCGCGCTCCTCACCCTGGTGAGAGCTCTCAGGTATGTCGGGCACCCCTTGGCGGAACCCTTGCTCAAAACCCCTCTCCTGTCTGTCATACTCCATCGCCTCAACCACCAAATCATCCTCATCAGGCAACCCGGCAACCCTTCGCCTTTTTTGCGCAATCATGGCCTCCATAACTCTGATATGCGCCTCAGAGTTCATCAAGAAATTGGTCTGATCATTCATATTGGCCACAGTCGTGAGTGGCGGGTTAGAAATTGGGAAGGCGGGTCCGACCCTTTGTTGGAAGAGGTGCATGTCCTCTTCTTCCATAATAATATTCATTTGGCGTAGGGCCGCCATATTGATCCTCCTACTGCCCTCAATTAGATCTAAGCCTCTCAAATCCACATTAAAATACCAAGCAATGGGAGTGATCATCCCCCCAATCAAGATCATGCCACTCGGTTGCTTGGCCACATATTCAACATGTTCCGCAAAATGGACCGCCGTGTTGTAGGTGGTGCGGGTTAGCATACACCACAGTAAATAAAGCTCCTGAACTTGCATACCCCCATTATTGTGCCGGGCAAAGACAGAGTGAGCCGTGACCTTCTAAATATACCTATAAACCGGATTCTGGAGCGATGATGCTTTAGCCGCGCGTGCCTCGTAGAACATGGGGCCTATCTCCGGCGTCTGCACTAATAATTGCCAGAATTCATACTGGCTATAGCGCTCCACGTTTTTGTAAGGGGCATTAGTCGGCACCCCGAAAATGGCATTGAGTTGGGCAATACATAAGCGTCTCCGCTTGTTGCCCAGCTGAAAATGTACCTCACACGACTCATAATTTCCTCCCTGTTTATAGACATCAATTATGCTTTGGAATTCGAGCGTGAGTTTCTTGTAAATCAACCACTTTCCTCGCATGAAAGTGGTCCACCAACTCTGTCAAATAACTGCCAGACATCATCGTGTATCCCAAGAGTTTGGGTACACTCGTCATCGGCATATCATGTCAGTGCCATTGGTCGGGTGACCAGCTTATTCCATCGCTCCAATTTATTGAATTCACTGGTTTTAGTAAGAACAACCCCTTAAGCCGCGGGGCTATCCGGTTGCACTTCTTGCGGTGCAGCTTCGGCTGCGGCCCCCCTTGGGCGTCTCCACCTACCCTTTTGGTTTCTTCGTTCGGCCATGAGTTCAATACTGTACCTAGCAAAACATATGTGAGATTCCGAACATGGCAAGTATAAACACCAATAAGATGAATTCAAGCCCAACAATTCATAAAAGGCATAATGGCTCTTCCTCACAATTTTAATCAACAATTAAACTCCAAATTCCAAATAACAATACAATTGTAGAGAATCATAGCCACTAACACCCTAAACATCCAAGCTCATGCAAGATTCATCATCAATTCATCAAATATGCCTCAATTAAATTAAGCCCACAAGGTGTTCGATAATATGCTTCATAGAATAATTCAAGGTAATCAAAGCAATTCAATTACAACATGCTCCATATAACAACCCTCGTTGCTAATTCAACAAGAAATTCGAATAAAGCGTGTAAAACTTACCAAAAATCCGAAGAACTTGCAAAGAGAAGGAATTGTAAGCCCTAGTGTATTTCTCCAACTAAACCTCAAGCAAATACAAAATTGAAGCAAGATTATAGTGCAATGTGGTGTGGGTGTTGGCATTGTAAAGGGATGCTCTTCCCGGAGCTTTTCAATGAAATTCACGTGTAAAATCGAAGATTTAAGAAGTGGGGTGAGAGCTTTTTTCGAATTAGGGCGCAAGTGAGCTTTGTAGAGTGAAAACAAACCTATTTTGCGACCTAATTTATGAATCAGCTGACAGACGCACGGCCGTGCGTCTCGCGCACGGGCTGCCCGTGCATCATGCCGTAGTATTTTTTTGATTTCTTCAGGCACTCATGGGCCGTGCGCATGGCGCACACCCTGACCGTGCGTGATGCCGTACCAAAATCCAAATTTTTCATTTTTTTTAATAAAAAAAGCAAATAAATCCTAACTAATAAAGGGAAAAAAACGAAAATCAATTCAACAAACCATTGGGTTGCCTCCCAACAAGCGCTAAATTTATCGTCTATAGCTTGACGCCTGTATAACTCGATCACGGCTCCCGCAAGGTGAGGCTTGCCACTTCTTCCTTTTGATCTCGATGAAAGTAGTGCTTAATCCTCTGGCCATTCACCATAAATGTCTCCCTATCCCGGGTCAACAATTCCACTATTCCTGGAGGATTTAATACTTTCTTGATCACAAACAGCCGCGACCACCAAGATTTGAGCTTACCGGGAAAAAGTTTAAGACGTAAGTTGTACAAAAGAAATTGTTCACCCGGTAGAAACTCTCTTTTCTTAATCATCCGATCATGCCATCTCTTCGTGCGCTCCTTGTAAATTCTGGAATTCTCGTAGGCCTCATCTCAGAACTCTTCCATCTAATTCAAATGCAATAGCTACTCTTCACCCGCTGTTTTAAAGTTAAAATTTAACTTCTTTACAGCCCAAAATGCCTTGTGCTCCAATTCCACGGGTAAGTGACACGATTTTCCTAATACCAATTGATAAGGTGATGTGCCCAACGGTGTCTTGAATGTAGTCCGGTATGCCCATAACACATCATCTAACTTCATAGCCCAATCCTTGCGATTTATACTCACTGTCTTTTCTAAGATTTTCTTAATCTCGCGATTGGCTACCTCTGCTTTTTGTTTTCTTGCGGATGGTATGCTAATGCCACTTTGTGCCTAACCCCATACTTTGCAAGTAGATTGCTTATCAATTTATTCACAAAGTGTGACCCCCATCGCTAATCAAAGCTCTCGGGGTTCCAAACCGAGTAAATAAATTTTTCTTTAAACACCGCATTACTACGAGCATCATTCGCCTCAGACGGAATCGCCAACCCATTGAGACACATACTCCACCGCAAGTAGAATATACTGATAGCCCGAAGAAGATGGAAAGGGACCCATGAAGTCAATCCCCACACATCAAAAGCTCGACTTCCATCACATTGGTCCTAGGCATCTCATGACGCCTAGAAATGTTCCCCATCCGCACTGGCACTGTCACATACAACATACAAATAACAAACATTATACAAAGTAGGCCAATATAACCCACTCGTAATACCTTTGCGGCAATGCGTGTCGGGCCAAGTGTCCCCCGGAAGGTAAAGAATGACACTGTTGTAGAACTCCCTCCCACTCTTCTTGAGGTACACATCTTCTGATGATCATGTCTGCGCACCTCTTAAAGAGCAAGGGGTCATCCCACATATAGAACTTGACGTCATGAAGGCACTTTTTATTTTGATAAGATGATAAATCCGGAGGCATGACTCCCGCTACCAAATAATTCACAAAATCTGCGTACCATGGGAATTTAGCCTATAATAGCAAAAGATGCTCATCGGGGAACTCCTCCTTGATTACATCAGTACCCTCTTTCTCAACATTTTTGTACTCCAGTCTGGACAAGTGGTCGGCTACCACATTCTCACAACCCTTCCAATCTCTGATCTCTACATTGAATTCTTGCAACAATAGAATCCACCGAATCAGTCTCGGTTTGGCATCCTTCTTGTCGAATAGATATTTAATCATCGCATGGTCTGTGTGGACTATCGTTTTTGTTCCAATCAAGTAAGATCGGAACTTATCGAATGCAAAAACAATTGCCAGCATTTCCTTCTCAGTGGTGGTGTAATTCTGATGGGCACTATCTAATGTTTTGCTTGCATAATATATGGCTCAATCGAGATAGCCTAAGATGAGGCCATATCCCGAGGAATTAACAAACTTCCCATCAAAGAACCTTCACATTGTGCATAGTCCGGCACAACGTTTCAAAGATGAAATCACTCCAGTCCACCTGAACTTCCTCCAAAATGGCAACCATAACAATCATCTTGATGCCGGACAACTGATTTTTAAGGATCCACATTTCATGTCAACACACTTGGCTACCACGTCCATCAACTTGTGGTAGTCATCTTTGATCGCTTCTTCGGTGCGAGTAGTTAAACTTGCCAGCTGACTCCGGCTTGGCTATCTGTTTCCACGCCTTAACCAAATCGAACTCCTTCCCTATCAACTCCTTAAGACCTCTGGAGGGAAGGTTCAAATACTTAGCCAAGTCAGCCACAACCAACTTAATGTCCTTTCCATTCACAGACGAATGGATCCCATCATCATGAACATAGGCGTTCACGTAAACATAACCACCTCCTTCCTCGGAAGGTATGAGACATTTCCAACGTGAGAAATCTTTTTCACCCATATTTCTCCAAGTGACTTGTCATCTTTTCAGCCAAATCCTTGTCAACCACCTGCTTGACAAGGCATTCGAAATCAACCAACTAGCCCATGTGGATCTTCTCAGCAAGCTTTGCGAAGTCTTATTTAGATGCCATATCAAATTTCTGAAATGAAAATGAAGAACTAGGGTTTAGCTTTTGCAAATAGAATTTCTGGTAATCTTCGAGAGCAAAAGAGTGAAAGTGAAGAGAGAGAAAATGACTTTTGAGTATATAAATGACTTGAAGAGACGGTTTTAGAATTTCAAAGGTTTGAAATATGATCAACGACGAAGATCAAAAGTTTCAAAACACATTAATTTCATCGCATTAAATGCGACATCATTTATATCCAATCATAGATAAACGCATCAACTTTTATCGACACCATTTTATGATGTTGACGTCAAGTGTAAAACATTCCCGCTTAAATGAAAATGACCTCGTTTAGCTCATAAATGTTTCAAATGTCTTCATTTATGACTTGACTCTGCTACTCTCTTCCTTCGAATCGACTGAATGAAACTTGACTATCCAGCTAACACGATTCAGCTGACTAGCCACTAAAGTTGTTTCACTTGGCAGAATTAGTGATATTCTTCTGATATGCAATTCTTCTATCTTTAACTCTTCTGAATGAGTCTTTTGTGCATTTTAACACAACTCAATCAATCCAAGATCATTTTTAAGTTCTTCAAATCTTGATTCACATAATGGCTTTGTGAATATATCAATTAATTGATTCTCAGTTGATATGTATTCCAATGTGATGTCTTTCTTTTCAGCATGATCTCTTATAAAATGATATATGACATCAATATGCTTGGTTCTTGAATGCAATACTGGATTCAGAGTAATTTCAATGGCACTTGTGTTATCACACATAATAGGAATCTCTCTTTCTTCTATGTGATAATCTCTCATAAGTTGCCTCATCTATAACACTTGGGCACAACAGTTGCATGCAACAATGTACTCTACTTCAGCTGTGGATGTAGTTATTGAGTTTTGTTTCTTGTTGAACCAAGAAATCAATGTGTTTCCAAGCATTTGAAAGGTAACGGATGTACTCTGTCATCAACTCTACATCCAAAGATAGTCCGAGCTTGAGTATCCAATCGCTTAAATCCAACTTTCTTTGGACACCACAAGCCAACTTCTTGGATTCCCTTCAAATTTCTCAGAATTCTCTTAGCTGCAGTCATATGACTTTCCTTGGAAGCAGACTAAAATCTGGCACATACACCTACAGCAAAGGTGATGTCTAGTTTGTTGGCTGTCAAGTAGGGCAATGATCCAATAAGTGCTCTATTTCTTGTTTGATCAACTGATTTTCCTTCAGCATCTATATCCATCTTCACAGAAGTATTCATGGGAATCTTCACAGATGACTTCTCTTCCATACTAAATTTCTTCATTAAATCTCTGGTATATTTGGTTTGACTCATGAAGGTTCTATCCTTCATTTGCTTGACTTGAAGATCTAGGAATAAAGTCAGCTCTCCCATCATGCTCATCTCAAACTTCCCTTGCATAAGATTTGAGAATTTTTCGCCAGCTCTTTGTTTGTGGATCCAAAGATGATGGCATCCACATATATCTGAACAAGCAGTATACTATCTCCATCTTGAATTCTGAAGAATGTTATGTCAGCTCTGCCTTTAGTGAACCCATTGTCCATAAGAAACTTAGATAATGTGTCATACCATGCTCTTTGTGCTTGCTTTAAACCATACAATGCTTTCTTGAGCTTGTAAACTTTATCTCCAATAGTTTTCTGCTCAAAAATTGGAGGTTGTTCCACTTAGACTTCTTATTTTAAAAGTCTATTCAAAAATGCACTCTTCACATCCATTTGATAGATTGTGAAGTTCTTGCCTCCAATTTGGCAACAAGAGAAAAGGTTTCATCAAAATATATTCCTTCTTCTTGGAAATACCCTTTGGTTACCAATCTTGCTTTGTTTCTCAAGATGAGATCCTTCTTCATTCATCTTGTTCTGAATACCCACTTAGTACCAATAACATTTTGGTGGGTAGGCATTTGAACCAATTCCCAAAGTTTATTCCTTTCAAACTGATTCAGCTCTTCTTGCATAGCTAGAATCCAATGTGTGTCATCCAATGCTTCTGACACATCCTTAGGCTCAATTTGAGAAATGAAACAAGTAAACACAACTTTATGTTGAGTACTGAATCTGGTTCGCACTCCTTCTCTAACATCTCTAATGACTAACTCTGGTGGATTTTCTCTCAGCCATATCACATCTGGTTGGAGTAAGTCTGTTGGATTAAGTCTTCTTACAGCTAAGTTGTCTTGAACAACTTCTTCTTGATCATCATCATTCACCGCAAAGCCTTCCAAATTCTTTGAGATCCAAATATCTCATCTTCATCGGGTCGAATCTTCGATATTTGTCTCGGATAAGGACTCTTCTATATAGTCGGTGATTCATCTTCTCGACTAACTAATCAATGTCTTCTCCATTTACATTAGGTTCATCGAAAACCACATGGATAGCCTCTTCATTACCATAATCCTCTTGTTCGAAGACTCACGAAAGCTTTACTCTCAAACGAGTATCCCAAGAAGATACCTTCATCGACTTTAGCATCAAAAGCTTTCAAATTATCCTTGCCATTATTATGAATGAAACACTTGCTACAAATATATGAAAGTATCCAACATTAGGCTTCCTCCAAATCCAAATTTCATATGGGGTTTTGGACAGGTGCCTATTTATCATACACCTACTTTGAGTGTAACAAGCCGTGTTGATATAGCTTCAGCCCAAAATCTTTTAGGCATCAACTAGCATGGTCTTTGCAGCTTCCTTGAGAGTTATGTTCCTTCTTTCAGCTACTCCACTCTGCTATGGAGTTAGTGCAGCTAATAACTCATGAGCAATACCATTCTCTATGCAATGCTGAGTTATAATCCCCATTGACCAACTCGGTTCCTCTGTCAGACTTTATCTTGATGATGGTTTGGCTTTTCTCCTTTTGAACTCTCCTCATAAGCTGTGGAAGCTTATGCAAGGTTTCCTTCTTTTTACACATAAAGATGGTCCATGTGTATCTTGAATAATCATCCACCACAACTGAGGTGTATTTTTTTTCCTCTGATACTAGCTGGTTCAACAGATCCAAATAAATCAATATGCAATAAATGCAAGATCCTTGTCGAAGAAGGACTTGGCTTATCCTTAGATGAAGACTTGATTTGCTTTCCCTTCTAGCATGAATCACATATGCTCTCCTTCTTGTACACTAAGTCTGGCAATCCTTCCACAAGATGACTCCTTGCAAGCTTGTTGATTGTCTTGACATTCATGTGACTAAGCTTTTTGTGCCACAGCCAACTTGATTCGGCTGTACTCTTTGCTAATAATTGTAGGTCCCAAAGGGTGATAAGTAAAGTTTAGAAGGGAGGGTTGAATAAACTTTACCAACTTTTCGTTTTTAGTCCTTTTTGAATTTCAGAGTTGATTCAAGTCAGCTAAGTCCGTGGTGGACAGCTAGGTTTTGCCTACACAAAGAAAGTTAGCCACTTAACACTTCGACTAAGTTTGATAGTATAACTTAGTTGTTTCACTAACAATTTAAAATAATAGTTGACTTATTTTTTAACAGAGAAGACTTTCACTCTTAGTTTTGAATACGTTTTTCAACATTTGTTTAAGGTAGGTTATTATCGATTGACTTAGCATATTAATAGTCATCAATTATAAGGATATGCAAGAATGTAAATATCTTTGAAAGTAAAAAGACACAAGCAATTTATAGTGGTTCGAGGATGGGGTAATTCCTCTAATCCACTCTTCTCCAACCCCGAAGGAATCCACTAGTGTAAGTTGACTTGGTTACAAAATGGTTACGATCTGAGTCAACTTTGATCACACACTACTAGCTCACTAGGACTCGAACTTCTTCACAAGACAGGCTTTGCCCTTTACTCCCCCGCTTCCTTCAAACTTTTGGATTTGATCACTTATCCCTCCAATAGGTTCAAAGCTCGGTTCGATCTTGAATCATACTATACCTCCTTCAACCTTGGAGAGTAGACCCTTGTTCTTGAAACAAGTTTTTTCCTTCAACAAATGAAGTCGTCTTTCCCTCACTGAGTATGTTGGATCGATTTCCTTCGAGTTTAGGCTTGAGGATATTCTTTGAATACTTGAGATATATTGCTTTGCATGCTATTTGCTTGCTTACTTGCTTGTATGTCTCGTAGATATGGGTAACCTTCTCTCGATGAATCTTGATCTTTTATAGTGCATGTTTGAAAATATGTTTGTTGAAGAGAGAGACGTATTTTCAAACTACACTTTGTAGGTTGTTGGCTTATATTGTCTTGTAGCATTGATGTAGATTGTACCTTGAATTTAATGTCATGCAGCCTTTCCTTAATCTTTGCGGGTTTCGGTACATCTCATTGGTTTCTTGCTTTTTGTACTCTTTTCAGAAAACAACTTTAAAGTGGCGATCGACACATGCCTATTTCCAAGAAAACCTTGACTTTGCTTGATAACTAGAGATTTAAAACGGGCTGGCCCTAGCCCTATAGGGCCAGCCCTAACCCTAACCCTAGCGGGCTTCGGGCTAATAAAAAATTATATAATTAAATTAAATATTTTAAAAATTGAATATATATAACATTTAAGTTTAACATTTTAAGTTAAACTATTCGTCATAAATAAAATCCATGCAAAGTTTCTAATTATATTGAATTAACAAACTTATAAAATTAAATATTTTATGATCTAAATTTTGAAAATAAAATAATAATAACTAAAGCTACCCAAAATTAATAATTTTTCCTGTAATTACTCATATGACAATAAGTTAGAATTTTCAAAATTAGATATTTAAATCTCAAATTTTAAAGCATACACAATATTTAAGTTTAACATTTAAAGTTAATCTATTCATTATAAAAAAAAGTCATGCATAGTTTTATAATTACATTGGATTAACAAAATTACAAAATTAGATTTAGCACCATTTTGAAATACAATTTATATATCCTAAATAATCTAATAAAACTATGTCACATTTTCTTATTCAGAATAAAAATTAGGAAAACTAAATTATGTAATAAATAAAACAAATAAAAAGAAGTTTTTCAAGAATTTATAGCTTGTTAAATAAAGTTAAACTTAAAGATGAGGGAGATGTGAATTTGAAAAAAAATATTTACTAGTAATAGGTAGGGATGGCAATGGGGCGGGTCAAAACCCGGCTCCGTATTGAACCCGCCCTGTTCGGGGCGGATCTGGACCTGCTCAAACGGGTCCCGGGGTGGGTTACGGGTCCGCTTCAGGAAAACCCGCCAGTGCAGGTGGGTAGCGGGTCTTGGTGGACTGCCCCGTACATATTTACTTAAGTAAATTTATTAAATTTTTTAGGACTAGTCTCAAGCAAAGAACTGTGTCTGCAACTTTCAAGGGACTGAAATTATTTTTGCTCTTCTCCTTGTCTGCTTGCGATCACGTGAAGGCTGAAGGATGGTTTTTTTACGTTACAGTGGTTGACATTATTTTCTAAATAGTTTGATTGATAATGCGGTTAGATACTAATGTTTTTTTTTATTCTAGATACTAATGTTGCTAGCTTGCTACCATAGTTATTTTGGAGGCTTATTGGCTTTGATAATGATTACATGCTAATAATTTATTTACTAAAGGTTGTGATTACAAGTTTCACACACAAAAACAATGGATAGCAACAATGAGGATCAACAATAGGCTTAATTAATCTGAAAATCAAAACTGTCAATATTCTTGAGGCGGGTCTGGAGGGTTGTACCCGCCGGATCGCGGGTTTAATGCGGGGCGAGGCGGGTCTTGGGACGGGGTGGGACGGGTCCCGGGTCCTATATTTTCTTAGTGGGATGGGTCCCGGGTTTGGCCAAACCCATCCCGGACTTGTCCCGTTGCCATCCTTAGTAATATGTGATGAAAATAGATATAAAATATTAAAATTATATTTATTTTTTTAAAAAATAAAAATGGCTGGCTAGCGAGCTAGCATGGTTAACCTTCGCTAGCCCTAATCGGCTTCTTTAAACGGGCCAAAATAATTCGACCGATCCTCTTTTTTTTTCGGTTTAAATGATGCACCGCAATGATCTCTATTGACAACAGATCTCTTTTAGCTTTCTTTGATCATGTCTGCAACGTTACTCCTTTGACAGTCTATTCCAATGATTTAGGAATGACTTTGTAGTCAGTCAGCTGACTGAGACAGTTTTTCTGTCATTTGACTGAACCTTTCACTTCACTCAGCTGCCACACAGCTGCGTCTTCTCTTCGATCTTCAATCCGATTCCTGCAATCTTCAACTTGGTTGCTTTCACTCAACTTACATAGTCATATCTATTACAAGTTAATTTACAATTGAATTGGGGTACCAACTTTCTAATCTAAGTTTTACATGGTATCATCAAAATCTATTGCATAAATTTTCCAACAATTTCTTCCTTTTTGATGATGCCAAAACTTACATAAAAAAATACCAAAGTAAATAGTGCATAGATATAGAATGATTGTTTTGAATATGTCAATTTTATTGAACATATCATTCTTGCACTTTACAAAGCTTTTACAATGTACAAACAACAATTGTATCGGAGCATATACAGAGTACTTACAAGTGTATTTGTATTTACATTTAAGTAATAATACAACATGAAGGGATTTAGCAATCTTCAACGCCTCTGATGCTTCCTTCTTCAATCAGCTTCTTCCTCTGCTCTTCTTCTATCTTCTTTAGCTCTCTTACGCTTCATTTCCACCTTTTCTTTCTTCTTCTTTTCATAGACTCTTTTGGCAGCTGGGTCTTTCCTCTGCTGTCTTTCTCCCCATTCTCGATCAAGCCTCATATTTTCTTCTTCTTGCCTTCTCCTTGTCTCCTCATTCTTCCTATTCACTTCTCATTTTGTTAGTTCGTCCAGCCCAACCCAATATATCAAACCTTTTTCTTCTGGGGATCATTATATATCGAACATATCTAGGCCTTGGTGGTGGAGTTTCTCTGCCTTTTCCGCTTTCACCAATCATTCCCCTTCCTCGTCCAGAGTCTGCTCCTCCTCTGGGAGTGTACGGCACGGGTTACGCCCTTGAAGTTTGTTGACTACTACTAGAAGTCTGCTGCTTCTCGTCTGCTTGACAAAGCTCCAAACCCTTTTCCCAGTACAAGTTCCATGCCTATGGTAGAGTCATTACTTTGAAAAATCTTTCAGATGCAAGCGTTTGAAATTCCTTTAAGGATCTTGGCTCAGATCCTGCATATGAGATAGCTATCTCCCGAGGGGCCTTCACTGCTGGAGAGTCCTTAAGTAATCCAATTGGGGGACCATCGAATATGGCTTTTAGAATTTCTATTCTACCATGTTGCCTTTCATCCACCTTGGCAAAATCATCTTCTATCTCTGGTCTAGTCTTCTTGAAAGTTAATTCAGCTTTCTCTTCAGCTGATAGGTCTTGTGGCAGCTGCCTTAGGAGTGAGCTGGTGACTAAGCCGAGTTGGGGGTGTTTTGCAAGCATGATCTTCAGGGGTGGTTTCTTCACATCACTACCTTCCCCCTTAATCAAACCTTCATTTTCTCCTTTACCATCATCCCCTTTTATTTGTATCTTCCCCCTTTTTGGCATCATCACCACAAGTAGAATCGGCGGTGAGAGGGTAATCCAAGGATTAGATCCGATTTTGCATTTGTAAAGTCCATCTTTTCATGGCTTGAGTAGTGTGTTGTTCTAAATTTCGATCGCAAAGCCTTCATCTAAGCGACCATGAACTTCATTTTAGTTTGCATCACCATCATTTTTGTGCGCATGTTGGCTTCTCTGTCTTGAGAAGGTCTGCCTTATGTTGAGCTTGCGAAGAACTCCATGTCCATTTTGTGTGACTGGTCTATCCTAAAGATGTGGTCCCTCTATCTCTCTGCTAAAATTTGGCATTTCCAAAGACTCCAAATTACCATATTTGCAAACAGTGAATTAAAATAGTTGACTTGCTCATGCTTGAGTGCTTTTGTCATGTTGTTCATTCCCTTATTCTAAGTATAGTGCCTCGAATGTCTCCCCGAGATCGTTTCATCTTGATTGTCCAGCCGTTGGTTCAATGTTTGCAAATCCTTTTTCCATGTTCTCTATCTCGGAACGGATGGTCTTGAAGGCTTTATAGAAATCGGCTGAATCGGGTACTCTTTAGGCCAAACAACATCGAAATCAAAACCAAACGGCACTACGGTTTGATCATTTGGAGTTTTGAATTCTTCAACAAGGATGTTGACGATGTACTTCACACTATCTATAGCAGATTCGGTCTCCAAAGGAACTTCCGCCACGAACGGAAAGTACTCGGCAAAAAAAGTTCATCGGGAACAAGAGAATTTCATCAACTTCTCCTTTAGGAGCTTTACCATTTCCTTGAGACTGGCTTAACTCTGTGTGCCTCAGCTGTTTTAGCGTCCTCGGCATCTTCTGCAGCTGTGTTAGCCTGTTGAGCTGACTAATCCTTAACAGTCTTAACAACGTCATTGGTATCAGTATTTTCTTCCTTTCGAGTATTCGTCTCCTCAGCTGATTTATAAGCGTCATGGGATGGTGATGGCACCATTACAAGGTTCGAACCCAGGTCAACACCCTTACAAAGGGTGACTGGGTGAGCGATACCACTTGAGCTAAAAGCTCGTGGTCAATCGTAGGTTGTATAACAAAAAGATTTTGTGTAAATCAACCAGTGTAAACTTAGATATGGCGGTTTGTCACTTGCCTTGTTTCTCTGAGCCAAAGCCTCCCCAACTATTGGGTTCTCTTCAGGTTTATCTTGATGGACGGACTCAACTTCATCATCTCTGTCCAAAAACTCCACGAGAGACATGTTCTTAAGACTCATGTAAGGCACTTATTTCTTCATTTTCCACTGACTCTTCTTGAGGGGCGACATTTCTTCTTCGGCATTCTTACCCAAGGAAGTCTCAACCTTATTTGGGCCTTTGTTACCCTCGCTGCCTCAACCGTTGTTGGCCTTCAACAATCCCTTTGCGATTTAATTAGCAAAGCAGGTCTTGCATCCCTTGCGCAGCCTTAACCGCATCGGGGTCTTGGTGGCATCCTTTGAGGTCGAAGATCTGTGGATTGCACTCTCGAGCAAGCGATCTCAACTACCATGGATTCCTTTCCATCATTTGCCTTGGCTGCATCGCCACTTCATCACCAACCAAGCGCACTGGGGGATTTCACTGAGACAGTCTAAACCGCAAATCGAGCATCGTCAACCCCACTCTATTGCACATTGGCGTTCTCATCTTTGCCTCAAAGCTTTAGATTTCTATGGTTTCACACACCTCCTCCAACCTGGGCCGTGGTGCTTGTAGTTTCCCCTCACCGGCGCACCAACCGAGTCACGAATAAAGGGGTCACTAGAAACTTGAGACTCGGCTATTATTCCAGTTAAGTGTTCAACCGATAGGGTAGGTGTCTCAACACCTTCTTCAGGGGTAGGCTTGGCTAAGGTTCCCTCTTCATTTCCTTCCTTAGCTTCATCGCCAATCTTCTTGGTTTCTTGTCCCTCGTGAGTGCACTAGTGACGTAGTAGCATCGATGGTCATATCGGGGCTAGGAGAGATAAGCATAAAGGATGACTCTCCTGGACGCTTCTGCAAATTCTATTTGTTGTAGCTCCTTGGACTCTTCGATTGCTTGCCTCATCTCAACCTTTTCGATTGCATCAGCAACATCTATCTCTTGGACATCGGTGTCGCTGCTGGTGGCTGCCTCTAAAGCAAGTTCTGGGGCTTCAGTAAAGGCATAAGTGTGAGGCTTTTTCGATCGCTCAATGGCCTTGGCCTTTTCAATCGCCTTAAGGTTCTCGTCATCCTTTCTATAAAAGAGGATGTTGGTGTAGCAATCTTCATCAAGTGATGTGCGTACACTGATGTTCCCCAAAAACTCCAAGAGGTATTCTTCCTCATCAATGAACTGAGGGCTTTGGAATTGGTACCTGGCTTCGCTCAAATTCCAGGACCTCCAAATTCATAGCCTCTCTTGTATGTCTGGGTATGCAGGAGATAACATCACCAAGTCTGATGCACTTCCTCAGCAGCCTCTTTCTCAACAGTTGTACCAGACTCGGCTGGCTTAGCTAATGCAGATTTCTTCACAAGTCTTCTCTTTGTCTTAACCAATGGAACCTCAGGTCACATTCTCAGGCTCCTCAGCTGTGAAAGTTGTTTCTCCTTTCTTCTGTTTCTTGGTTGCAGCTGGCTTGCAAGGCACAACTGAGCGTTTTTTCTTAACAATTGGAGAGGGAGCTAGGGATTCCTTCTTGGCTGCGAGGGTAGGAGCAGGGTCTTCTTCGGGTGTGGGGCCATGAGCTGACTTGGCTGCAGTGGCAGATGCCTTCTTCTTCTTCTTGACAGGCTTCGGAGAAGGCTTTTTACGGTCCCGATTGTATAGCCGATTCCCCCTCACTCGTATCTGCTTTCCTGGCATGAGCTTGGCGTGGGGCAACTGATAGATTGGCCATGAACATCTCTTTGTTTACATGGACGGGTTTCCCGTTCGTGAGAGGAATGCCCTTCATCTCCAAAGCAGATAAACTATCACTAGGCCATATCAGAGTGAGCTTTCCAAAGCTCCATCTTCAGTGATGGCTTTGTTCATCACATTATGTCACAACTTGCCAAAAATGAACTCAATCCAGTTTACTTTCTTCTCCTCCATGATCGCAGCCATCACGGTCAGCTTAGTCCTAGACAGCTGATTGAAGCTGCCAAACTTCATATCGATACATTTGGCCACCACATCCATTAGCTTGTGGTAGTCCTCCTTTATCAACGATTTCTTTGCTATATAGACGACGCTTTGCAAAAATGACCTGCGGCTTTGCTATTTCCTTCCATGCGAGAGCTTGGTTGATGTCTTTCTCGCTTATCTCTTTCGCACGAGACGGCGGATAACAAATAGCGGCTAAGTCTGCAGCCGATCGACTTAATCTCTTTGCTGTGGACTAATGAGCGAATCTCATCATCGTGAACCTAAGCGTTCACATAGAACATCGCCACCTATTCCAGATAGGTGTGCGAGAATTCCATCGACAGAAACTGCTTGAGACCAGACTTCTCAAACTTCTCAGCAATCTTTCTAACCACGGCTTTGTCCACTCCTTGCTTGACCAAGCCCTCAAAACCCATGGTAGCTCCGGTGTTGATCTTTTCAGCCATCTTCACGAAGTCATACAATGGTGCCATTTCAAGATTTGAACTTGAGAATTGAACGAACAAAGAACTAGGGTTTGCTTCTTAGTTGCACAGAAAAATGCCTTCTTGCTTCAGAGTGAGAGAGTATTGTGAGAAGAGAGAGAAAACAAATTCTCTATATATGGGATGTGAGCGGACGATTTTTGAATTCAAAAGTTTAAATTTGATTAACTTTTGAGATCGTGTCTTCCAAACCGTATTAATTTCTCCGCATTAAATGCAACAAAGATTTATATCCAATCATGGGTAAAATGGGCACATGATTAACTTTGTCTTTGGCTTTTGCCTTTTCCTTTGTATCCATGGCCAACATGGTTGTGATTGTGTTTTGAGTGGGTGTAGGTGCAACATATGGTGCTTTGGATTTTTAGACGCCACATTACTTGAGGATTCTTTTTCCAATACCACTCTTGGAGCTTGGGCATGCATAAAGGAATTAAATCCATTGCCTGTCTTGTCTCCAATTTTGAATCATTATAAATTCATCCAATGATTTAGATGCCTTAGTGAATGATGCAATCATTGTAGGTCCCAAGGGTATTAAGTAAATTTTAGAAGGGGAGGGGTTGAATAAATTTTACCAACTTTTCCTTTTTTAGTCCTTTTAGTAATTTCGAGAGATGACTCAAGTCGGCTAAGTCCTTGATGGACACTAAGTTGGCTTACACGCAAAGTTACCCACTCAACGACTGACCGAGCTATTGATAATATAACTTATTTGTTTCAAATAACACTTTAAAATAACATTGACTTGGATTTGAATAGCGGAAAACTTTCACCCTTAGTTTTTGATACATTTTTCAACACTTGTTTTAGCTAAGTTATTATCAGTAGACTTTAGCAATTCAACAATCAGCAAATATAAAGACATGAAAGAAAGTAAGTGTGTTGAAAGTAAAGAGACACAAGAAATTATAGTGGTTCGAGGATGTGGTAATTCCTCTAATCCACCCTTATCCAACCTCTGGATGAATCCACTAATGTAACTTGACTTGTTTACAAAATGACAACAGTTCGGGTCAGCTTTTATCATACAGCTAGCTACTCCTGGGACTCAACTTCTTCACAAGACGGCTGCCCTGCTACTTCAGCTTCCTTCAAACCTTTGGACTTGATCACTTAGCCCTCCAACAGGTTCAAAGATCTGGTTCGATCTGGAACCTTACTACACCTTCTTCAACCTTGGAGAGTAGACCCCTTGTCTTGATAAAAAGTTTTTCTATTCAAGAGACGAAGTCTTCTTTCCTTCACTAAGTTTGTTGGATTGATTTCCTTCGAGTTTAGGCCTGAGGATATTCTTTGAATTCTTGAGAGATATTGCTTTGCAGGTTATTTATTTGAATGCTTACGTGCTTGTATTCTTGGTTACCTTCTCTCAAATGATCCTCAGCCTTTTATAGTGCACGTTTGAAAATATGTTCGTTGAAGAGATATACATATTATTCAAACTACACTTTGTAGGTTGTTGGCTTGTCTTGTCTTGCAGCATTGACTCAAAAACAATACAAAACTCAAGTCTAGGAAGCCCAAATTAATGGTATAAAACCAAGTGAACAAATACCCCCAAACTTAGAATATTGCTTGTCCTCAAGCAATTACAACTCTAAAATGAAAAATATAAGACACAACAATACAAACAAACTGCAAAACTTCACAACCAATATCATTTGTCTCATTACTCATTTCACTATCAATCAAGCATGTATTTTGACATTGTGATCAAATGTGTTGAATGTTCATGCCAATTCTGTTTACATTATTCAAATAGATCCATGCAATCAAGTGTTATCAAAATGATCCACTTCTAATTATGAAGAATTAATGTTTACCAGATTCCATAAGCTTGTCATTCACACTAATCTCCACTAATGTAGGCTAATGTAACACAAGGATCAATAGGACTTCCAAGGCTTGTAATGTGGGCTTAGGGTAAGGTAGGAAAATATAGGATTAAGTGGCTCAACTCACCCAAACACACAATTATCACTTCAAATCACCAATTGCCAAACAAAATAGCTACCTTCACTTTTGTTAAATTCTCGATTATTCTCCCTTTATGAGCCTCGATTTTTTTTTCAAAACCCCCAAAATTATTCTTTTGCATATTTTAACACATGGGGTTTCATATTTTATTTTTCTCAGGCAACTCCATGCAAATAGCACATACCGTACTTATCATACCCTCCTCAACCTTCAATATTTTTCTATACTTTGTGTGTATGAGTGATGGGTAATTAAGATTTTCACATGTAGGCTTAAGGTATAAGATTGGTTGCCAAAGAACGGGTTTAACAGGCTCAAAGGAGACACTAGTGAAAATATATAATATAAAGGTAGACATTTTTGGCTCTAGCTTATTCAAAGATGGCCTAAATCATTTCCTTGATGTTACTTAGGATTTCGCCTGGACTAGTGATCAGACAAGTTCTAGAATCCGGTGGGATCATATAAGAAACACTCAACTTCATAAATCATTTTCAAATAAATCAACTGAATTATGCATGTAGATGGAATTAATGGAACGAAACATAGATCACCGCTCACACATGCTCTTTTTGAGCGTTTAACTCATATTCGACAAATTCACTTAGTCATGCGGTTCTACATTCAACAAATGACTCGACTTGACTCAACTCAAAGAAAATATACAGACAAAAAAAAAACACGAAGAAAGTAGGATCACAAACTGAAAAAGGTATTACCACTCCCCAAACTTAATATAACCATTGTCCTCAATGGAAGAGGTGCAACACCTTGTTGGAATCGTAGGGTGAAAGAGAAGCAATAGGGCCAATTGGTAGCACTCCATAGGGTCGATGGCTTTTTCCTTGCGCTTTCTATGATTTAGGAGGCACAATACCAACTCAAAACAAAACCAAATGTGGAAACGAGCAATGGGGTAAAGTACCACAATATCATGTGAAGACCATGGGAGCTACATCAATGTTATATAATTGTGATCGTCATGTGAACTCCTCCAAGCAATCAACCAAGAAGGGTATGCAAAAGTGTTAAATTTCTCATTGAGGCATTTTATCTCAAACACATGGTGGGCATAAATCAAGGTAAATGATGTATATGCAATTATATATCAAATTATGCCAAAATTTCAATGCATCCAAATACTATCACAATAAGCACCTTTTGAACATAATTTCACAAGAATCGCGTAATGATCATGCAGAGGGATAGGGGTGAGATGCAACATGACTACTTCTAATAAAACACAAACATTTTAACTAATCAAACTATGAAAGCAAGTAAAATCAGCTTGGGTTGCCTCCCAAGAAGCGCTAAATTTAAAGTCTTTAGCCGGACTTTCGTTTTACTCAACCTAATCCAAAAACAAGTGTCGATCATGCCACGCCTTTGTATTTTCCAACAAGATAAGCGATCCTTTAGTGTATATAAGACG
Organism: Rehmannia glutinosa; assembly: GCA_016081115.2. Taxonomy (NCBI): domain Eukaryota; kingdom Viridiplantae; phylum Streptophyta; class Magnoliopsida; order Lamiales; family Orobanchaceae; genus Rehmannia; species Rehmannia glutinosa. The sequence continues at coordinate 48,275 of JABTTQ020000618.1, read as the reverse complement.
TGGATGATTAAGGATCCGAATGTTGATGGTCTTTTGGAAATCGAAAAATGTGTTCCTAATGATGAAAAATGGTTTATCAATCATAGTAAAGATATTTCTATCTTTACTCACGTTAAATATCATGAAATCTGTAGAACATGTTAATTGATCACCATTTTCAAACATTGTTCCTTCTAGTGTATGCTTCTTAAAATTTGATACATTTGTATTGAAGCTTACATCTAGAGTGCACATATTTTTGTCAATATGAGGATTTTCAATTGAGTGAGAGATAGAGATACTCCCTGAGTTAGTTTGATGTGGCTCATCCTCTTGTAAGATCGGATTGCACTCTTCAAAAGTCTCCTCCAAATTTTGAAGGACGTCCACCTTTTTCATAATGGGCAATTCATGTTCATGATTTTCTATTTCACCAGGTCCCAAGAATGATGGCGACTCTTCATTATTAAGTTGGTCAATCATTTGTTGGAGTAACTTTGACATAGTTTGACATGTAATCTCAATTTGTTGAATGTTTGCCTCGGTTTGTAGTAATCTATCATCACTTTCTCGATTTCTTATCTTACACTCTTCGATAAACTCAAAGAAGATTTTTTTCCAACTCGACCGACGTTTTATCTCATCTTGTCGTCTTCTTGCCTCACAATCGTCTAGAAATTGATAAAGTGTTTCTTCCAAGCTAGACAATTGTTCTTGTGGCTGATGAAAGGTTTCATGATTTGCCATATTTTGGGCCCATACATTTTCTTCAGGTAGATAATAAGGAACAAGATTGTTCACACATTGACTTCCAAAAATCCCAGAGGCATCATCGGTTGGCCACGTATGTGTATACATTATAATTCCATCCAACGATGTGCCTAAAACAATTACACAAAATTAAAACAAATAAAAGAAAGAAACAAAAAACAAATAGTCAAATTACAACTAGGCAATCAACCTTGATATCACACAAAACACATTCCCCGGCAATGGCGCCAAAAACTTGTTAGAGAATTTTCTAACCGCAAGTCTACGGTGTCAAGTTTTAATATAGTGATATGAGTAGGGTTGTCGTATCCACAGGGAATCCGTGTATAAGTACCAAGTATAAATTACCTATGATATATTTGACAGATCAATAATAGGTGGATATCTCAATTTATAAATAAAAACAACTAGATGTAACTAATAAAAATCTAAACATCTAAGTTTATGGGATAATGAATTCTAGAGGTATGATGAATCTAGTTTTCCCTTATGTTATCAATATGGTTTATCAATCATCAACTACCAATTTATAAGTAAAGATTTCTACAATAATCATTTCCTCTCTCGAGTGCCAAATGATTTTAGATCTCAATTGGGAAATCAATATCTTTATAAAAATCACCAATTGAAATCTCAATAAAAACTATGAATCTTAATAAATGACTTCAAAGGATTCACAAATCTCTCAATTCTATGAAATCCTAGGTTATGCTATTTCAAGGCCTTGTATTCAATTACCTCTCTCAAGTGTCAAATCAAATACACCAAACACTCTAAATTGTTGATCAAGTAATTTAGAAGCAATAGATCCAAATAGCACAAATAAATTGATAGATCTAGATTGACAAACAACAATCTCAAAACATAAGTTTAAACATAAATTACATCATCCCTCTAGAATTATAGTGTTCAGCTCATGATAAAAATACAAATATCAATAATCAAATGAGAATGCATCTCAAATGATATGCAAGAAACAACAAAGAAGGAATTAAAGAGATTAAAGAAGAATCTTATCTATTTCTAGATGATAAATGTCTTCAATCTTCTTCCCCAACTCTTTCCTTGTGTCTTGGTGGTGTTGGTTTTCATCCCCAAGTGTCCTCCATGCCCTAGATCAAGCCTCCCATGTATCTATTTATAGTACCTCCTTTTAGATCCAAAATCGGACTTTCATTGTTTTGTCGCCCACGGCGCTGCAGCCCCGGCCTTGGGGCGCCAGTTTCAAAGAAATGTCCGAATTTGCTTTTGCTCCCTTCATCAAAGTTGTACCTATCTCTTAGCTTTCCACATCCACTTGAATCAGCTTAATATCAAATTTGTAGAGAGAGTTATGGCCAAATTACGAAACCCCGCCAAAGATGGAAATTTCATACGCGTTTGGGCATTTCTTCCAATCAATCTCTCGTTGTTTGATCATCCTTGCGTCTTTTGACACACGACTCATTACAATGACTCTGACTCAATATAATTGGCCCTCAACATGGCTTGGCCACTCATATGACTCGAAATAATGGAAATGAATGCCTAACCTATGAGATATAACAAAAATGACTCAAAATACTCAAAAACAACACAAAACTCTAGTCTCGAAAGCCCAAATCAATGGTATAAAACCAAGTGAACAATGCCTTTCCTTAAACTCAGAGAATTTCAGGTACATCCCATTGGCTCCTTGCTTTTTGCACCCTTTTCAAAAAAATAGCTTTATTGTAGGCGATCGACACATGCCTATTTCTATTTCAAAAACTTTGACTTTGCTTGACAATGGATCTCTTTCGACTTTCTTTGATCTTGTCCGCCGTGATACCCTTAGACATTCAATTCCCATGATTTGGGAATGACTTTCTTTGTCGATCGACTTTATCGAGACAGACTTTTCTGTACTTGATCAACCTTCACTTCACTTCACTCAGCTGCCACACAGCTGGGTGTTCTCCTTCAATCTTCAGTCGAGTCCTGTAATCTTCAACTTGGTTGCATTTGACTCAGCTAATAGAACCCTATCTATTACAAGTTGAATTACATTTGATTTGGGGTGCCAACTTCCTAATCTAAATTTTACATGTGTTGACGTGCTTTTTTGGGTCAACAAAGGAAAACAGGGAGTTTTAATATCGCGGAGGAGTATTTCGAAATAAAAGATGACCAAACAAGGGCTAATTCGGCCTCTTTATTGATTTTACCGAGCAGAGTGTATCTGGTCGGCCATCAGTTATTACAATTTGGTTTCTTGGTCTTTCTTTCACTCTCTTTCTTTTCCTACTCTCCTATTTTCTGTCTTTTTCTTCTCCTTTTTTTCCTTCTTTTTAAACCCAATCATGGGAAAATAATTCTTCAGGTAGTGGGACACTTGTTCTTTTCTTAATTACTCCTAGGATATCCTGTAGGGTGTATCTAGCTTACTATTTGCATCTTTCCTTTAAAATAATGGTGTTATTTACGGCGTGTGTGAGAAGTAGCCATGAGTTGGGAGAATCTTGTTGACTTTGAAGGAATATTGTTGCTTTTGAGGAACTTATTTTATTGTGGGTATGTTTTCTTGACCGTTTGACTGACGTCACCAGGGGGTCGCTCCTGTCACATGCGCGCTGCTCGGCAAAGTGCTTGTTTGAGTCCCTACCTAACTTTGCTCCGCTAGGTTGAGCTCGGTTTGTGCCACGTCAGCAGCTCGGGAGCTTTTGTCATTTGGGTCGATCCACTTACGTGGCCGTAGAGCCGCTTGGTCACCGTCGTTATTGGCCAAAGGGTCACATGGCTTTATTTTTGTTGAGCTCAGCTCGGATGTCTCTGTTCTTTCTTGGGTCGGCTTGGGTGTAATCAATGGCCACCAAGTTTAATTCCGAGGAGGGAATTTATTCTGAGTCGGATTTAAACTTTAAATGCTAATCATGAATCTTAATTGAAAGAGAAACCTTAAAAACCTTCAGTTACTGACACCTGTCAACTGGCATTAAATGCTGAAAACGGCGCATTAATTGTGTGCTATGATGGCGGACACGTGGCCTTCAGTTGTTGGACCATTCTGCACAAGGAACAGGGAGACATGACTGTTACGGCAGGGATGTGACGTTTCTTGTCGTTTTTGAACTTTGAAAAGGCGTGCCTGTTGGGATGGAGCGTTACTTACACGGGAAGTTTATCCTATAAATACCCCATTCTCCTTTCATTTCATACTTTTGTATCTATCGTCTTCCATCGAATATATGTTAGGTTTGAACGATAAACTGAGTGCTTGAATGCATACATTTTCATTAAGTATTGTACTCGATTTACTGACGTCTCACCCAATTGCTTTGTGCTCGGTTTCGACCGAGTCTTTTGAGAGGAATCGTTTCCAAGATTTTGTGCTCGGTTTTGACCGAGTCTTTGTAGTGGAATTGTTTCCAAGATTTTGTTCTTGGTTTTGACTGAGTCTTTGTAGTGGAATCATTTCCAAGATTTTGTGCTCGGTTTTGACCGAGTCTTTTGGGTGGTCTGCGCTCAAAACTTTGATCGAGGTGAATAGAAGGTAATCTTTTAAGGAGAGCTCACAGAATATCAGATGAAAAGATGACTCAATTTCTTGCCAACTACCCAGGGTTGACAGGAACCATACTGAGTTTGTTATTATCACCCTTTTTTTTTTTTTGAAGATCTCCACTGTGTTGGAGTAATATCTAGGAAAATGGATCAAGTAAAATGTCCCGAAATCCCATGCTTTACTGATAGTATTTCTTCAAGTAGGTTATATTCCATGGATGATTGAATTTTTTCCCATCTAAATATTCGAACTCGTATGCGCCATTTGATAAAGCCTTATTGATTTTGTACGGGCCTTTCCAGGTTGGTTTTAATGGAGTAGGCTCGGCACCAGTTACTTTATTTAAGACCAAGTCCCCAACTAGGAACTTCCTTTCTTTCACATTTGAGTTGTAGTATCTTTCACTCCTTTGTTTGTATATAGCGTTTTTCATCTCGGCACTACACCTTTTTTCATCCAATAGGTCTAGCTCGGTTCTCGTGGCTTCCTCGTTCTTTTCTAAATCAAAATTTGCAACTCTGAATGTTGGGGTTCTAACTTCCACAGGAATAACAGCCTTGGCTCTGTAAGCCAATGAGAAGGGTGTTTCCCCCATGGCAGTTCGGTGTGTTGTTCGGTAAGACCATAATACATCGGCTAACTCCTCGGGCCAATTTCCCTTAGATTCTTCTAATCTTGCCTTCAATGTATATTTGAGAATTTTGTTCACCGTCTCGACCTGTCCGTTTGATTGCGGGTGGTACAGGGTGGAGAAGTGATTTTTGATATGAAATCTTTCGCAAAAAAGCCCGAAATTGTTTGTTATCGAATTGCTTCCCGTTGTCCGTTACTATCAAGCGAGGTATCCCAAATCTGCATATTATTGATTTCCACACAAAGGTGGTGGTTTTGTCCTCACTTATTTTTGCTAAAGGCTCTGCTTCTGCCCACTTGGTGAAATAGTCCACTGCGACTATGGCACATTTGACGCCCTCTTTGCCAGTGGGGAGTGGTCCGATGAGATCGACTCCCCATTTGGCAAACGACCAAGGGCTGATGATTGAGGTGAGTTGTTCGGGATGGTATCTGATCTGCGGAGCGAATCGTTGACATTTTTCGCATTTCTTTACCATCGAGATCACATCTTGCTTCAGGGATGACCAGTAGTATCCTTGCTGGATTAATTTGTGTGCCAGTGTTTGACCTCCCGCATGGTTCCCACAGATCCCTTCATGTACCTCTCGCACTGCAAAGTTGGCATCAGCCTCTGATAAGCATCTGAGCAGTGGGACTGAATATCCGCGCTTATATAAGATGCCATTCACCATGGTGTATCGAGCTGCCCTGGATCTTAGAGTTCGGGCCTTGGCCTTGTTTCCTGGCTGGATCCCGTGCTCCAAGTATTGAATGATTGGGGTCATCTATGTCGACTCGGCTCTTTCGTTGGCATTTATCTTGTCGATGTTTAGTGATGAAGCAGGTAAATGAGTAACCGTGACCTTTTCGATCTTGTTGGTCCCTGAGCTAGATGCCAACCGGGCTAAGGCGTCAGCCTAGGCGTTTTCACCCCTGGGGATGTGTAATATTTCCGCCTTCGCGAGCTCCAAATATCGGGCTATCTTTGGCTCCTTTGCTTTGTAGTTTTCGTTAATTTGATTCACCACAAATTGGGAGTCGCTATGGACGAGTAGGTTTTTCAACCTCATGGAGGCTGCCATTTCCAATCCCATCAGCAGATTCATATTACGCCTCATTATTTGTTGCCGGGAAATTGAATCGTACGGCTGAGCAGAAACACTTGCTTTCCGGGCTAATTAGGACAATTCCTGCTCCTGCTCGGTCTGTGGTGAAGGAGCCATCGACAAACAGTATCCATTCCCCTTCTTCGTTAAACTCCACTCGGATGGGTGGAGTGAATTCTGCGATGAAGTCTGCCAGAGCCTGTCCCTTAATGGGTGTCCTCGGTTCGTACGAGATCTCAAATTGGCTGAGCTCGATGGCCCATTTGATCATCCAACCTGAGGTGTCAGGTCAGTGTAGAATCTTTTTTAATGGGTGTTCAGTTAATACGATGATCTTATGCTCCAGGAAATACGACCTCAATTTGTGCGAGGAGATGACCAATGCGTACATTAGTTTTTCCATTGGGTGGTACCGTAGCTCGGCATCGTGTAAGGCCTGACTGACATAATAAACTGAATGTTGGATCAAGTCATCTAGATGACGGATTACCGAGCTAGCGGCGTATTCGGACACAAATGAGATATAGGAACAGGTTTTCGCCTCGGGATGGCTTCAAGAATAGGGATGATCGTCGGTGTTGTTTGAGCGCGTGAACGCGGCCTGTTCTTGGTTAGTCCACTCGAAGCTTTTGTTATTTTTTATTGTTTCGAAGAAAGGCCTACACTTGTCGGTTGACCTTGAGACAAACCTGCTTAGAGCGGCTAGGCGTCCCGTCAGGCTTTGTACCTTCTTTATTGAGTTAGGTTGTTCTAGGTTGATTATGGCCTTAATTTTGTCCGGATTGGCCTCGATTCCCCTCGATCGACCATATATTCCAAAAATTTCCTAAGCCGACTCGAACGTACATTTTTTTTTGGGTTTAACATCATTTTGTACTTGCGTAAAACTTTGAACATTTCAATAAGATCACGTAAGTGGTCCACGTGACATGATTTTACAAGCATATCATCGACATAGACTTCCATGGTGTGTTCTATCAACTTTTGGAACATTTTATTGATTAACCTCTGATAAGTCGCCCCAGCATTTTTCAATCTGAATGGCATCATTTTGTAAGTAGACTCCTCTAGCTGAGTAAAAAGAAGTATTCTCTTCGTCATCCTGGATACATTCAGTCTGTTATAGCCGAATATGCATCCAAGAAGCTCATCAACTCATGGCTTGTTGTTGCGTCGACCATGTAATCTATGTTTGGGAGAGGGTAACTGTCTTTGGGGCATGCTTTATTTAGGTCTGTGAAATCGATGCAAAGACGCCACTGTCCGCTGCTCTTCTTTACGAGTACTAGGTTGGATACCCACCGTGGGTAGAGTGCTTCCTGGATGAATTTGTTATCCATGAGTTTACCGACCTCAGCTTCCAATGCAATCTGTCTGTCTGGGCCTAATTTTCTTTGCTTCTAGATCACTGGTCGGCAAGTGAGGTTGATGTTTAGATGGTGGCAGGCATGTTTGGGATCGATGCCTGGCATGTCGGCATGAGTCCACGCGAAAACGTCTAGATTGTCACTCAGGAACTGAATGAGCTCTGATCAGAGCGGCTCTCGTAGATCGTGACCGATCCTGAGTTGTTGCCCCCCGTCTTTCTTATCGACATCTACTAAGTCGACCTCCTCTACTGGTTTATCATGCTTTCGCTTCTTGCTCTGTCCTTCCTTTTTCTAAAGTAATTCTCCTTCTTCTACCGGTCCTCTTCCGGGTCATCTGTTCTGGTCGGCTTTGGTCTCGATGACTCTATTTCCCGACCCAAAATCCAACTCGGGCTCACTTTGGGCCGGGCCGACATCTACTTTTAATGCTGCTCCATCGACTTTTCATTCTCTACAACATTTATTTCCACGGGCCCGATCTTGAGGAGCATTCCCGAGATTCTCTCTCGATTTCATTTGTGAATTCCTTCTCTCGCTTGAGGTCGGAAATTTGATGCGTAGTGATACACCGAGACACCGCTTTCAAATGGTATAGCAGAGGTCGGCCGATGATGGCGTTGTATTCGGAGTCTGAATTGATTATTTTGAATGTGGTGATTACTGTTCTCTTATGTGCCCCCGGCCCATCGGATGGATAAGTCCACTTCTCCCGGGGATGATTCTCCTCATCCAATCCTGCACGCCTTTGTCGTTGCATGGTTTTTTGTAACTTTCATCTACGTTCAACCTTCGGAAGGCCCTAATATAAATGACCGAGGCGTAGCTGCCTGAGTGAACCAAAATCATGTGCACGGGGATGCCCAGGATGGGAGTCGTGATGACCAGAGGGTCTGAGTGGAGATGTACTAGTTGATCAACATCCTTGTCAGAGAAGGTGAAGTACCCCATTGGTCGGCCTCCTTGGATCTCTGCAATTCGGATGTGTTGTTTAGCGGTCTCTTCACGAGCGGGCTTTTCTTTTTCTGTTGGACCGGTTATCTTCAGCCATATTCGCATTGATCATTGTTAAACTTTCATGCCCGTTGTTATTATTAGGTGGTGGTACCCGGGCAAGATTAGGACGTTGTTCTTGATTGGCTCCGGCAGTAGGTGGCGGGGTTTGCGGGAGATTATGCACATATTGTATCAAACCTCCATTTTGTACTAACTTCATGATTTCCCGAACAAGGTCTCAAATTCATCCTGCTTTGGTGGCCGATTGACCTGTTGTAACCACAATATCGGTTGGAATCCAATTTGGATGGATCCAACCTAATTGGGCGAGCAGGAGGTAGTAGGTTAATGTTCCTCATGTCCCAACAAATAGCTGAAGGAACGTGGGTTAATGTGCTCTTCAGCGCCACTATAACCCATTGTGGTATTGTCAGAGAATGGCCTAAAGCCGGAACCTGACCCGAAGAGGGCGTCCTCTTGGTCTCCTTTCGATGATTTTGGGGTCTATGCTCGGCGGAATGTTTTCCATGGCCTCCTCGGCACATATGTGCCTTTTCGGCTGGAGGAGAAACTCTTGAAAAGTGCTCGCCCACGATTTATGGATGGCGTAATCAAACCAGGTTCCAGGGGCGAGCCCAGCCACGGCGGCGATGACCATCGCGTCATCCGAGACTGGCTCGATTTTGCGGATTTGTTTGTTGATCCACGCGATGTAACTCTTTAATGACTCGTCTCTGCATTGTTTTATGTTGACGAGAGAGTCCTTTGGGGCCGCACGGACCTTTGGAGCGAGATAGTGCGTGTTGAAAGCAGGCATCATATCGTTCCACGAGTGTATACATCCCGGCGATAGGCTTTTTAACCAATGGTGGGCCCGGTCTCCCAATGTCGAGGGGAAAGCTCGACAGAGAATGGCATCGCTCGGGCTGTAGAGCTCCATCCATGCCAAGTATTTGTGAATGTGGGTAGTAGGGTCAGTTTCTCCGTCGTATAGTCCAATCTGGGGGACTTTGAATTTTGCAGGGAGAGGGGTTGCCAAGATATGGGGGGCAAAAGGTGATGCCACACATGTTCTTCCTACGGTGGGACTTGGATGTTGTTGAGCCCCTTCGTTTGTTTCTTCTAATTCGTTGAGTCGTTTCCTTAGCCGGGTGATTTCCGCCTCTTTTCCATCTGGTGGGCTAGGCCCCTGGGTTCGGTTGGGTCCGGGACATTCTCGGTTTTTAGGGAATAGTAGTCTTGAGTTTATGGACCGTTGGGGTCGTTCCCAAGCCGGGTTCAGTCCCAGGCGTCCTGCAAACACAGAACAAGCTCGCTGAGGGCGGAGCGGCGGAGAGGATTCGGCCACCATGCTGTGTTCGGGGGGGTCCTCGCGTTGCCTTCTCCTGTTTTGCCTGTTCTCGGGTCGAGGGCCCTGATAATTAGCCTCTTCATTGTCTGGGTTTATCGGTGGTCGATTTTGAGTATTCCTTGGGGGATCCATCGGAAGGGGATCTACTTGGGGTTGAGGTGGTATTTGAGGTTGTGGATTCGTGAGAGCTTGAGCCAAAAGTTGGCTGATTTGTTGGAGAAAGTTAGGGTCAGTAAAGAGCTGTGTGACAGGTGATGCGATCGTGACCCCAGTTCCCGCTGGTGGTGCATTTTGGCCATTTGTATTTTGGCCAATTTGTGTTCCCTGAGGCAGGTCGTCAATCCTCTGCAGATTCCTTGAGTTCTCGCTCATTTTTTAAAGAGAAAAGAACGTATTAATCTTTTGTTTGGAATTTTCAAACTGGTAAGGGAATATCGCTGCAATTTCTAAGGTCGGAGGTTCAAGCCTTCCTTCTAGCGCCAATTTGTTGACGTGCGTTTTTGGGTCAACAAAGGAAAATTGGGAGTTTTAATATCGCGGAGGAGTATTTCAAAATAAAAGACGACCAACAAGGGCTAATTCGGCCTCTTTATTGATTTTACCGAGCAGAGTGTATCTGGTCGGCCATCAGTTATTACAATTTGGTTTCTTGGTCTTTCTTTCACTTTCTTTCTTTTCCTACTCTCCTATTTTCTGTCTTTTTCTTCTCCTTTTGTCATTCTTCTTATACCCAATCATGGGGTAATAATTCTTCAGGTAGTGGGACACTTGTTCTTTTCTTAATTACTCCTAGGATATCATGTAGGGTGTATCTAGCTTACTATTTGCATCTTTCCTTTAAAATAATGGTGCTATTTACGGCGTGTGTGAGAAATAGCCATGTATTGGGAGAATCTTGTTGACCTTGAAGAAATATTGTTGCTTTTGAGTAACTTATTTTATTGTGGGTATGTTTTCTTGACCGTTTGACTGATGTCACCAGGGGGTCGCCCTGTCACATGCGCGCTGCTCGACAAAGTGCTTGTTTGAGTCCCTACCTGACTTTGCTCCACTAGGTTCAGCTTTCGGTTTGTGCCACATCGCAGACTTGGGAGCTTTTGTCATTTGGGTCGGTCGCTTACGTGGCCGTGAGCCGTCCTTGGTCGGTCGGGCGTCATTATTGGTGAATGGGCACATGGCTTTATTTTTGTTGAGCTCTCCTCGGATATCTCTGTTCTTCCTTGGGTCGTTTCGCTCGGTGTCATCAACATGGTATCATCAAAATCTATACATAAATTTTTCCCAACAATTTTCCCCTTTTTATGATGTCAAAACTTAAATAAAAATAGCAAAGTAAATAGTGTAAAAATAAAGAATGATTGTATTGAATATGTCATTTTATCGAACATATCATTCTTTGCACTTTACGAGCTTTTTTGCAATGTATAAATCAATACAATGTATCGTGAGCAATAATTACCTCGGAGCATATACAGAGTACTTACAAGTGTATGTATATTAACGATTAAGTAAAAATAGAATATGAAGGGGTTCAACCGTCTTCAACGCCTCGGCCGCTTCCTTCTTTGATCAGCATCTTCATCTGCTCTTCTTCTGTCTTCTTCAACTCTCTTCCTTTTCTTATCTTCTTCTTCTCATAGGCTTTCTTCATAGCTAGGTCTCGCATTTGATGCATTTCTCTCCATTCACGATCAAGCCTAGCATTATCTTCTTCTTGCCTTCTCCTAGCTTCCTCATTCCTCATATTAACCTCTCTATTAGATAGTTCACCCAACCCAACCCAAAGATATCAGCCATTTCTTCTGGGGATCAATATAACGAACATCTTTAGGCCTTGCCGGTGGAGTTTGTCTGCCTCTTCCACTTTCACCAATCCTTCCCCTTCCTCGTCCAGAGCATGCCCCTCCTCTTGGAGTGTATTGCACGGGTTGTACCCTTGAAGTCTACAGGCTACTCGAAGTCTGATGCTTCTCGGTTGTTTTACAAATCTCCAAACCCTTCTCCCAGTACAAGTCCCAAGCTTCTGGTAGAGTCTTCCCTTTGAAAAATCCTTCTGATGCAAGCGTTTAGAATTCCTCCAAGGATCTTGGCTCAGATCCTGCATCTGGGACAACTAACTCACGAGGGGGCTTCATTGCTGGAGAGTCCTTCAGTAATCCAGTTGGGGGACCATCGAACTTTTCTTTAAGACTTCAATCGTGCCATGATGCCTCTCATCCACCTTGAAAAGTCAGCTTCTATTTCTGCTCTTGTCTTCTTGAAAGCTAGATCAGCTTTCTCTTCAGCTGATAGGCCTTGGGGTAGCTGGCTTAGGAGTGAGGCAGTGACTGAGCCTTGTTGAGGGGTCTTTGCAAGCATGATCTTCAGGGGTGGTTTCTTCACATCACTACCACTATAGTCCCCTTACTACTATCTTCCCCCTTTTTGGCATCATCACCAGGAGGGAGAGTCGGCTGAGAGGATACTCCTAGGATAAGATCCAGTTTCTTGTTTGTCAAGTCCATCTTCTCATGACTTGAGGAATGTGTAGTTTTAAATTCTGACCGCAGAGCTTTCATCTCAGTTGCCATTAACTTCATTTGTATTTGCATTACCATCATCTTGGTTCGCATGTTGGCTTCTATTTTGAGAAGGTCTACCTTGTGTTGTGCCCAACAACTCAAGATCTGTTTTGTGTGACTGATATATCCTGAAGATGTGATCTCTCTGTCTCTTTTGAAACTTGGTGTTTTCTGCGCTCCATATCACCATTTTAGCAAATAGAGGCTTAAAGTAGGTGACTTGCTCACGCCTGAGTGCTTTCGTCTGAGATGTCCATTCCCTTATTATCAGTATAGTCCCTCGAATATCTCCTGACATCGTTGCATCTCTGTTGCCCAACCGTTGGTTCAATGATGCAAATCCTTTTTCCATATTTTCAATCTCAGCACAGATGGCCTTGAATGCTTTCCAAAAGTCGGTTGCTTCAGTAGACTGCTCCTCAGGCCATACAACATCGAAATCAAAACCAAACGGCACTATGGTATGATCATCTGGAGTTTCAAATTCTTCAGTAGGGATGTTGATAGTATACTTGCACTCTCAGCAGCAGATTCCATCTCCAAAGGTACTTACGCCACAAATGGAAAGTACTATGCAAAAAGTTCATTAGGGAATATGGGAACTTCTCCACCTTCTCCTTCAGAAGCTTTACCCTTTCCCTTTAGATTTGCTTCAGCTATGTGTGCCTCAACTGTTCCAAAGATCCTCGGCATCTTCTCGCAGCTGTGTTAGCCTCTTTGAGTTAATCGATCCTCGGTTGTCTTAATAATGTCATTGGTATCATGGTTTCTTCCTCTTGAGTTGTCTTATTCTCAATCGGATCATCGACTTCATGGGATGGTGATGGCGATAGTCTATAGGGGTGGGCCATCAACCAATGTAAATTTTGAAAAGGCAGACTTTGTCGCTTGCCTTCCTTCTCTCGTGCCAAAGCCTCCTCATCACCGGGGTCCTCTTCGAGTTTATCTTTTTGGATGGACTCAACTTCGTCATCCGTGTCTAAAAACTCCATGGAGACATGTTCCCGAAAGTCATGTAATGCACTTATTTCATCGTTTTTAGCCGACTCTTCTAGAGGGGCAGGCATCTCTTCTTCACCTTTCTTACCCAAGGAAGTCTCAACCTCTATTGGGCCCTCATTACCTCAACAGTCTCAAACGCCGATGGGCCTTCTACGTTCCCTTGTGCGCTTTTAATCGCAGCAGGTCTTCAAGAATCCCTTCAAAGCAGACTAAGCTACTTTAGGGTCTTGGGGCATCCTTTGAGGTCTCAACCTCTAGGATTGCACTTTCAGCCGAGCCAGATCTGAACCGCCATGACTTCCTTTCCATCCTTTGCCTTGGCGACATCGCGACTTCATCGGCTGCGGTGCCACACCGGGATTTCGGCTAAGATAGTCCAACCGTCCGAGCTTTGTCAACCCCACTCATGTACATTAAAGTTCTCAACTTCGCCTCCAAACTTTGATTTTGTAACCTTCGCTTACGACCTCCTCCGACCCGGTACTGTGTGTTTGCGATTCCCTCTCAGTTGGCGCATCAGCTTAGTCTCGAACAGCGGGGTCACTGGAAATGTGAGACTCGGCTTGTTCCTATTGAGTGTTCAAATGACAGGCGGTGTCTCAATACCTTCTTCTGGGGTAGGCTTGGCTAAGGTGCCCTCTTAATCTCCATCGCTAGCTTCATCGCCATCTTCCTGGTATCTTGTACCTTAGAGTGCACTGGTGAGCTAGTAGTATCGGTTGCCCTCACCATCTCCAAAATCGTGGCTAGGAGAGATTTGAATAGAAGATGACTCTCCGGACCCTTTAGCAATGTCTTCTCGTGCGCTCTTTTGGACTCTTTTTATTGCTTGCCTTAGCACAAATTTCTCTCTACCTCATTAACAGGGTTAAATTCTTCTATGTAACACTATCATTTGTTGGTGGCTAGCAAGAAGGCGTTTTCTCGGTGCTTCAAAGAAAGGCAAAAAGTATGAGGCCTTTTCGACTCCTCAATGGCCTTGGCCTTCTCAATCGTCTTTTCTTTTCCTCCATCCTTGTTTTGATATAGAATGGTGGTGCAGAAATCAGGATTGAGGGCGAGGTAATAGATATATTTCCTAGAAAGTTCAAGAGTTTTTCCTCCTCCTCAATGAATTTTGGGCGTTTAAATTGAAGTCCGCATAACTTAGCTTCCAGGACCTCCAATTCCTAAACCGTTCTTGGATGTCAGGGTTTGCAGGAGACAACATCACCAGGTCATCATCCTCTTGCATTGGTTCACGTGGAGCCCTCTCTTCCTCAGTTGTCCTCGCATCGGTCTGAGGAGAGCGTATAGCTAACTCTTCACCTTGGTCAGTTGTGATGGCTTCGATTTCTTCAGATGTCTCCCTTACAGTTGTCTCATCCAAATTCTGTTGTTCGCCAATAGTAGTCTCTTCCTCCACATTGGTTTTTATACCACTATTTTCCTTCACAGTTGTTACTCTTCCTTAGCGGTCTCTTCTCAACAAGATGATGCCGGACTCGGTTTAGCTAATACGAATGTTTCACCGCCGCCTTTTCTTTGTTCTAACCAATGGAACCTCAACCTCTTATGGTTCATCTCCAATGGCAAGCGAGACTCGCCACTTTCATCTTCTTTGTTGTAGATGGCTTCCATGGAATAGCCGAGCATTTGTTTTTGATAACGGGAGAAGGAGTAGAGGATTCCTTCTCGGTTCTAGGGCGGGGGCATGATCTTCTATGGATGCGGGGGCATGTGTTGAATTTGCTGTGGGGGAAGGGGCCTTCTTCTTCTTCTCGCACAGGCTTTAGGAGAATGGGCCTTTGCAATCGGAATTGTGTACTCGGGGACAGAGTCAGCTAATTCCCCCTCGCTCGTATCAGTCTTCCTGACATGAGCTTGTCATTGGGCAGCTGATAGATTGGCCCTAAACATTTTCTTGTTCACGTGGAAGGATTTCCCATTCCTGAGAGGAATGCCCTTCACCTCCATTAAATGGCCTATCACCAGGCCATATCCAAGTGAACTTTCAAACAGGCCAGCTTTATTGATGGTTTTGTTCATCACATTCTGGCACAACTTGCCAAAGATGAACTGAGCCCAGTTCACCTTCTTCTCCTCCATGATAGCAGCCATCACGGTCAGCTTAGTCCTAGACACATGATTGAAGCTTCCGAACTTTATGTCCACATATTTTGCCACCACGTCCATTAGCTTATGGTAGTCCTCCTTAGTCAACGACTTCTTGGTTGTGTAGACAGGCTTCGCAGCAGCCTCTGGCTTTGTAATCTCTTTCCATGCAGCAGCCGAGTTAATGTCCTTCTCAGTTATCTTCTTCAAAGCAAACAAAGGCAGATAACAGCTCACAACTAAGTCCGCAATGGCCAACTTGATATCAGCATCGTGAACCTTAGCGTTCACATGAAACATCGCCACCTCTTCCAGGTAGGTGTGCAAAAACTCCATCGAGAGAAACTATTTGAGACCAGACTTCTCGAGTTTCTAAGCAATCTTCTCGGCCAGGGCTTTTTACACTCCCTGCTTGACTAAGCCCTCAAAATCCACTGTAGCTCCGGTGTGGATTTTCTCAGCCATCTTCACGTAATCATACGTCAGTGTCATTTCTGAGTTTAAAACTGGAGATTTGAACAAATGAAGAATTTGGGTTTTCTTTCTTAGTTGCAGAGAAAAATCCTTCCTTCTTGCTTGAGAGTTGAGAATTGTGTGAGAAGAGATAAAAGCAATTTCTCTATATATGTTATGTGAGCGGACGGTTTTTAGAATTTAAAAAATTGAAATTTGATCAACGGTTGAGATCGTGTCTTGGAACCGCATTAATTTCCCGCATCAAATGCAGAAGATATATATCCAATCATGGGTAAAATGGGTACATGCTTTTAATGACATCATAATTATCACGAGTCAAGCCTAAAAATTCCCGCCGTTAAAACGATTTGCGTTTTGTCACTTAGCTTATAAATAACTAAGTTATCTTCATAAGTGACTTAATTATGCTTCTCTCTTCACTTGATAGACACTCGGCTGTCCAGCTAACTCAATAGAGCTGACTAGACATCTTGACTGTTTCACTTTGCTGAAAAATGAAACGTTGCTGATTTCCATTTCTCTCTGCTTTGACTCTGCTTAATGAATCTTATGAACCTCCTAACTCAGTTCAATCAACTCAAGTTCATTTTTAAGATCTTTAAATCTTGATTCACATAATGGCTTAGTGAATATATCAACTAACTGTTTATCAATTGATATGTATTCCAAAGTGATGTCTTTCTTTTCAATACGATCTCTTATAAAATGATATATTACATCAATGTGATTGATTCTTGAGTGTAATACTAGATTTTGAGTAATTGCAATGGCACTTGTGTTATCACACATAATTAGAATCTCTTTTCTTCTATATCATAATCTCTCATATGTTGCCTCATCCATAAGACATGGGCACAACAGCTGCCTGCAGCTATGTACTCTGCTTCAGTTGTGGATGTAGCTATTGAGTTTTGTTTCTTGCTGAACCAAGAAACCAATCTATTTTGAAGCATTTTTACAGGTACCTGGTGTACTTTTCCTGTCCACTCTACATCCAAAGATAGTCCCTCGAGTCCGAGTAGCCAACTAGCTTGAATCCTCCATCCTTTGGATGCCATAAGCCAACTTCTTGGCATCCTTCAAATACCGTAAGATTCTCTTGGCCGCAAGCTGTGACTTTTCTTTAGAGTGATTGAAATCGCACATACACCTACAAAGAAAGGTGATGTCCGCCTACATGCTATTAAATAGAGCAATGCTCATATAAGGGCTCTATATCTGGTTTGATCAACAGCTTTGCCTTCTGCATCCATGTCCATTTTGACTGATGTATTCATGGGGATTTTCACAGATAACTTCTCTTCCATACGAAATTTCTTCATTAAATCTATGATATATTTGGTTTGACTTATTAAGATTCCATCCTTCATTTGTTTGACTTGAAGACCTAGGAAGAAAGTTAGTTCTCCTATCATACTCGTCTAAAATTTCCCTTGCATGAGATTTTAGAATTTGTCACACAGCTCTTCAACTTGGCCGCCCGCTCGCCTTACATAGTCCTATCTATTACAAGTTGATTTAGAGTTGAATTGGGGTGCCAACTTCCTAATCTAAGTTTTACATGGTATCATCACTACAAGAAAATGCTTATCAACAACACCAAAAACACAACGACTTTGTGTAATATCCGTTGTTTTTTACCATATGACAACGGTTATTTCTAAAATTGTTGTCTACGAGCGGATTTTGCTCTCATAGAGAACAGTTGTTCCATATTCGACAAGGGTTCTGTCATAGTGTTGTCTATTAGCGGATTTTTGCCCTAATAGACAATGGTTCTTACAATGGTTATTTAAATCATTCTACATTATTGACAAAAATGTGATAATCGACTATGATTTTTACTATGGTGAATACCA
Organism: Rehmannia glutinosa; assembly: GCA_016081115.2. Lineage (NCBI taxonomy): Eukaryota > Viridiplantae > Streptophyta > Magnoliopsida > Lamiales > Orobanchaceae > Rehmannia > Rehmannia glutinosa. Next base: position 30,574 of record JABTTQ020000618.1, on the reverse strand, counting down.
CTTTTGTCTAATAGTAAAAAAATACCCTAATAAACAATAATATCGACAACAATTTCAACGCATATCACTACAAGAATTTCACCAAGTATCGACGGATTGATTCCGATGCAATATACACCAATGGAATACCGTTAAATTTGGGTCATAAAATTTTAAAAATATTATTGGCGAAATATTGATGGATTGCCGACAGATAACCAATACATCGGTAATTGGTGGGTATATTTTGCGCAAAAAAATGGCACGTTAATTTGCCGTCGATTAACCGTCAGACTAACGACGGTTTTTTACCGATGAAAATATTCCGCCAGTAACTATAACATAAATCCATAAACCCACGGAATATGCTATGTCGGTAACGATATGTCAAAAATTGACCCGCTCGTCCGCCTCCCGTTTGGGCCACTCCCCGCCCCACGTGGCCCGTAGCGGGCGGGCGTCCGGTATCATCTCCCCCGAGTACCCGCCCGCTCCTCCACGGGCTATTTTTTTATATTTTGTTAATATATTTAATGTATATTTTACATGTATTTTATATAAAATAATATAATTTTATGTATTTAATATTATATTTAACATATATAATGACAAATTTTATAAACAATATGTATTTATATTACAAAATATAATAAAAAAAAATTATTATTAATATAAAATATAAGATAAAAATAAATAAAAATAAAAAAATCAACACGGGACGGGTGCGGTATTGAGATACTCGCCGCCTGCCCCCATTGCTATCCCTAATCCGTCGATTTTTAAATTATAAATATTAAACCAGCTTTTTTGCTTCTCAGATTACCATTTCTTTTGAAATTTGTTAAATTGTTTTTAATATACCGACGGGTTTCTTACCGTCGGTAAATATAAGTTATTAATTTTACCGAGGAGGTCCATCCGTAGGTTCGTGTAAGTTTTTTTTAGCGGAAACACGCTGCCCTGCTGTTTTTCCTTTCCCTCTTTTTTTAATTTTCCCCATGTTCTCATTTTCTCTTCAAATCTCCTCTTCTCTGCCACTTCACACAACCACGCCGCCACCGGATTGCACCTCTTCTCTGCTGCGTTGCACTGGTGAGTCATTACTCAAATTTCCCCAAAGCTCACACAGTATTGGAAAACTCAACCCCACTATTTTCTGACACACAGTCAAATATTTATAGTGATCTCTATATCACTACTTTTGGAGTAACTACTCCCCCTCAATTGGAGAAAACTCTCCCACTCGAGAAAACTAACAGCCAAACTCTCTCTTCTTGGCTTCTCTCAACTCTTTCTCGGTGCTTTTTGCATCCTCCCAATGAAGCCTATTTATAGGCTCAAGAGGATTACATTTTCAACTTTTAATTTAGAGTTTGTTGCCAACTTTGCAACTAGCTTCTTTGAACTTTTCTTCCTTTTCAAATTATGTGTGCAATGGTGGTTGCCCACCTTTGAAATCCATCTGCCCACATTTGTTGAAAAAGAAACAAACCCAACAAATAACAGGTGGAGGTTTTAAGCAGAAGCTCGTCTCAACGTCCGCTATGTATCTTCAGCTCTGCAATTCGCACTTCTTTTACGATAAGGAATCACATTTTAAGAAGTCTTGCTTTTCTCATGTTTCAGGTAACGTTTTTTCTGCTTGGTTATTAATTGTATGGATGCAAACTTGATTTTGTTCGGTTTCTCTCCGTTAAGGCGTTATAGGAAAAAAAAAAATATGAAAGGTTTTAAGAGATGTTATCACTTTTTCTTGATCATGGAGCTTTTTAGATGAATTTTTCCATGAAGCATAGAGTGGGTGTTTTGCTCTATATGTTAAAAAATCAACCTAATAAAAGATAACTGGTGTCATCGTGCTGTGTTTGTTGCTTTATGATTAGTACTCGCGCGCACATTTGCATTTTTTCGCGCTAGTTTCTAGTTTTGGAGTTCTGCCTGTAGATTTCTTCGCGTGGCCAGGAAACTTCAAATGTGTTTGTATTGCGGATTTTGAAGCTAATAAGATGATCTTTAGAGTATCATAAATAGGAGGAGAAAGTGTATTCAATATATATATTTAGCTACAATCAGGGGAGGATTGTAAGTTGTGTGTGTCTAGTGGTAATTTGAGCATTAAACATAATAATAGCAACAATTACTATCCCGCACCATGGAATTATATAGGGAGTGTTTGCAAATTCTAAAAAAGAAAATGATCCTTAGCTTCTAGATGGAAAAAATAACTGTGAGAATCACATTATTGTTTTCATCTAGAAGCTGAGGATCACTTTTTAAAGAGTTTGCAAACACTCCCATAGTGTCTAATCCGACAGAAAGGTAAGCGAATTTGAGAATTTTTGTTGGTCTGCAGAAAGTTTTTTCATTATACCCTTGAGCTTGGTGCATTTTATTTTCCTGTTTTATTACTACGGTGCAAAATCATAAATCAGTGAAAATTTGCTTTTTTTCTTGCCTCAGCATCTTTGGGCACTGGAGTTAAAAGAGTAACATCAACTAAGATTACCTCAGCAGTATCCGTAAGCACTTTTTCTCTTCTGTTTCCAGTTTTGAACTTTGTTTACTTTATTACCACATTCAAAGATAGAATCAATTAACAGTATCAGAATGCGAAAAAATTGGATTAATTTGTCATGATAATGGGGAAGTGTGTTCATAATGTTGTGAAAGGGTATTGGGATTGTGATAATCACACTTAAGATGAGTGTCTTACTAACCATGATTATTTTTTAATGGAGCTATATTGAAATGTTTTGGTGTTGCAAATGATTTGAAAATGTTTCTAACTTGAGGACTCTGACTTTTGTTGTTAGTTTTTTAATCTTTTCTTAAAATGAGACAAAACAAACACATTTTTACAATTTCAGTTAATGAGAATGTGAATGCAAATAAAAACAAACACTTGTTAGATGTTTTGTTAAACACTTGTTAGACGTTTTTAAATACTTGTTAGATGTTTTGTTAAACACTTGTTAGATACATTTCGTTAAATACTTGATATTGTTTGTTAAACTCGTTGATGTACTAGATACAATCACTTGAATGTCATGTTTTGTTTTAATTAGTTATATGTTATTTTCATGTATTGTGTTTTATTTTTTGCATACATGAAATCAAAATTTATATTACCACAGGTGAAAAAATAATAGACACAAAATAGAAAATACATTAGTCGTGGTCCAAAATTACAACGGATATAATCAGTTGTGTATTTCAATAATCAACCGTTGTCGAAGATGGTGTTTTAAAAAAAGCCCGCTCAATGACAACGGATTCTAATTGTTGTCTTATTATTAACGACAACGGATTGAAGCAGTTGTCATTGAGCGGGCTTTTTTTTACAACACCATCTTCGACAACGGTTGATTATTATAATACACAACAGATTATATCTGTTGTGTATTAGCGAAATTCTTGTAGTGCAACAAAATCTATTACATAAATTTCCCAACAATAGGCATGTACTTGGTGTAGCAGTAGACCAATATAATCCACTACATATATGTTTTTCTTTCTTGATCCAAATAGCACAACTTCATTAGATTCAGCATCCTTGATTTGGCTTACACCCATGTTGAAATCCTACATTGTAGCTTTTATTACAAAGTTGGCTGATATTCAACAGATTGAAATTCAGTCCTTCAACATAGGCTACATATGTGATTTCGATCAATTTTTCTTATTGATTCAATGCCTCTTATCTCCCCTGAGCTTGATTCCTCAAACATGACTTTTGCTCCTCTTGACTCCTTGAATTTGGATAAGCTCTTCTTGGTCCCGCTTATGTGTCTAGAATGTACCACTATCCATGTACCGGGTTCCTTGGCGATTGCCTCTCGGTTGTTCCCTGAACCCGCAATCAAGGAAATCAAGTTTTAGGTACCCAAACATGTATGGGTCCTGAGGGGTTAACATTATATGGTGATCCAACCAACCTATAGCTAAAAGATCTGACTCTAAGAGGTTGCCACCTATCAGTTCCATAATCATAATGAATCTTAGCAAATTGCTTAGGAGCTTTAGGAACATACAATTGTCTCTTTTGTCTATATGCCTGTGGGTGTGCTGGTGCATTTGCTTTCTTTGTATAATATGGGAACTTTTGTGAATAATGGGCATTGTGCTTGGGTGCATATGTGTTGATATTGGTTCATTTGCCTTAAGAATGACCTATATTGAGTCTGAGGTCTTTGCCACTTGGGCTTGTATCCCATAGGACTTGGCTGATGTTTCATTTGATTATTCCAATCAGTCTGACTTGGATAATTTCTACCATTCCCTTCATATGGCTTTCGCTGCTGAAACCTCTGGGGCTTTTGGTAGTTCTGTTTTGCCTTCACAGAATATTTTCTATTTGGAGTCTGCTGATAGACTCGTCTGAATATCGTTTCAGTTGTCCTTTTAGCATACTCAGTTGGTTTTTTACCTTTGTCTTTATAGCCAAGACCAGCATGTATGTGCTTGTGATTGTATGTGGGTTCTTCATATGGTGCTTTTGGTTTACGGATTCCCCATTATTGAGGATCCTTTTCCAAATAGAGCATTGTCTTAGGTAAAGCTATCTCTTCTTGATCTTTCCTTGTGAGCTCAAATTCATAAGCTTTTACGTCTGACAATGGCTCATGGTTGGAGGTTCTAGTCAGGCCCATGGAATGTCTTAAGGCCATCACTTTCATTTCCCACTCAGTTGTGAGCGACCTTAGGATTTTCATACACATCTCCTTCTGTGTGTATTCCTTACCCAGAGCTGAAAGCTCATTTGTAATCTTTGTAAATCTAGCATCCAGCTGATCCAGAGTTTCACCTGCAAGCATTTTAAAATTTTCAAATTTTTGTACAGCAACAATTAACTTATTCTCTTTAATTTGCTCTGAGCCTTTGCAAATTATAGTAAGCTTTTCCCATACCTCACGAGCAGTTCTGCAAGATTTCACTCTATTAAACATGGCTCAGTCAAGAGTTTTGTATAAAATTCCATTGGCAACATTGTTCAAGTTGTATATTTTTTTGTCGTTATTGGTCCATTGGCTTTGTGGGTTTTCAACCATAGCAGACCTTGGTGCAAAGAGGTGTTGCGAAGCCTCTCCCCTCAACAAATGCAGTAGCTATCACAAATTCCGTATTCACTTTCATGATTTTTATGGGTCCATCTTCACTGATGAACCATATTTTATCGTGTTGTGCTGAGAGATGTGTGGTCTGCATGCGAATCTTCCAATCATCAAACTCCTCAAAAGTGAACATAGGAATACGAGATAGATTTACTTATATGATAATAACTTTTGAAAGAAAGTTTAAAAATAGTCTAAGTGTTATATCTTTCAAAAGATTGAGATCTAGTTCAGTAACCAGTACGGAAGGGTCTTCAAACCAACTGCTCTGATACCACTTATAGTCCCCAAGGGGTGTTTGTGTTAAGTCTAGAAGGGGGAGATTGAATAGACTTAACCAATTTTTGAATTTAAATCAGAGTTTACACAAGTAGCAGCTAAGTCCTTGAGAGACAGCTTAGCTCAACCTCAATGTAGTGTTAACCACTCAATGCACGACTCGACTAAGTTGTTGATAGAGTAACTCATTCTAAGTGGACTGGGTTTTTAGATATTCAGCTAACTTGATTTTTACAAATAAAGTCTTACACTCTTTTGTTAAAATATGTTTTACAACACTTGTTTTAGTTTAGTTATTATCAGTTGAGTTTGGCAGATATAAAATATGCAAGAAATAAATGTTGAAAGTAAATAGACACAGAGCAATTTTATAGTGGTTCGAGGATGGGGTAATTTCTTTTCTCCACTCTTCACACAGTTGGCTTCACTCCTGGGACTCAGCTCTTCACAAGACAGTTGTCTCGCTACTTCGGCTCCTTCGAATTCTTGGATTTGATCATGAAGCCCTCCAACGAATCCAAAGTTGGTTCTGACTTGAACATCACTGCACTTCCTTCAATCCTTGGATGTGCAGACCCCTTTGTCTTTAAACAAGTTTCATCTTCAACAGGTTGAAGATTTTCTTTCCTTCATTGAGAGTGTTGGTTAGATAGACTTTGAGTTTAGGCTAGAGGATTAGAGTGTATTGCTTAAGACTATTTTGGTTTGCTTGCTCTTTGCTCAGATTTGCTTGAATGCTTTAGTGTATGTTGTATCTCAAGTGTGCAAGTTCTCTCTCACATAAGCCCCTCAGTCTTTTATAGTGGCAGTTCAAGAATATGTCCATTGAAGAGATAGACATATTTTCAAACTCCATTTCATGGTCGTTGGCTTGTCTTGTTGTGCAGCAATTGATGTTGACCCAATCTTGATTTAATACTCTGCATATTTGCCTGAAACACAATAGGTGTTCTCGCGAACATCTCATTGTTCTCGGCCTTTTGACCGCTTTCAAAAATGCTTTAAGGTTGCGGTCCTGCCTTCTTTCCTCTTTCAAGAATTCTTTCACTTTACAATTCAAATGGACTTCTTCACTTTCTTTAAGTCCTTTTCTTCGTTGAACCCCTTTATAAGTCTTCTCCACACATTTGGGAGTGACTCAGCTGTCAGTCAGCTGACAAAGATAGGTTTTTGATACTTGACTGGATCTTCTCTTTGGCACTCACCGCAACTCGGGATTCTTCACTTTGTTCTTTAGTCAATTTCTCGCAATCTTCAACTTGTCGCTTCGGCTCAAAGTTATAGATCCTATCTATTACATAGTTGAATTTACAACAGAAAATAGGGTGCCAACATTCTAATCTAAGTTTTACATAGCATCATAAAAATCTATACAATAAATTTTCCCAACACCAATGAATCTACCAACTCTTTGGGAAACTTTCCACTGGTCAAAGAATAAATGTTTCAAAGAGGAACTAATCCGCTGGTGGTCTCTCAACTCTCAAGTCCTATGAAGACCACTCACTGACAAGAAGTATGTTGCCTTTCAAAAAGGCTAAGTCCTACTGGGACCCATCCCATGCAAGAAACTTAATTCATGGGCTCCCGCGAGCTCCCATGCTACCACTCATCCTAAGGAAACACTATTCTTTTCAAGAGATCAAATCATTCAAAAATCACATATTTGCAAGACACTCAGCTCTTCCCGCTTTCGCCTAGAGCTAGATCAAATCAAGATAAGGAATAAAACAATCCAGGCGCAATATCACTCTAGCTCCCGCTACTTCATGCTTCTGCAGCACCGGAGTTGGTGGCTTATGTTGTGGGCAAAATGTCCTTCATTATTATCATTATAATATTATTTATACATTTATTTAATCCCATTAATTATCTATTAACTAGTGGGCTACATATGGAATAACCCGGTCCATGAGGTCTGGATCCGGCCTGCGAATCATTTTCTCCTATGCGGCCCACGTGGCCCACTATCCAGAGATATAAAGGTCCCTTCATCTCATTTATAAGTCAGATTCTGATATTCTCATATTTCGCATTTAGTATTCTCTCGCTCACCATCACTGACTTGAGCGTCGGAGAGGCCTCCCTAGGACCACCCCAAGGACCCCCTAACCTTATTCTATGTGTTACAGGCTTTCGAAGACTCTGCCAACTCTGGAGACGAAGTTGAACTAACTTATCAGATTCCTTGACTTGGAGTGATCTGCCCTAAAAAGCAACATCACTTTTCCTCTATCTTCAAACACTTTCATCGAAAGATATTTATATAGCCATCATATAAATAACCACAAATAATATTTCATCTGTCTCAATTATATATAGTTTGTTATTTTTTTTTTTTGGTGTCTCAAATATATAGTCCAGTTTCTATATTTGATAATATTATTTTTTACTTTCATTTACTAATATACCCCTATATTATCTTGGAAATTTCAATCTTGGAAAATATTTTTATATGGGATATAGTAAACATTAAACAGACAAAATCTTTATTCAAAGTGGTGAGTTAATTATATGCGTGATTTTCCATGTTGTAAATTTATTTACGTGAGTTTATTTAATTACCCAATACCCACTAAATAGGGGTATTGTAGGAAGTTTGTTGGTATAATTTGTTTTTCCAATACTTTCTTAATTTATGTAAAAAAAAAAATTGAACTATGTAATTGGGATGGAAGGAGAAGAGTATATCAAATGTAACATAAATTTATTGGTGATTGATTTTGTTATGAATAGTACGTTAAAGCATGTCCATATATCTTCATCTCCATGAAAGTTGGAAGGTTACATTTCATTTCCTTTCACAAAGTACAGTGTACATTGATCTTACATACCCTCGCAACGTATATCCATCCTCTATATTTATGTACATTCATCTATATAATTAGATATGTTTGTATCACTAGTCTTTTATTTTATGACTTGCATTGTGTTTTCTCTCGAGAGTTGGAATTTGACAAGGAGCGATAATCGTGATGTATGGTTATGTTTTCCAAACCCCTATTTCTATTTTTCAAGTATTCATGAAATAGAATTATATTTATTTATAAATTTTTCAATGGAAATCATCATTTTCACTTTCTATTTTTTTTTACAAAAATAACATCTCAAATATCACGCCCAAATTTGCATAAACAAATATAATATGATGTAGTCCATAATATATAATAATACAAAGAAATATTTCTAATCACTATAATCAAATAGAATAGCTATTAGCTACATTGTTCAAGATACTAATAAGAGAAATCCACAACTCTATTTTATGAATCGGTGGTACCAAATTCACTCCTCATTTGGGTGCGGGTGCTCAATATCACCCTCCTCACAAGCTCCAACATCAAATTCTGAAAATTTTGAAAGCTAATGGGGTTCAACCCTCAGTCATTCAAACTTAGGCTTTTGAAGAGCCGTCATCAAAACCAAAGAACTAAAACCATAAATACAACTAAGTCTACAAATCTATATTATACAACTAAATATAACTACAAATCCATGACTAATATAAAATAAATAGTTACATTATTCTAAAGTTGAATGATAAGTCATTCAAGAGAAAACAAATAGCTAGGTTGAGTCAATCCCGATTGGAAGTCCTGCAAGGCTCATTGATCTCAAAATACTTGGTCTCGAAAAGATTTTATAAAAATCGTGGGTGAGCTAAACAAGCTCAATGGGTTGGGGTAGATGAATGTTATATATGTATAGTTGACATTATTATTTTTGCTTGAGATTACTTAGTGTGCCCAAAATGTTATTCATGTATGCATGACAATGATGCACAAACGATTCATTTATCGCAACGATAAAGAACATATTGCAATTCAATAACGATCAATCAATTTTTAATATTAGCAATGATGCTAAACACATTATGCAACAGTAATTAAGTACAGAAATATTTTGCTTTTCATATGGTAATAGATATCTAAATTTTTAAAACCAATAGTAGATATATCATTTTAAAATAATTTGTTTTAATAAAAATAGCTACCAATCAATTCGTCACCAAACAAGAAAAGTAGGATCGGTGTTGATCGGACACCGATCATGTCCATTCTCCTTATGGCTCCTAACAATATTTGGCCGAAGTCCAGTCACCTTATCCCTCCCAGTAGGCTCGACGTCTCTTTGTCTATGGGCTTTTTACCCAGAGATCGTCATATTCCGTCTCCGGCCCGACCAAAAAGTGAAACTAGGCACATGGGTAGTCAGTATTTTTGTCAAAAATGACATTTATTTTCCCAAGGGCCCGGTCAAGCGCCTTCAATAGTTAAAATGCAAATGCGAATGTAAATTCAACCCATGAATGATACAATTTATGTTTTCTTAATAACTAAATTATCTTAAAAATTGTGTATACCGTGAAATCGTGAAATATTTTTATATCGTGAAGTTTGTGAAATAATTAATGGCGTGAAATTTATGAAATTAAAAGCAAACCTAATTTTATTTAGGAAAATAATATTTTGCCCACCTTTGGCTCAACGGCCATTTTAATGATGTGCGGACGCAAATCCTAGTTGCTCGCTCGATCTTGTTTCCAAAACAAATAATATAATACATCTTAAAAGCCTAAAATGGAAATATAATAAAATATAATAACTTAAATATACTAGAGAAAGTTATCCTTAGAATTTGGTGGTCCTTGGAGGTCTCATTTCTTGAAGTTTGATGATTATATAATAAGTATAATAAGGATGTTTGGTGGTCCTTAAATAATAAGTTTGGTGGTCCTTAAATATAATAAAATATAATAAAATGAACTAAAGATGTTAGAAGCGAAACGGAAAAAATAAGGATGTTCAGGTCTCATTTCTTGAAGTTTGATGATTGAGGAACAAAATTAGATATTTGAATAGACCCTCCATATGAGGAGGGAGTAAGGAGATCGTGGTTCAAATTTGGGCTCAATCGGAATTCGTTTGACCTCTTTTCGGATCAAAAAGGATGAAGTTATGACTTAAGGAATTTTCTAATTAGAAGTTGTGGCAAATATGAGAATTTCGAAAATTGAAACGAAGTATTGGGGGTCGAATTGTAATTATCTGAGAGCTAATTTGGGAGGATTTAATGGGAAATATATGGGACTAAATTGAAAGTTAAGAACATTTGCAACTAGGCCCAAGACTATTTCAAATTCTAAATACCACCCCGAATATTTCTTACCCCAACTCTTTCACCCTTCCTGCCGCCAACTGCCACTACGACTTCCGACGACACTCTTGGGCCAACATCTCTCAACGTCGGCGACCTATTCCACCCACCCTCGATCATTTTTCGCCAACATCCACCCAAAAAAACACACACACGCACACAAGAACACGCATGCACGCACGCACGCACGGTGGCGGTGCTCCACCGCGCCGTCGCCACCCCCTTACACCTCAACTAACACCTAAACATATTATTCCCATCCTGGTGCAACAATTACCGGCGGACAGAGAGAGACAAAGAGGAATGGTGCAATGATGCCGATAAGGTGAAGAAAAAATGAAAGGAAATTCATGACTTTCATCTTTTAATTCACGACGTAAAAAGAACTCCAATCGTGAAATTAATTGAGGGGTTTTGAATCCCTTGAAGAGACAAACAAAACAAGACCTTACCAATCAATGTTGGATGAGTGGGTCCCCGGGAATAGATGGTCAAAAATGGCGGCACCAACAGTTCGCGATAGAGTTGTCGAAACTTTCTCGCGATCTAGACCTCCGATCTATGAGTGGAATATGGCTTTAGAAACCTCGTTGAATGGGCTTTTTATTGGTGTAAGATTTGTGAAAATCGACGATCAATTTCCATAGATCTCAAGTCAAAACATTCAATTTTATATTTTTACCGGCAATTTGCCAATGATCGGGAGTCGAATCAAAATCCAACTTCAATTTGGAACAAGGACAACGAAAGGGTTTGAATGGGCTATGATTTGTTAATTTCCATGGTAGGTGGTGGTGTGGTCGTGCGGCAATGGCAAAGTGAGCGCCGTTGGAATTTTGCCAAAGAGTTCGAAAAAAAAAAGAGGAAAAAGAGTTTACCTCCTTAGGAATGTTTCTAAAGTTGAAAAATTCTAATTTTAGAATTAACTATTTATAGTAAAAAGATTAATGTGTTGTTGAATGGAATCGGGCCAAAAATGGATTGAGATGATATATAATTATATTTTATTTGGAATTGCATAATAATGATTTGAACAGAAAATAAATAGAGAGCCCCCAATTTTCTAACTCAATCTATATGATTGAAGTTATAAATTCTTAATTCGATACAAAGTCCAAAATAAAATATTTATTTAAATTCTTAAATTACCAAATTTTTACCATAACATCTGAAATTCAACACACGAACTAATAATCCTATTAAGTCCATCACTTTCTCATTGATATAACTTAATTGTCACAGTGTAAGTTTAAGTCTAAAATATGAAATAATATAAGAGTTACTCATTTAGTCAAATAAGAATTTTTTATATCAAATATAATATAATTACAATATTCGAATAGGTAAAATTATGGGGTTCTATATTATCCATTTCTTAAAAGAATTTTTCCCCAAATTCCATATTTATACAGTTTTAGATATTACATAAGTTTCACTTATCCCCCTCGCACTTATGCTTAAATAACAATTTTTTTTTCCCAAGTGTTTTCGATCGCACTTAATATCAGTTAATCGTGGCTTAGAAACATTTATAGGGATGTTAATTCCAAGAATTATATAGAGAATCAATTACTTAATTTGTATCCACAAGTGATCATTTAGTAATAGAGTCATTTTCCTATTTCTATACATAATCCTTACTTCATACTTATAATTCTTCGAATAAACCTTCTTCTAATCATTTCATGATACAGTTATTTACATCATTTTCTTAGACCTACGACAATAGGATCAATTAAAATATATGTTTCACTATCCCCCACCATTTTTTAAGTAACAAATAAAAACTATTTTTCGATTTGCTATTTTAAGATACATCCTAACTTGGTATTATTCTTTCATACATGAACTTAAGTGTTTCACAATGTGTGATTCTAACCTCTTTTATCTAAGTCGCATAATTCGCAAAAATCATCGAATCAAATAATTAACCCAAATGATGTATGGCCAATATCGTATTTATAGTAAGACTAACGAAAATATTCCAACCCACGAGATGTATTTCCACTATAATGTATATTATCCAATGACTAAGTTAAACTTCTAAATAAAATATTTATTTAGCAATTCATTATAATATATTTTTTCGAATCATATATCCATTTTTAATTAATTTCCAAGTCAAGCACTAGAGTGACTACTTCAATCATAGCATAAAAACCAATAATTATACGCAAGGCACTCACGAGACCTATAAATTAACAGAATACCATGTATCTCAAACTTTGTGGCTTGTTCGCAAAGCATTGTATCTATCACTAGTGTGATGTTTTCTAAAAAGAGTAGCTCATTGCTTGTGATACCAAATATTCTCCTAAGGTCAAATTTTATTTTCAATCTCTTATTATTGCATTTCCTATATAATCAAGATTTATTGAAACTATATCCACTAATAGTTTATAATTGAAACCTCAACCATAAAACTATAAGCCATTTTACTTAAAAGGGAAAATTGTTGAATGACGGAATTTCCCGGAAGAGGAGAAACGCGATGACATGAACCCTAATGCGCACGGCCCTCTATTTTGATTTTTTCGATGCGTTCTTGTCGTTTTCCGCATACTCATGGTTGATTCTTCTCTTTTTGGACTTACTTGAATTATGGTGCTCCATCTTCGCACGCTCGCATGGCAATTCCCTGTCAAACTTGCGTGAGCGCCTCCTCCAAACCATGATTTTCCTCGCCGACAAGCCATGGCTTGATGGGTAACATGCAGATTGAAGGTTAGGATTCGATTGGGGGTCTAGGACGTTAGTTCAACCCTCCAACAACTTCTCTAGTTTTCCTTTGCCTCGAATTTCATCCCCAATGTTGAACAGCGCCCCACGAGAAATTAAATTTAAATGCGATAAGTCGCATTCTCGCGGCGTTGGTTAACGGCGAAAGTGGTTGGCATCTCTCAGGGGGCCGACATTGAACAGGGGGGCTGCCCTCCTATTGCCCCCCAACTGCAAGTCGCGACTGCCAGTCCCCATGGGAGGTGCGGCCCTCCACTTGATCTAAGGGGGCCGCCTATTTTGCTCCATATGGCGGCATCGCCCATGCCTGGGGGGGTCATGGCCCTGGGCGACAGCCTCTTCTTCAGTGTTTCCCATGGATCTATCCCGCCAACAGAATGTACCAACCGCATGTTACCCCAAGAATATTGATCAAGTCGTTGAAGCTCAGCCACTTCCATGGATACATCGAACCTCCGACATTCACTCATATTGCTAATGCTAATGAGAACTTGGGTACTACTTTTGCTAAGATGGTTCAGGTAACCTCCATTCCACAAATCCAGTTTTTCCCCAGGCCACAGGTAATGTTGCTTCTTTTTCTCATGTGCTTTCTGGCAACTTTAATTCTATTCCTAAACCTGTTCCGAAAGGTGATTACGACTCAGACTATTGATGAGCATGTTTACCAACAACTCCTTGTTGAATTCTATTTTTCTTTGATTGGGAGGGTTATATTGGGTAAAGGTAACAAGCCCTGCCAACTATGATTTTACATAAACGCTTTTCCGAGATATGAGGCATTAAGAATGATTGGAAGTTAATTCCCTTGGGCAAGGGCTATTTTTGTGTGAAAGTTTTCTAATGCGCAGGATCGAGCTTGGGCTCTTAATCCAGGCACTATCCTCGCTTTCTCCATGGGTACCAGATTTTAATCCGCATAAGGTTCATCATACTTTGCCGCGTGTTTGGGTCCGCATTTTTGAGCTCGCTTTGGAATATTGGGATCCCAATACCATTTTGGGGATTTCTAGTGTGATTGGTAACCCGATTCAAATTGATCATCGTTCTCTCGAATGGCTCTTTGGGACATTTTATTCGTGTGTTGGTTGACGTAGATTTGGCTAAGCCACCAAGGATCAAATTATGGTGGAACGGGTGGGTTAGTGTTCGTTGTGTCGATTAGCTATGAGAAACTACCTAAGTTCTGCTTGAAATGTTATATTATGGGACGTTCGACGCTTCTTGCCATCTTACTTCTACAGGGACTTCGGCTCCGGAAAGACGCCCTAGTCCTGCTCATGGCCGCTCTAAGGCTCTGGATGGAAGCCATGCTTCAACTCAAAGGGGCCGTTCCAAGGCTTGTAAAATTTATCGTCCGGTGCAACATTCTATCAACAAGGGCAAGGTCGTTGATGATTCAATTGATAATACGGGTTTTTCTATGTGGTCGGGCTCCCCTCGTGCCATCGCACTTATCCTAATGGTATCCACCTTGGAAATTCCTTTGAAGCTCTTGCCACAGAGGAAGACAATTTAGAGCAGTGTCCCGCGGATTCTTCTCTGACTCACCCCAATCGACACTCGGTTCCCAAGGACCCAGTCTCTAATGCTGGCTCCTTTTCTACGAGTCTGCCTCTTCTTACGATTCAAAGATCACTTGGAGAAGCCTATTCGTGCTCTCGACGAGCTTTTTGGGATAGCTCCCTTGATGCGGCCACATCAAAACTACTTTAGGACATGGCACAGGCCCTTCTCTGGCTATCCATGATCTCACGATTGAGCCGAACCACCCAGGGCCCAATGAATTAGAATTTGCGGCTTCAAAACGATGGGCTAATTATGCTGATGAAATGGCTAATATGCAATCATCGGACTCAGCGACCCACCATACCCCTTCTTTGTCATGCGATCGACACGGGCTACTCCACGCCCTCCATCTCAATGAATTTCATCTTCTCGTAATATCTCTGGGGATTGGGAACATTGCATCCCGCAATGTTCTTAAGGCTTTATGTCACAAGCATAAGCCTTCTATCTTGGCTATCTGTGAGCCTAAAGTTGACATTTCTTTGATTTCAGATTCATATTGGCATAGTCTGGGTTTGAACTTTGTGGCTCAGAATTTTCATTCTAACGGTCAAAGCGGATATTTGGGTTTTCTCGTATTCTAGGCATCTCCGTTTTGCAACAGGTTTGGTCGTCTTCTCATTGTATTGTTCTGAAGGTTCAGTTGGGGTCTCTGATTTTTCACATTGGCTTCGCTCATGGTTTATGTAATCATATTACTCGGTGCACGCTCTGGCTGGATTTGATAAATTTGGGTCTTGATGATATGATGCTTATTGGGGACTTCAATGTGGTTCTAGGTCATCATAAGCGTTTGGGCAGTGGTGTTCTATCCCAGGACTCTTGTCAGGACTTCAGAGATTTTGTGGAGGATGCTGGTTTGTTATTTGTCCCTACTACGGGGAATACTTTCACTTGGTGCTCCCCCGGAATGCCTTTATCCCTCGCTCCCAGCTAAATTGGATCGAGCACTAGCAACGTGTCAATTTTTCTCTCTTTGGCAAGTTGATAAGGGTTTGGTTCTTCCTTGTATTGGTTTGGATCACCACCCCATTTTGGTCTCTCGCTCGTCTTCTATCAATAGGGTCCTGTACCATTCCGCTTTCGGTGTATGTGGGTTTATCATGATTCTTTTCGGACCTTGTTACTTCGCCTTAGGCCCTTTCCTCGCTTGTTGCCTAATCCCATGTTGCGGGTTATGTGGAAGCTTAAATGGTTGCGTCGCCTATTAAGGTTTGGAATAAGGACGTCTTTGGGGATGTTAACCGTCGGTGGAGAGTCGATGGAGAAAGTTAGATGTTCAAAGGCGGATATTGAGACTTTGGGGTACTCTGCTTCGCCGCCGGATTTGGAATTCGATGCCCAAAGGCTCTGTCTCACATACTATTACCGCAATTGGAATTCCCGAGGCAAAAAGCGCGTTCTCGCTTAGCTTAAGGATGGGGATCATAATACGGCCTTTTTTCATCTACATTGTCGATCCGGGGTAGCAGGTCGGGTATTCAGTGGTTTGATGATTAATGGTAATTACGTTGATGATCCAAGGGTTCTTGGGAATCACATTACTTCCTTCTATGAGGAGCTTTTCTGATACAGGGGCGCCACTTTGACTATTCTATGGTTGATCGTGTGATTTCTCCGATGGTGGGCACCGTGGACAATGCTCTTATAACATC
Source organism: Rehmannia glutinosa (assembly GCA_016081115.2). Lineage (NCBI taxonomy): Eukaryota > Viridiplantae > Streptophyta > Magnoliopsida > Lamiales > Orobanchaceae > Rehmannia > Rehmannia glutinosa. The sequence goes on along the minus strand of JABTTQ020000618.1, from coordinate 14,085 downwards.
TATTCCTTCGTACTCTCGAGATTCGGAAATAGTGTTTGATATGGGCTCGACAGCTCGCCGGGCCCTTGACGGTTTTACTCGGGCTTTCAATTGTCACTATTAGGAGATTCTGTTGGCGGATGTTACTACAAATGTTAGATTTTTCTTCACCAGCTCGACCATCCCCTGGGGTTGAACGCTAGTTTTATGGCACTTATTCCAAGACTAAGGCTGCTAATACTATTGAGAACTTTCGCCGATTGTTATGAGTAATTTTCTTTTCAATATTATTACCAAAATTTTAGCTTCTCGCTTGGTTCTATTATTTCAACAGATCTGTCTCCTACGCAGCTTTCGGGTTTATTCCGAAAAGGCAGATTTATGATCAGATAGCTATGGTCTCGGAAGGCTTCAACGTTTTGCATGGTCGGAATGATGCTAATATGATCTTGAATATTGATATCCGCAAGGCGTTTGACACTTTAAAATGGGGATTTTTACTTCATGTCTTGCAATGTTCGGTTTCTCGAGACATTTGTTCACCGGATTGAGGTGATTCTTCGGTCTTCCGCAATTTTGATCTTCTTGAATGGGACGCCGGGGGGTATTTCTCGTGCTTTTAGGGGGTGTTCGACGGGGATATCCTCTATCTCCTTTGCTATTTTGCATTGCGGAGGAGGTGCTTAGTAAATTTATTGAGACCGCGGTCACCAAAAACCACTGGGCCATTCATTGCTCCGAGAAATATTATTTTTCCGTCCTCCATTCTCTACGCTGATGACATTGTTATTATGTGGGGGAATCCTCAACTAATGCCTCGTATCCCCGCTTCACATTCTCACTTTATATAATGATATCTCGTGCCTTTTAATCCTCGGAAATCTAAAGTTCATTAGATCTTGGGTCTCGAATTATGTGCGGGGCGTGTTTAGAACATCATGGGTATTCAGATTGGGGCTTTACCTATGGTTTATTTAGGGGCACCAATTTTTATGGGTGCCCCTAAGATCGGGATTTACAACCCGTCTTTGATAAGGAAATTTTAAATTCAAAAGACGGCAGGACCTTTCTTTCTCTAGTTGGGCGTGTTTGTCTTGTTAATTCAGTGATTGCCATTTTGTTTGTGCACACGATGATGATTTACAAATGGCCTAGATCTTTTCTCAAACAAATAGAAAAGGCCATGCATAATTTCATTTAGACAGGGGAAGTTAACTCTAAAGGTTCGGTAGTGGTCAATCGACTCGTTCTTTGCGCACACACCCCGGCCAAGGTGGTTTAGGCGTGAGGTCCATTATTGCGGCTAACACCGCATTCCTAATGAAATTGGGATGGAAAGTTATGAATTATGATTCACTCATTTTCAAAACTCGAGAAACCGGATCCATACATCGGATGGCTCGATCCATAATTGCTCATTCCTTTTTCTATTTAGGTCGGGATTAGGCCTTGCATCGTGGATTGCTTGGATGATTCTCGCTGATCCCTAGGGTAATTCTCGAGGTTTTATTCTAGATTGACAACCGGTTGGGATACTCTATTGCGACAGATTGGTATTCCACAAGAGTGCAGATACTTATTTGGGCATCACATCTTGATTATTTCTATGATGAGTCCCGCATTTCACCTTCTCATTCGCTGAGGCTTACCGGATCTAGTTCGACATTGTTCGTGTACCCATCGCTTCCTTTATCGTAGACAAGCGGGTTTGGTTGAATTTGGATGATGGTAATGTGACATCAAAAGCGGCGTATTCCCATATTCGCCCTCATTCCCCTGGTACAATGGGGCACTTGGATTTGGTTATCCATATTCTAGAGTGTCGGTTGATTGTGGTGTGGCGTGCGATTCACAATCGATTGCGCCTTGGACTTATTACGCCTAGGGGGAGTTTCATTGGCCCCTCCGTCTTGCTTTTGTTGTGCCTCCATTGAATCAGCTTGATCATTTGTTTGTCTCTTGTGTTTTTCGCAGGGGGCTCTTCGGGCGTTGGATTTTTCATTCATTTGACATCCACCCATTTGGTGTTTATAGCTTTAATAATTTTCTAGTGCGTTTAATGAATTTTCGCTTTAGTGAGCAAGTTCGGTTCTTATGGTGAGTGGTCGTTTTGTCCAAAGATCTCGCTCATTTGGCATATCCGAAATGAGTTGACATTTCACAATAAGCTCGGACGATGGACGTAGCTATCCCGCACTGCGGTTCTCATCATCGAGTTCGCTTCCCTAGATCGGGGTTGCATGCACAATGATCAACATGACCTTTTCATTCTCCATAGATCGCATGTTCTGGGCAACCTAGACCACCCAAGATCAGGAAGTTAATCGGCATAAACCCCTCCCGGCCGGATCAAGGTGAATACGGATGGTAGCATTTCTGGGCGCCGGGAAGCCTTACAACCAGCGTATTTTGGAATTGCGAGGCTTTTTAGGGGTTGTTTTGTGGAACATTGTGGCACGGGTTACGCGCTTCGGAAATTGCTAAGTTAGTGGCAGCAATGTTGGCCGTCCATTATGCATTTGCTAAAGGCCGACACAACTTTGGTTGAGTCGGATTCGATTTATGTGGTGAATCTACTTAACAAAAGATCCGTTGAGGTCCCGCATCGATTAAGCAAGTGGCGCTATACACTTCATCTGCTTTCACATATAGAGCTGGTGGTTTCGCATATTTATCGGGAAGGCAATCGAGTGGGCGGACATGCCGAGCAAAAGCCGACATTAGGACTTGTGGGCGTCCCACCCGCAGACATCGCTCAGCTCCTCACGGAGGATTAAGTGGGTCATCTAGTTATAGATTTGTTACTTAATGCGTCCGATCTTGTATTTCTTTATTTTGGACGACTTCTTTCCTTTCATGGGGTACTCTTTTTCCGCTAAGGGTTTTCCCCACAAGGTGGGTTTTACCTTGGGAGGTTTTAACGAGGCCCTAACCATTCAGCCATATGGTCGGCTTGTGACCATTTTGATCTACTCTCGCACTTGTTTTCACTTTATGATCGGGATCACACTCTTTTTCATTTTTTATATATATTTCAATTCATTCATAAAACGAAAAGGAAAATTGTAAAATTAATCCGCTAAGTTTACCCTATTAGAGAATTGGTCCACCAACTTGTCAAAATTTAGTCTTCGTGCAATATCTTTAAAATTATAGCACATTGCGTCCAATTTGGCTGAAATTTTGAATTTGCCTTAATTTGCCGATGTGTACTCTAATTTGAAAATTTTTAGTATTCGGAGGGAAAATTGCACGTGTGTCATAAAATATGGACAAAATCAAAGAAATTTGAAGCCACATATATTTCACTTAAGCAATTTAAATAAATAACATAATAAAAATAATTAGTCCAATATTATTCCTATAATAAAAATGAAAATCGAAAAAAAAAAACTCGACAAATTATAAGGAAAATTAATTTTTTATAAATTATTCATTTTAAAAATGATTTTAATTTATATACAAAAATTTATTAATTCATAAATTTTGTATAATTTAGTTATTCATCTTTTTCCTAGTTTTCTGCTTTTCAAATTTTTGATAAATTAAAAATAATACTAATTAATATAAAATCTTTTATTAATTCATATAAATTTTCCCTAATTTAATTATTCATCTTTTCCCCCTCTTGTCTTCTTTTTTTTATTTTTTTCACCTTCTCCTCAACTTCTCTTTCCATCCGCCGACCGCCGCTCAACACCACCATCCGCCGGAATAACGCCGCTCAACACCCCATCTGCGGACAACACCGCTCAACACTACCATTCGCGGAAACGTTGTCCAAGAGAAATCCCACCACCATCTCGCCCAACTCGTCTCAACAACAAACCCGCCGCTAACACCGCATACAATGCCGTTGCACTCGGCCATTCAAAACGCCGCCCAACATCGCCACAACTCCATAGTACCCAAGCCCTCCACGGCCGATGCAAACCCCAACGGATGTTTCGAATCCAAACGTCCCCACTTTCAGATCTAAGCCCCAACTCAACATAACAACTTCCTCTCCTTTTCTTTTCTTCTTTTGCCCTCCATCGCCCGGATCTAAGCACCAACCCAAATTAACCTTAATTCACATTCACCCAAATCTAGTAAGAAGATGAGGATGTGATGTTGTGGTAGAGGCGACGTTCGTGGGCGAAATTGAAACAAAAACTTGAATGGTTAATTAACAAGAATTGATTATTATTATTATTATTATTATTATTATTATTATTGTTGTTGTTGTTATTTGTTGTTGTTGTTGTTGTTGTTGTTGTTGTTGTTGTTGTTGTTGTTGTTGTTGTTGTTGTTGTTGTTGTCGTAAAAATTTATTGTTGTTGTTATTATTATTAATTTTTAGTTTTTACAAAATGTTATCTATATATTAATCATATTTTTTATTATTTTTTATGATAAATAGTGTTTTTGGTGTTGTAGAAAATAATTACTTTTTTATTAATATATATTGTATCATTTTATCTAATTAAAATGCTACATGAGATTTTGTTTTTGTTTTTTTTGTCCGATTAACAAAATAAAATATCACCTGCCACATGGACATTTTTCCTCCATGAAATCCTAAAATTTTGTACATGTCAATATTTATCAGTCCGATTTAAAGCCATATCAGCAAATTCCAGGAAAATTCAAATTTTCCGGCCAAATCGGATGCAATGTGCTAAAATTTTAAAGATATTGCATGAAGACTAAATTTTGACAAGTTCGTGGACCAATTCTCTAGTAGGTAAACTTAGCGGACCAATTTTACAATTTTTCCTTACGAAAATCTTAAGGATAGGAATCTCCACAGATAAAGCCTCGATCGCAATCTTAATTTTCTTTTTCCTATATGTATGTAAGGACTTAGCCACTTTATCCTCAGGCTTATCTACTAACAAGAATCATTATGAAAGTATTACGTTAATGTGCTAGTATCCCAAAATAATTTCTTATGACCTCATTTCATAATATTAGAGAATCATAACTTAAAAACTTTTTAATGGTGATGACCCAGAACACGTGTTATATACCGAGTCGATTACATAATATGTACTTCAAAAAATGTCTCAAAGAATTAAAGCATCTTAAATAATTTCACCCAAATATTAAGAAAAGTTCTAATAAGCACTGAGCTTTCTTTGGAAGTGGTTGACATATTTATTATAATAAACCAATTTTACCTATAATACAAGCTTAGAGCTACTAAAAAAATGAAATTTACAACATTAAAAACTAAACCTCAAAGTTCTTGATAAATGTATATACTAATGATTAATATATAATTATGGGTTTACGCCTAATTCCCAATTGACCACATAATTTTGTTCTCAACTCCAGAAAGATCAAACTCAAGTCCTCGAACCAAAATTCATTTGCATTACAATAAGAAGGAAAAGATCCAAGTCAAAATATGTAATCATCCTTTTCATCAAATATATTTACCCATGAAAATCCACAAAAACATCAAGTTCAAAGGGCGAACTCAACCACGATCACAAGCACCTAACCAAAGACATATTCGAAAGTACTCAACTTTTTAGTATCCATTTAAGTTTTCCAATAATTTCATTTTTCATTGATTCTAGAAGATCACAAATTATAGTCCATTGTCCTTTGCCTTATAAATACATCCAAACAAATCAATACTAGGCATCATCCAAGATGCATCCAAAGTCTCAATTCAACCCTAATTGACCTTCAAATCTAATCAATTATAATCCAAAACAACACATATATCCCAAATTAATCTTAAATCTTGGGTTTTTAGATTACACAATAGTGGTAATCTAGTTCACAAGCAGAGAATCATATCCTAGGTTAGCTTAGGTGTAGTTCCGTTTACATCTGTGCTTTGATACCATGATTGTCACGCCCAAACTTGCATAACCAAATATAATAGGATGTAGTCCATAATATACAATAATACAAAGAACTAATTCAATCACTATAACCAAATAGAATAGCTACATTTTTCAAAATACTAATAAGAGAAATCCACAACTCTATTCTATGAATGGTGGTACCAAATCCACTCCTCATCTAGGTGCTCAATATTAGCTTCCACACAAGCTCCAACATCATATTCTAAAATTTTTTTAAAAGCTAATGGGGTTCAACCCCAATCATTCAAACTTAGGAGCTATCATCAAAAACTAGCAACTAAAACCATAAATACAATGTGTCTACAAATCCATATTATACAAAAATATAACTACAAGTCCCATAACTAATATAAAATAAATAATTACATTGTTCAAAAAGTTGATGATAAGTCATTCAAGAGAAAACAAATAGCTAGATTGGGTCAATCCCGATCTAGAAGTCCTCTTGTCTCATTGATCTCAAAATACTTGGTCTCTAAAAAGATTTTATAAAATTCGTAGGGTGAGCTAAATGAGCTCAATGAGTTGGGGTAGAGGAATACAATATATGTATAGTTGAAAGTTGACATTATTATTTTTCTTGAGATTACTTAGTGTGCCCAAAAAGTTATTCATGTATGATTGACAATGGTGCACAAATAATTCATTTATCGCAATGATAAAGAACATATTGCAATTCAATGACGATCAATCAATTTTTAATGTTAGCAATGATGCTAAATACATTATGCAATAGGTAATTAAGTACAATAAATGTTTTGCTTTTTATAGGGTAATAAATATCTAATTTTTTAAAACCAATAGTAGATATATCGTTTTAAAATAATTTTTTTAATAAAAACAAATCAATCAATCAATCCACAAACAAACAAGAAACGTAGGATCATTGTTGATCGGATACCGATCATGTCCGTTCTCCTATTGGCTCCTAATAATATTTGGCCAAAGCCCAGCCACCTTATCCCTCCCAAGAGGGCTCGACTGCTCTCCTATTGGCTCCTAACAATATTTGGCCAAGCCCAGCTACCTTATCCCTCCCAAAGAGGCTCAACGTCTCTTTAGCTATGGGTTTTTACCTAGAGATCGTCATATTCTCGAATATAACATTCTACGACCTAAGTTCTCGCGCCATCTCCTACCCCGACTTTAAAGTGGGACTAGGCACATGGGTAGTTAAACAAGGACCTGTCGATCCATTGTTTAACCTACTCACACCGTAATAGACTAAAATAGTCGGTAATTTTGTCAAAATGATATTTATTTGCCCAAGGGCCGAGTCAAGGCCCAATAGTTAAAATACAAACGCAAATATAAATTCAACCCATGAACGATACAATTTATGTTTTCTTAATAACTAAATTATCTTAAAAATGTGTATACCGTGGAATCATGACATATTTTTATGTCGTGAAGTTTATGAAATAACTAATGTCATGATATTTATGAAATTAAATGCAAACATAAATTTATTTAGTAAAATAACATTTTGCCCACCTTGACTCAAAGGCCGTTTTAATGATGTGCATCTTAAAAGCCTGAAATGGAAATATAATAAAATATAATAGCTTAAATATACTATAGGAAGTTATCCTTAGAATTTGGTGGTGTTTGGAGGTGAATTAAAGAAGTTAGAAGCGAAAAATAAATAAGGTTGTTCGACTCATTTCTTGAAGTTTGATGATTGAGGAACAAAATGGATCTTTGAATAGACCCGTATACAAGGAGGGCATAAGGAGGCCATGGTTCAACGTTGGGCTCAATCGGAGTTCGCTTGACTCTTTTCGGTCAAAAAGGATGAAGTTATGACTTAAATAATTTTCTAATTAGAAGTTGTGGAAAATATGAGAATTTCGAAAAATTGAACCAAATTATCGGGGTCGGTTGTAATTATCTCGAGAGTTAACTCGGAGGATTTAATGGGAAATATATGGGACTGAATTGAAAGTTAAAAATATTTGCAACTAGGCCCAACACTATTTCAAATTCTGAATAAGATCCCCAATGTTTCTCAAACCCCAACTCTTTCACCTTTCCCGCCCAAACGCCACTACGACTTTCGACGACACTCGCAGGCGACATCTCTCAATGTCGGTGACCTATTCCACCCACCTCGATCATTTTTCGCCAAAATCCACCCAAAATACACACACGCATGCACAAGTGTTGGCACTCCACCGCGCCGCCGCCCCCCTCACACCTCAACCAACACCTGGTCATATTATTCTCATCCCTAGCGCAGATTTTTCGGCGATGACAGAGACAGAGAGGAACGGTGCAATGATGCCGTAAGGTGAAGAAAAATGAAAAGAAATTCATAACTTTCACCCTTCAATTCACGATGTAAAAGAACTCCAATCATAAAATTAATTGAGGGATTTTGAAGCCCGTGAAGAGCCAACAAAACGAGACCTTATCCATTAATTTTGGGACGAGTGGATCGCCGGGAATAGATGGTCAAAAATGGCAAGATCGGCAGTTAACTGAGTTGTCAAAAACTTCGCCGATAATTTTTTGCGATCTAGGCGTCCGATCTATGAGTGGAATGTGGCTTTAGAAACCTCGTTGAAGGTTTGTGAAAATCTAACGGTCGGATCTCTCGTAGTTCAAGGAAAACTTTCTCGTTGAACATCTAAATTCTTAAATCCTTAAATTGCCAAATTTTTACTTTAACATCTGAAATTCAACACATGAACTAATAATCTTATTAAGTCCATCACTTTCTCGTTGATATAACTTAATTGTCACAAAAACAGATGTAAGTCTAAGTCTAAGATTAGGGAGAATATATAAAATATGAAGTAATATCGAGTTACTCATTTAGTCAAATAAGAATTTTTTAATCAAACATAATATAATTACAATATTCGAATAGGTAAAAATACGGGGTTCTACATCAAACCTATAATTTTAATTTTTAACTTTATACATGTGGGTCCCAAAGACTACCAACTCTCCCTACTTAAAATATTAATATTTTTAAATTATATCTATCTAATGGGATTCACCACCTACAATCTTACAAATATAATATGATATATTTAAATTAAAACACTACTTCAAAATTATCCAATCCAATATATTCTCATTTTCAAACCTATAGAAAACTCATTTTCATTCATTTATCCAAACATAATTTTATTTTTCAAAAAACCAATAAAATCTCAAAATTCACTTTTCAACGTTAGAAACTTTTCAGCTTAGAAACTACAAATTAACTATCGGTACATACTCATACAAGAAGATTTTAGCCTTTACTAAGTGCATTAATAATGGTGAGGAGTTGAAAATTTGGGTTTTCTTAAGCATGATAGATTGGAAAAAGTTGAAGTGTTAAAGTTTTTTTTTTTTTTTTGACAGCAAGTGTTAACGTTAATAAGCGCATTAAAATAATAGATCTAGTTTAAGGGTAACTTTACAGGAACTTAGAAGAAATATAAAAAAAATCATATTTGTTATGAGTATATTAAATTTATGTGGATGTTACATCTTCTTTGTAAATTTCATGTAGACTTTATTGTTGGGTTTTAATTGCCCTCTTTAAATTATCATCTTTGTTGTATTATAAATAGTGGAATGAAAGTGATGAATGATATGTATAAGAGAAGATCATTTTATTATCTCTACTACTCTTTTTATTGGTATTTTTCTTATTCATTTATTCTACATATCAAGTAATATAATTTATATATATATTATAACACGTTATCAATACGAATAAGTTCTAGTTAATCATCAGGTTTAAATATTAATCTTGTTTCTCATATATATTTATCTTGATTATCCATGTTATAGATTAAATTATTTATATGCAATTTTATTTGTGTCTATCTATTTCAATATGCATATGTTATTTCTCTTGTTTTATCATTATAATATGTTAAATACGCTTTGCATATGTCATTGCCTAAAGAAGATTACTTTGTATTTTGTGTAGCTACTATTATTGAGAAGAGGAAATTACATTAAACCCCTATACTATTCGCGTTTTTATACTTTACCATATTAACTATTTTTCGTTACACTTTACCATATGAACTATGTAAATTTTTGCACTTTGCCCTATATGGATATTTTTACCCCTAAAGTTTTATTGTTTATTTTGTCTTTTTAATTGGTTAGTGATGAATAGTTAAGATTGATCGCTACTATCCAAAGTTGGCGACAATTTTTTTTTTCTTCTGTAAGTTTTTGCTTTTTTGTCTTGTTGGTATGAACCATTGCGATGCCTCTTAAGGTTGAGTGTAAGAAGCGTGTACAAACCGTACATGTGATGAGCAACCCAAAAATCGATTAAAAATACTTATCTACATTTTGTTGAAACAATGTATGAATTTAAGAAAATATTAATTTTATATAAGATAACATGATTGATAGTTCCCATGGCCATAATAAACTATTGCCATTATTCTAAGAAAAATAAATTTTAGGGGCAAAATTGTCCATATAGGGCAAAAGTGCAAAAATATACATTGTTTATAAGGTAAAGTGTAACAAAAAAATCGTTTATGTGGTAAAATATAAAAACGCGAATAGTACAGGGGTTTAGTGTAATTTCTCTAATGAGAAAGATGATATTATTCCTCAAATTCCATATTTCCAACAAAAATAGTATTAGATCCTCACGCCATGTCCTCTTTTTTGACGTTAATGATGTATGTTAATTTGTTAATTCGACTTTATTATGATCCCATATCTTTATGATAGTTTTTTTTATACTACACATAATTGTTTATGTTACATTTTGATAGTATATTTGTGTTCCAATATCATGAAATATTATATTAATAATAATATATAATGAAAATAAAAGATTTTTTTTTAAGGAAATGAAATATGCTCTTAATTATTATTTTTCTTCTCTTCATATCATTTTTGTTTTATTATTATATCTTCATTAACAAATGTATATTTATATATTCTCATATAGAACAAGAATGGCAATCTAAACAAATTGACTTCACCTATTGAACATCTCCTACTAAACTATTTATCATGGGTTCTTGATGTCGAACTACATCTAGCCGAAAACAGTTTTAGTTGATGTCGTGAAAGAAAATAACAAATTTTCACGCCAGGATAATGCTAAAGCTATGATCCTTCTTAGACACCATCTCCATGAAAGTCTAAAGAATCAATATCATACGCTGAAAAGTCCTTTAGAACTCGGAAGAGTCTAAAAGACCATTTCAACCACCAAAAGACTGTATACTCCCTCGGCAACAAATGGATGCAATTGAGGTTGCAAGATTTCAAAATCGGATGACAATTCGAGCATATTTAGAATTGTATCTAAACTACGATTGTGTGGAGAAACTTCTTCGATAAAGATATGTTGTAGAAAACTTACTCCATTTTTCATGCATCTAATGTCATATTCGATGTGATATCGACAAAAGGTTTTACTACATATTCTCAACTTATTTCATATTTATTTGGTGGTTGAAGAAAACAACGATTTACTTATGCAAAACCACCAAGCCCGACCAACAGGTTCTACTCCATTACCTGATCCAAATTCAACATTCCTCTGTGAATGCTATCTCCTCCAAATCGAGGACGTGGAAGAAGTCATGGATACACTCATGGTCGCGTCGCGGGTCGTGGGCCGTGGATATAAAATTACTTGGATCAATCCCAATCTTCATGGAAATAAAGGAAATCAGTCCAAATAAAAACAATTCACCAAAAACACCTAACCATGAAACTATTTTGCTATATGTGGTATGACCGACATTGGTCTCTTGCATCTACCGTGACATCAACACATCTAGTAAAGTTATATTTAGCCTAAAAAGAAAAAGGAAAGGAAAAAGGTGTGGAGACTAACTTCATTGAAGGAGAAGGCTCGATAAAACTCATCTAGATGTATCGGATATCTTTGAAGATTCGAATAAAGATTTGCCAAACTGGATTGAACCCTCAAGTTTTCCAATAACGGGGATGGAGTTTATTGACTAAGTTTGTGATATTTATATTTAAATACTTTATCATTTAGTTAAATAATATTCTCATTGTAATGGTTTTTATTAAAAAATAAATAAATTATTACGTTTAATGTATTGTTCTAATCAATTTTAATTTTTTTGTTATTTGTTTAGATCAAGAAATGGCTAGATTCAATGGTGAAGAGTTGTGCCTTATCAATAGTGCTACCACTCAATAATATCTTAAAAATAAAATATATTTTCATAATATTCAAATGGAAAAGAAAATTCTAACTATTATATCGGTATTACTAATATAATAGAGGGTTCCTGAAACATCTATCTTGTTACCCAAAGGACAAAGATCAATACAAAAATGCTTTATACTCTAATAAGTCTCAAAGAAACTTACTTAGCTTTAAAGATATTCGGCAAATGATTACCACATCGAAATGTGTAATAAAGATGGTACTAAATATCTATGTATTGTATCTTATAAAAGCGGTGGAAAAGGGTCTTAGAAATGATACAATATTACATGCCTGGATTATATGGCACATATATTGATCCAATTGAATCAAATGGTGTCACTAACTGTAAGTTAGTTGATCATAAAATATTTTCTTTGTGGCATGAAAGGTTAGTTCACCCCGAGGTGAAAAGTAATTCGTGAGAATTATTGAAAATACACATGGGCACCCACTTAAGAACCTGAAATTCTTACGCTTAATGACTTAACTTGTGCGGCTTGTTCTCTTGGAAAATTTGTAAAAAGATCGTCTAAAATAAAAGTGAATTTGGAATCTCCTATGTTCCTTGACCGAATTGAAGGAGACATATGTGGACCTATTGCCAACATCCTGACCATATAGATATTTTTATGGTGTTGGTAGACGCATCAACGAGGTGGTCACATGTTAGCCTTTTGTCAACTCAAAATATTGTGTTTGCAAAACTTTTAGCTCAAATTATTAAATTAAGGGTTCATTTTCCAGATTATCCAATAAAGAAAATTAGAATGGATAATGCTTTAGAGAATTTACATTCTAAAGTTTTCAATGATTATTGTAAGCCACTTGAGATACCAATAGAGAATCGAGTGGCTCATACACATACTCAAAATGGACTTGCGAAGAAGACTAATTAAAAGGTTTCAAATGATAGCAAGACCATTGCTAATGAGGTCTGACTACCCGTCTCTCCCTTGGGGACATGCAATTTTAGATGTTGCAGCCTTAATTAGTCTTAGACCGACCGCTTATCATAAATTATCTCCATTAGAACTTGTCTCCTAAAGAGAACTTGATATTTCACATATAAAGGTATTTGGATGTTCTGGTATGTACCTATATCTTCTCCACAACGTACTCAAAATAGGACCACAAAGAAGGTTGGGAATCTATGTAGGCTTTGAGTCCCCTTCAATTATTAAAAATCTAGAACTCATTGCACAATTGATCTATTTACAATCTTAGGTGGAAATGAAAATGAGATAATCAAACAAGAAATCACGTGAATACTTTTTCCATGAATATTTTAGATCCAAGAACGGATCAATGTGAACTAGAAGTTCAAACAATTATACATTTGCAAAATATTGCAAATCAGCTGCCAAATGGGTTCACTGATACTAAGAAAGTGATGCAATCTCATATACCAGCTGAAAATATTCCAGCTCGTTTAGAAATTCCTATTTAAATATCTAGACATATAGTAAGTGAATCTCAAGAATGCCGGAAGCGTGGTCGACCATTAGGATCTAAAGATTCGAACCCTCGAAAGAGGAGTTCAAACCTTCGAAAGGGGGAAGAATTTTTCAAAGTTGTTCAGACAGATAATCATAAGCCGACAAGTCTTATCCATAATGAAATAATCCCATAAGAGACTTTGCCTGAAGATAAGATTCCAGAAGATATTGTATCTGAAGGCTAAGAAAATAAAGACATGGATAAGACAGAAGAAAATTATGAGATAATAATCAATTATGTCAATACTGGAATTGGATGGTACAAACATGAAGGATCTATTGATGACATTTTGCATATTCGATTACCATAGAGATCGTAGATGAAAATAACTCAACCTAGATCAATTGAGGATTGTCAACATAGAAGTGATTTGCAAAGCTAGAAACAAGCAATACAAGATGAACTTGACTTGTTAAATAAGCGAGGGGTATTTGGACCTATTGTTCAGACACCTAAAGATATTAAACCTGTTGGGAAATTATTCTGTAGATTTTGATGAATGCCATGTAAAACTTAGATTAGAATGTTGGCACCTCATTTTCCTTGTAATTCTCATTGTAATAGATAGGG